>OX381708.1:81705306-82139307 GCA_947462335.1 Harmothoe impar
TTATCGTTGTATAAACGTTTATTTTCAGACATTTAGGTAGAGGAATGAAAACCTATAAAATACACAGAAATAATTTAATTCTCCACTCAAATTATTTTAGTTTTATCCCATTTTACACATCCAATGCTATAGGGATAGGCAAACCCTTCAGTTCATCATTATAGGACAGCCATCAGATGTCACCAGGGCTCATGTATTTATTCATAGTGGTACCTGGAACAAGTTGGATATATCTATCCTTCAATGCCATGAAATGGGTGTGCAGCATGCTGCACATCGTAATACAGGCACCATATAATTATCTGAAGAAATATTTTGTCTAAACAATGTCATATTCAAACATTTTAATGCAGATGCCAGATTGGTTGAAGTATTTATATATCAGCATTATTGTTGCATATCTTAGAAGAATATTACTATGAAACTACCAGCATAGTACTATCACAAGCTAAACTGCCACCTGGTGAGATCAGCCAGAAACACGAACAATTTTCAACGTTATAAATACGTAAATTATTACCAGAAATATACGTAAAATATATACGTAGATCCACGTAATTTACTAACTTTCTAATCTACGTTTAATATACGTTTATCAAATGTCTGGTAGAAAACCAACATAATTCTACTTAAAGTCTACGTAGAAGATACGTAGTGTGTTTACTGGGTATGTAGTGTGGGATGTAAAAGAACCATTGTCTCGGTAAAAGTGTAGGGACATGCATTCTATCTTCAGTCACCTCATAGATTCGATCACCATCACCACCCTTGAAATGACCATTGCTGTTAATTAGGGCGTAAACCAACCAACCAGCCATTCATTATCATGTAGTGGCCAACACCTATGTGTATGTGTACAGCACTTGGCATACCCCCCCCTCCTGCCCTACTGAGGACTGGAGGCTACCACCCCCCTCCCCTCCCTCCCCTGGAGGTAAAAACCACTAATAATATCACTTTGTAGCTTTGTAGTTGTACCAGTCTCATCAGCTCTTATCAGTGCTGGTCGCCGTAACCACTGCATCTCCCTCCAGGCTCGTGTACCTGTGAGACAGGAGCATTCATCCCATCTAACCGTACAGTGGCCAACACCTTTATGTATAGGACATGTACAGTACTGGACACCCCCCTTGTTGAGGACTGGAGGCTACCACGCCCCCCCCCCCCCCGTCCCCTCCCTTCCCCAAACTGAATTCTTCTAGTTCATAACAGCCCAACATATGACTACTGGACATTCGGTCCTGCTACACTTGTGAATCTGCTGGACCGGTGGCAATTTAGAAGGACATCGCCACTGTCCTGCATGTTTTCGCAAAGACTGTGGATATACCCCCTCCCCCTTGTTGAGCACTGCAGGCTACCACCTTGTCCCTCCTCCTCCGCCTGGAGAGCCCTCAGCACTCAGTCAGTCAGCATTAACTGCAGCCAAAGGGCAGGCCGCAGTGTGTGAGGTCCTAGTGTGTCAACCACCATGGAGGAAGGTGAGGAGGACCCTGGAGTGAGTAGAGAGCTCTAACATGGTGAGTGGTGTATGGAGGCCAATAGGGCACCTGGCCGTTGATAGCAGCACCACCTGTAGTAATTTGGGAACCTTCAGTACAGACCCTTGGCCACTAGGTAGAGCAGCTAACCGGGGTTTATGACATCACAGGCCAGGCCACTATTGCTTCTGTCTGAAGTGGTTCCCAGGACTTAGCCCGTCAGTGAGTAGGCCTAGTTATTGAGGGCCAATGCTATTCACATGTCTTCAGGGTAACACAGACTGAAGCAATCACTATCCTGACTTAGGCCCCATCTAGAGGCAACCAAAGGAAGCACCGGGGGTTGGACATGGCCGCGCCCATGGCCTAACCCCTAGGAGCCCTATAGCACGGGGAGCATGCTGATAATACCGCTGTCGGAGTGAGGACCACTCACCCATGTGTACTGACCACATACGGTATATACCCACCTGTTAGTGGGCCGCATACTACACCAGGGTACACCTGTGAAGATGAGTACCAAGAGGTCCTACAGGGGGAAAGGGTGTATAGGGCGTTAGGCATTGCATCACTGTTTGTCCAGCATGGGAAAGTGTGTATACCCATGATATATACCTGTACAGTCACTTGATTACCTTAGGGAAATCGGAAATAAAATTTTCTTTTGAAATAAGAAAATTTCCCGGTAAAAATAAATTGGTACAGAAAAATCCTTACCTTAGGGAAACCTCTAAAGATGGCCAGGACAGGAGAAGACACTGCTGTGAGAATCTCTACATCTGACAACATGGGGGGAGTGAATGCCGGATACCCCCTACTGATTGCACCTGCAGGGACGGGTTACGCATTAAGGTGTCGGCCCTTGTAGGTTTACGTGTCACCTCAGCCTGCAGGTGTGGGGAGGAGCAGGGAGGGTGGATCAGTAACACTGGAGCTGATGTTACCTGTATACAGTATTGATGGTGGACATAGAGAGACCCGCGTTAGGGGTCTCTTCCCGTATACTACTCACCTAGTCAATTTGGAATCGACTGTACGAATGTACAGTCGATGATAGACCCTGCTCTAACCACTGGGGGTCCTGCTATGTGCCAGGCCTAGTGTGGACAGCAGGTTTTTCTTATAAACCACTGGTGTATCATATAATCAACAAACAGGCACATATCTGAGTGAATATGGAAAGCTAAGTGTCTAGAGATAAGCATGGAACCTTCTTTGGCCCTGTAAACCCTTTACTTTGTCTGTAATCAGGTCCTGTAGTTCACCCACAGTCAAAACATGGGGATCTCTCACCAGCCCAGTATGACAATACTGGGCTGGCTCGCTAGCTACTGACAGGTGGCCCCAACTAGTGGTATACAAATACAACACACCAATGATGGACCTAGGTTGGCCACTACTGACTGACCCCTTGGTCATTTTTGAATATAACTTTGCCATTGTGACTAACACTCATGAATGACCAACCTGGGTTAGTCTGTACTGACTAACCCTTTCAACCTATGGATTTTCAGTGTCGGGGTCTCTTCTCGTTTACTACTCACCCTACTGAGGAGTTACCCGCGTCATGGGCCACTCTCTGTATACTACTCATGAGCCTGAGGGGCGGAGACGGGGACCGGGTATCTAGACGATCTTTATAGGGCTACCCGCTCATACACGCACACCTACACATGTGTTGTTAGTACTGACATTGTAGGAACATAGGTCTGCACCCATACAACACGAGAAATACCTTTCTTCCTGAGCCTGGGTACATAGAGCTTTCCGTAAAGCCAGCTCTAGCTAGGAGGATGGCGTAGGGACACATTGACTGACCCACCACCGTGTGTATTTACCCTCCAGGTCCCTCACTCAATACACCACCTGAAGCAGAGCACGGCATGGGAGACAGCTGATGCTGAGCTGGAGGCACCTGTATTTGGGTGTGGACTTCATTTATTCCAGACACTGTTTCATGAGTGGGAGAAGAGTGGGTTAATACCAGGTCCAGTGAATGTGGAATTCTCAGGGTGCAACTGGTACCCATCGTTACATCTGTTACCAGCGATTACCTCACCGGTACAAGACAAATAATGGCTGTACCCACTAGGCAACTAGCCTGATGCTTATACGGGCGTGATGAGGGGGAGAAGAGTGGTTAAATACCCAGTCTTTAGCTCCACGACCCTACAGCCTCTATCCTGCAGCATGGATGTACCTATAGAGGGAATCATCAGGGCACTATGTGGGTGCCCCTCAGGTAATATTTGTTATGGCTGTACCTATGCTGTGTGTTGTATGTATTAGTTATGGTACAGGTAATTTGCTGTATAGATGATATAAGCCAAGGACAGGTTAGTTGTCCTAGACGCCTGCCGCGGATAATTACCATTGTCCAGTATACAGTGCTGTACGTAAAATACAGCTGTGGTGTAAGTATTAGATATGGTACAAGTGAGTTGCTGTACAAGTGTTATAAGTCAAGGACAGGGCCAGCCGAGGATAATAACCCTTGTCCAAGACTAATAACATGTATGCAGGAACTCATCTTAACCATATCTGACTTTTATACCCTTAGTATTGCCTTGTAATTACTTTGTATGTGTTATACAAACGGCCGTGCCCCTCGGCCTTTTCACCCAACTATAAGGATGTATATAGAGGGCACCATCAGGGTACCATGTGGGTTCCTCTCAGGTAATGCTTGTTATTGCTGTACCTGTGTCGTGTGTTGTGGTTTATATCATGTGTTTATATCAGATTATGAGGTACATTGCACCTGTACATTGGTATGACAGCCTTGTCACAACAGGGTAATTCCCAGGGTTGAACAAAAGCTGCCTGAGCAGCACCTGAATCCATTGACTTCAACAGACATATTTTATAACTCTTAATAGCACATCCTCAATATCTTAATATTTACTGAATTCCTAAACCTTTGCTTCATTTGATGACCTTGATGTATACAGTGTATGTAAAGCCGTTGTAGCTCTAATTTAGAGTATAAACCTGCTGTCATGTTATGTAATATATTTCCCCCTGTCCTGCATCCTATTCACAATACATGTACATGTACACCCCTGAGAGGGTGTTAGGGATCTGATTCTAGCCCGAAGCATAAAACCCCCTTTGTAGTGTGTGGGCCTCATGCCAATATCATATAAACCCCAACTACAAATGATATTACAAAAAGTGCACAGTAATTAGATGAAGAGGCACTCATCACTTTAATGGGTAGCACTTACGAGTGCATTACCCGTCTTTGAAAATGATCAAAATCAATTGGTTCCAACCTCTCAATCCTAATTCTAGGTTGTATCGCTACATAATAAGGAATATTATGAGCTATAAATGTACAAATTAAATACGCCCCACAACTATGCATTTGCATAAGTACAATACCTGTCAGTCTCATCTTTTTAAAAACACACGCGATGCCAGCTTTCCCTTTAATCGCATTATAATGAGAAGTAATCGCTGGCATCCATCTTGAATCGATCTCTTGGTGGAGGTTATAATTGCCAGCTAATTCCACTCTCAATGCTTTGTTTGGCAGCCGTCTATAGATGAGGGACGTTTTGGGAGGCATTGGATGAGGGGGAGCTGGGGATGAACAGTAAGGTAGCTGGTTGCTGGTAGCTGGAAACTGATACATTATAGTGCAAATAGGTCATCCTACACTGTAAATAATAATTGTAGGTACACAGTATAATCTGCTGTAGTTTTACAGCAACTACTGTAGCTTTACAGTAGATTCTGCTGTTTACCTATAATGAGTTGTACACCTACAGTGGATTCAACTGTATACATACAAACATGGAAACCAACTGTTTACAGGGATATATAATTCCAATTGATAGCTATAGCGCAATGATCCCTATCAGTGCACAGATTATTATCAGTCCCAAGTAGGCTATACCACTGGCATTGATTTGAGACAAGTGCTTATCTAGCTTCAATTTTAAGGTCTGATCTTAAATTTCCCTTCAGCTAGAGTCGGAGTGGGGCCCCGGTGCTCTGGGACTTATGCAGCACAGCCCCAGGCTCCTAATCAAATCAGGCAGCTATTCAAGGCCCGGCAGTTATTGTTTAAATGCCATGTATCCCCACTCCTACCCAAGGAAAAGGAGAGATCATAAGGTATTTAATAGCAAAACCAACTTGAATTCATAGTCATTATTCTAAACAAAGGCTTACATCTGCTTTGATCAAAGATGGCAAATTCTAGAGCAAACACCACCCCCGACCCCGGGCCACTACCAAAGGATATACAATGCACTAAATAACATATTAAAACAGCTGCGTTGTAGTCATTGATAGGGAAACCAGGCACCTATTCATTTCAAAGGCCTTTTACCCCCGGTCCCTATTCAAAACAAGCACCTGTTCAAAACCCGGCACCTATATGCGACAATACGGTATATCATGGTATTCTCAACATTGAAATTGGCACAGACCATGCGGTAGAGTTCATCCCCATCTCATATATATTCATAATATGTATATTCATAATACTATTCATATAAGTCCATGATCTGAGCCAAGGAATCCTGAATTAACAAAGGATACAGGTCTAATGAATATCATGAAGATGATTATGATCTGCGATAAATAAAAAAAAAAAAAAAAATGATGATCTATCGGCTCATTATTGTATTTTGTAATCTAATTTCTACAACATATATATCTCAGTGGTGTACACCAACTATATATATATCAGGATCTAACCGAGGGGAAGTCAGGGAGCTTGTTCTAACCGAGTACTGGCCTGTGGAGTACGTGTTAAGGCTAGGTGCGAGTGGAACAAGCTCTCTGACGGCCTCCAATGTTGGGTCACCTGGGATTGAGGTCACGTAAAGGTTCAACAAATTCTAATGTAAAGGAAAAAAACTATTCTTTTGCCTATTTATAATCAAATTACTTCTACTTTTCTGTTAATACTTCATCAGCTTTATTTCGTTTTGAAACAGCATATCCAAGGAAATGTTATATATGTTTTGAAATAGATGACAAACAAGACTCATTTCTGAATCAGTGGGATTTGCAGTTTATTGTATTAATGAAGCAAAGCTATCAGAAACCTATGTTAAATACAAAATATTTGCTTCTACATTTTCGAGTGAACACGTAATGGCCTCCAAAATAGTGCTTTTTACCTGAAATAGAAGTAAAATAGAGTCACAACAGCCTCGGGTACAAATCCCGCCAGTGTGTGCAGTAATTCCCAGGGGTGGTCCCCATCCATTTCCCCTTTCACTTGTCGACCGAGCCGAAAATCCATGAAAAAGCCTCGGCTACGGTGCAAACTAAGCTGTGGACAAACAAACAAATCGGGCTCCGCTCCCTTCAGAGACGCATCTTGTTTTACCTGGGTGGCCAAGCAGCCGCCATCTTGTTTTTATCCCAGCCAGGTCACACAGCGGCTTTTTGACCGGACTTGTAACCCTTCAAGGACAGCATAGCGCTTAAATGCGATATCCAGGAAGGATCGTCATGCTGTATTAATGCAGCCCTGGAGAGCCTACTCACCAGGGCTGCATTCATGCATCATGCCGATCCTCTGGGGGCTATATCAGCCAACTAGGTTCTGCATGATGCAGGCATGTAACCCTTGTGAGTTACTCGCCAGTGCTGCATTCATGCATCATGCCGACAAATGACATTAAAGCACTATGCGGCCCTTAAAGGGTTAAAGTAAATGCGTTGGTTGTTGGCTTTCAATTTACGCGGGGTGTTTTTGAGGTGTGGCTGTGATTAAAACGACGAGTTAAATGAGATGTAAAAAGGACGCCGTGTGTGTTTGTGGGGAGTGGTGGTGCGGGTGGTAAAAAAATGGTACAAATGGGTGGTCAAAGTCCAAGATGGCTAGGTCCATCCTTGGTTTTAACGGATTTTAGATTATAATAGGACCAATACATCAATTACCCATCCCAAGATAGTGGTAGCCTTGGCTAAGGTACTAGGCGAAGGTGAGTGATTTAGCCACGGTTAAATCCATTAGTATTGGGTTAGCCTGCTATTAGTCCACTCATAGTTAAACTGTAGTTATGCACATTTTGAGTGCCTGAACTAGACCATAGTAGTAAGCAGTTACAATTTGATAACTTAGAATTGCACAAAATTGCATCAACTGATGATAGCAATAGTCATAACCCAGAACAGGTAGCATGAGCATAATTAATTGATTACCCTGTACAAAAGCTAGATACCGATGGCCCAAGATTAATTCTTAGCCATGGTTAACCAACCGGGTATGTTTTTAAATGCCGATGGCAGAGTTCCAATGGTTCAGGGAAAGTCGTGGTGGTAAGGGAATCTTGTGAAAAAATTTGTCCCGAGTCAAAAGCCCTCTCAAATTAATTGAATAGCACCCATAGGTATTTTGGTATGGTAAATATGGTCAGGGGACATCGGCTAGGGAAGGTAAGGGAATTTCAATCTGAAAGGATTGTGGGAACCCTGTGATGGCCATTATTCATGAGGCTATGGAGAGCATTAACCATTAAAGAGCAGCATTACTACATTATGATCTGGTCATCATGATGCATGAATGCAGCCCTGGCGAGTAACTCACCAGTGCTACATTAAAGCATCAAGCCGGCCCTACAGGGTTGAGGCATTCCCGTAGGGTCAGCATGATGCAGCAATTCAGGACTGGAGAGTTACATGCCGCGGCTTGGTGCATCGTGATGACAAGTATCACCTTTTAGCGAAATGCTGCCCTTAAAGGGCTACCAGGCTAATAAATAGAGTTATGTTTAGCCCCGTCCTTCCCGGAGGTAACCAGATTGACTCAGACTAGGCCTCAATGTGTTACAGGATTAAGGACCTGGGTAAAACACGGGACACATCTCCATGCATTTTCATTATCCTCCCTGAATACTAACTTCTTGAGACGCGCACGGTCCCCTAAAACCGAAGGTAATAATGACCTAAATAGTTCTTTGCAAACAGCCATTTTACAAGAGAGAGAGAGAGACAGAGAGACAGAGAGACAGACAGAGAGACAGAGGGACAGAGGGACAGAGAGAGAGAGAGAGAGAGAGAGAGAGAGGGACAGAAGGACAGAGGGAGAGAGGGAGAGAGAGAGAGAGAGAGGAGAGAGAGAGAGAGAGAGAGAGAGAGAGAGAGAGAGAGAGAGCGAGAGAGAGAGAGAGGGACAGAGAGAAAGGAAGAAAGAGAGACAGAGAGAGAGAGAGACAGAGAGAGACAGAGACAGAGACAGAGACAGAGACAGACAGACAGACAGACAGAGACAGAGACAGAGACAGAGGTTGATTTAAGGGAACACTGACAGATATTTAGTAGCTGCTTTTAATGGGGTCCTTTTTGCAGTGTTTTGTTACTTCCAAGACACAATATGAAAACCCTTTGAGCCTATATAGTGTTTCCTTTATGTGATACATAATAGAATGAAAAAGAGGTGAACTAAAGCTAACAGGCTATGTGGGTTTGGGTATCTCTTACTTTGACCCTACCCTTACATCATTACGTCTACCCGTGTGTTTTATATATAGGCCAGATGCAGATATAAACCAAAGGCTAAGTGAGATTGGATGACTGAACATTGTCCCAAAGTACTCTCCCTTTATCATATACCCTATTTGTCTTGCACAGAACACTGCACTGCAGCATGGAGAGAAAGACAAACTCAAAGCTAATTACCGACTTGTATTTCGTGCATGTCTCTCAAGTATCGCAGGTCTTTGCCTCAAAGAATCATGTAACCCTTAAAAGACCGCAATGTGCTCTATAACATTCATTGTAATGATGCATGATTGCAGCCCTGGCGGGTAACTCACCAGTGCTACATTCAAGCATCCTGCTGACCCTATTGGCCTGATACACTCCCAAAGAATCGGCATGAGCCATGAATCCAGTCCTCGCAAGTAGACTTGCCAAGGTTGCATTCATGCATGCATCATGACGACACAGGGTATAATCCAACAAAGCATGATGAGGCTCTTAAAGATTAAGAATGACAAGAAAAGAGCCCCCTGCAATCAGTGTCCGTTGTCCCCATTTCCCTGTGGGTTTCTGGTGGACTACAGGTGTGTTACTCAACTCTTAATACACGGCAGTACCACGGCCTACTGCCAGGGTGGAGGCTCTGGGTGCTAGTCCCACCATTCTGCTTGAAACAAGTAAAAATCATCATCATATACCTATTAGATACCATTGTAAAGGTTTTTTTGGGGTTGGTTTAAAAATCGCAAAAGTATACCATAATATTTTAACGATCATTTACACATGGTGAATTTAAACAGGGCATCTAAAAATCTAAAATGCTTTTGCATTGTTGCATGAAAACGCTAAAATATTGCATTTGTCGTTCTGGTACAGCAATGCAGCCCCAGCGAGTAACTCACTGGCGCATCATGCCGACCTTCGGGAGTGTATCAAATCCGTAGGGTCGTCATGATACTAGCCTTAACGAGTTACATGCATCATGACGACTAACAGCAATATGCATTGAGGCATCATGCCGTCCTCAAAGTACTAGGCCTATATGGCTTAGACATGTTGTACCATGGGTGCTGCCATATTGCTCAAAAGACCCCTGACGGCCATTTTGGATTTGCCATAGGACTATGGGTAATTGTCTTATCTACCACTTAACAGTCCCAGAACAATGGTCACTGATACGACTGATAGGGGTGATACCCTACACCCTACACCTTTCTTAATCTCCCTCCCATTGTCTTAAGTGTGTAGAGGGGATTAGCATGATTAGGCCCATCCAGATAAGGGATTACCCAGAATGTCCGGCCTAAATTAAATTATGTCAGGTGGATGTCGGGGGTGTTTTGGCCAGTATAGTAAGGACCGGAGCCTCCCCTAGTTGCAGAATGTAGGACACCTCTCTGATGTCTGCCCCCCCCCCTCCAGCTCTCAGTTTACCATTTTCTCATTAGGACAAACCCGAGCAGCTCCTACCGATCTATAAATAGCTCACGGTGAGCAGGTGGGGGCTGGTCGGGTCTGTACGGGGTGGGGGAGCTGTCATCGGAGCCCCAGGGGAGCGGGAACACATGGGGCTGGGGTCCACACTGTCCTTAACACTTTAAATGTAACTCGCCGGTGCTGCCTTCAAGCAATGACATACAATAGAATGTATGTCATTGCTTCAAGCACCACGCCAACCCTACAAGGTCGATAGATGCCTGCGAAGTCACGATGCATGAATGCACCCTAGGCAAGTAGAGAGGCCAGTGCTGCCTTTATGCACCATGCCCAGCTTATGGGATGAATAGACTCCAGGAAAAGAGGCATGGTGCATGAATGCAACCCTGGCGAGTTTAGGCTGCATTCAAGTATCATGCCAACAGGTAAGCCAAAATGGTAAGCATGATGCATAAATGCGGCCCTAGCAGTTACACTCGCCAGAACTGCATTCAAGCATCATGCCAACCCTTCAGGGGTGATAGGTAGGGTCAGCATGGTACATGAGAGTAGGGCTATTCTTTTGACCCCCCATTGTTAAAAAATGATCACTCCCTTACAGAGGGATACCCGGGGTACCATCATACACAGGCTTTACATGGGTATACCCAGGGACACATACTCTGTGACAGTTGGTGTATAGGAGTATGAACTCTTTAAGGATGGCATGTCCCTAAAAGATGACATTTGTCTTCATGATGCACCAATGCAACTCTGGTGAGTGACTTGCCGGGGCTGCATTGGTGCATCATGCCAAACCTATGGGAGTGTCTCAAACCCGTAGGGTTGGCATGATGCATGATGGTTGTTAGGGCTGTATTCATGTATCAGGATGATCAAGGGTATGATGCATTAAGGCATAATGCCATTCTTAAAGGGTTAAACCACACTGACTAAGTGTTTGCAGTAAGACATTGTATCGTATTGCTATGATAGGTTACTTACATCTCCACAAGTGGGAAGAAGAATGATCAACGCGATGAGGATGTTGTCATGGCTACTGCTACAGGTACACATAGGGAGAAACGTTACACTTAGAAACGGGATGGTGTCTGAAGGCTGGGGGGGGGGGGGGTCACATTGATGTTGACTTTGTGCAGATGACGCGTTCAATAGCAATTACATAATCAGCAATTGTTGCGCTGTTGGAGTTTACGAGTTTTTCCATCTTGTACTTCAACTAGGTCAAACGGTTCGCAATAACAACCATGGTTGGGTTTTAGGGTTGTGCCTTCAAATAATTATTTTGTCCTGTTTCAAACACATCCTGAAATCAGTTTAATTTTTCTCTCGGTGTGTCATGTTTCAAGTCTCACGACTTTTACAAATACTCTGATGGGAGTCACATAAGTAACCCTGGTGGCAGAGAGATGGGCCCTCCATGCAGATACACGTTTTAATAACAAACAATTTAACTTGTTATTATTTGCCAGAAGATGTTTGTTTTACACGTTCTGTCCTCATTCCTGGCCACTTTAAATACATTGCAGGCATCTGCACTTTGTGGGTTGTGTACAGCTTGGGTTACCAGATCCCTGATGGTTTTGAATTGCTTTACCCTTTAAGTGATCATGTCTCTAAAATCTGTCATCATGATGCACCAATGCAGCTTCGACAGGAGTGTCTCAACCTCAAAGCGTCGTCATGAGGCTTGAATACAGCGCTGGCTAGTTACTCACCAGGGCTGCATTCATGCATCATGACGACTAAAGACATGATGCATTAATCAATTATACCATGCTTAAAGAGTTAAATGAAAGGATCCTGATGATCTTGTATTGCTTAAAGGAGGGAAATCTCCATTTTACTGTTGTGGCCTATTTCTGTGCAAGGAGCTATTAAAAACTGTAGACATATTGCCATTCTCATGAGATTTATGGTCTTATACCGTTCTCCCAAGAGTGCAGCCATACTTAAATGTCATTATTTGTTGAAGTATTAAGGAGAGTAGGGTCATATATATCATGTATGTTTACATACAGATAATGGTTCGTATATATATATCAACATACTGTTGTGAAGCCAATCTTCTGGGAAATCAAGTCTGGCCACTGAGCTATTAATTTCCTTACAATAAATATTAAATGGCTTGCACAGTCACACCCAATATCTCTACATTAACCTGCATACCACGTTCTGTAGTATAAAACAGTGTTATTATGGCGGGATTAGTTCGGTATAAAAATGTGTGTTTGCTAAATTGAGTCAGGGATTGTAGTGATCCCCCAAGGAGGCAAGGCCTAATTACAGCGAGTACTGGGAGCCTCACTCTCCCAGCACAGTCTCAAATCAGACTCTGCTCCAGCACCCTCCCAGCACAGTCTCCAATAAGACTCTGACCACCACTCTCCCAGCACAGTCTCCAATAAGACTCTGACCACCACTCTCCCAGCACAGTCTCCAATGAGACTCTGCTCAAAGCCTCAGACTCCAGGAAATCTTCTGTGAAAGAACAGAGGAAATGATACTACTTGTCTGCTCTCCTATCCCCATCACACTTTGCACTCTCAATACATATATAGATCCGAAGGATGTGTCTAATTTTGACAGTAAAAACTGGACTGATACTTTTGTGATTTCAAATATATGCTCTTTATACATTCCCTCAAATATTTGAATTGATTCATAGTTGTATAAATGATTATTTTAAAAGCATGATGTGGGTAATTATAAGTTTCCAGGGTTATCCGCCGCGTTTTGGCACAGATAAAATAGATAGTGCTGGTACAAACGGATGGGAGAATCTGCTGGGAGATTGGGAGGGGAGGATGGGGAGGAGAAGGGAAGAGGGGGGAGGGGGAGGAGGGGGGAGGAGGAGGGGGAGGGGGGAGGAGGCAGGGAGATCTGAATGAGGGCACTTAAGGCAGGGGACTGGGACCTCCCCCTGACAACCCACAGCTTTGACCCCACATTGTGTTGACACCCTTTAAGCCTAAACCCACTGCCTTGCTGCTTCCTGAGCGCTGTGCTGTGATTCAATATGGGTACTTTACCCTTTAAGGACGGCATGTCACTAAAATATGACATTTTTGTCGTCATGATGCACCAATGATGCCCCAGCGAGTAACTCACCGGTGCTGCATTGGTGCTACCTTTGGGAGTGCCTCAATCCTATAGGATAGAATGCATTTTTAGCAAAATCTAGGGTAACCACCCCCTGGAGGAAGGATTTTCTGCATTGGCGGAATTCTCACTAGGGCTGCTTTCATGCATCATGATGACAAAAGGGCATAGTGCATTACAATACTATGTGGCCCTTAGAGGGTAAAACTCAATGACATAAATATTAGCTTCAACCCTAAAGTGTAGGCTCACAGTGTAGCGGATGTTAGTGCACTGAAAAAACAAACTTGTCTCCAGACATAATATAATACTATAATAAAATAAACGAGTCAAAAGTTGTCTAACCTATCAGGTTACCATCCCACAAATAGAATCTGGAGCTGGCAAATGTAGGGTTTTGGGCTGGCAGTTAGTTAGACGAGTTTTTGACTCGTTTATTTTATGACCGTCACTTTGAAGAGTCTGGAGACAAGTTTACTTTTTGAGTGTGGCTGTATACACCATAGGTGATGGTTGTCATGTGGGGAGGTGAGCATTGTATGAAGGCACTTAGACAGACCTTATATATAGGGCTGTCAACATGAGGAACATGAACCTGTCATGCTGTATTATAGAGCCCAACTACACCTCAAAGTCACTACATATTGTACACTGATTTCTACATTCAGACATATATATGTTCCTTCTCAAGGTACACGGCTTGATGATACACCGATGCAGTGCATCATGTATCATGCCGACCCTGAATCTAGCAATTACTCATTGTATTGGTAATGGCTTTTGCCCACAAAATGCCATAGTGCTTTAAGGCTCTTAACTCTTTAAGCACTGCATGTTGCTAAAAGATCACCTTTGTCGGCATGATGCACCAATACAGCCCCGGCGAGTAACTCAGAGGGGCTGCATTGGTGCATCATGCCAACCCTTCAGGAGTGTCTCAAACCTGAAGGGTTGGGCATGATGCTTGAATGCAGCACAGGCATGTTACTTATACAGGGCCGCATTCATGCATCATGACGACCAAGGGCATGATGCATTAATGCATTATTCCATCCTTAAAGGGTTAAAGGGTTAAATCACTCAAATATGAAATCAACCATAATATCAACCACATATGTTTTTCACCTGGACATAGTATGTAGCTGGCAGTAGTCTTTACCTGCCTCTGTTGAATATTAGAGTCAGTTAACCACCAGCCCATTCTGCTGGGGGAGCCGTCATATCTCAAACTGCTCAAAGAGGTAATCCCTAGTAATCATGTCGACGTCATAGCATAACCAATAGCGCAGCCTTGTATATATTGGTGGTTAACTGACTCCATTACTCGGTGGATGCAGGTACAGACTAGGTGTAGCTGAGGGTGTGAGTGCCTGAGGCTACTTGGGGCAGGAGCTCGGAGACAGCTGTCAGCAACCCGCTACACACCCTACACTACCCCCTGACACACACCCTACACTACCCCCTGACAGCAGAAGGTCCCAACACACCCTACACTACCCCCTGACAGCAGAAGGTCCCAACACACCCTACACTACCCCCTGACAGCAGAAGGTCCCAACACACCCTACACTACCCCCTGACAGCAGAAGGTCCCAACACAACCTACACTACCCCCTGACAGCAGAAGGTCCCAACACACCCAACACTACCCCCTGACAGCAGAAGGTCCCAACATACCCAACACTACCCCCTGACAGCAGAAGGTCCCAACACACCCAACACTACCCCCTGACAGCAGAAGGTCCCAACACACCCTACACTACCCCCTGACAGCAGAAGGTCCCAACACAACCTACACTACCCCCTGACAGCAGAAGGTCCCAACACACCCTACACTACCCCCTGACAGCAGAAGGTCCCAACACACCCTACACTACCCCCTGACAGCAGAAGGTCCCAACCCACCCTACACTACCCCCTGACAGCAGAAGGTCCCAACACACCCTACACTACCCCCTGACAGCAGAAGGTCGCTACATACCCTACACTACCTCTTGACAGCACTTATTGTCACTGCATCCACAGGCGACATATGGGCCTTGCCATTCCTAGCTCTTTGACCCTTTAAGGACAGCATAATGCCCTAATGCATAATGCCCTTGGTCGTCATGATGCATGAATGCAGCCCTGGCAAGTAGGTCGCCAGGCCTGCATTCAAGCATCACGCTATGGGTTGAGAAGCTCGCAAAGGTTTGTCTTAATGCTGCGATGCAGCCCCGGCGAGTTGCTCACCAGGGCTTCATTGGTGCTTCAAGACGACAAATAACATCCTTTAGTAACATGTCGTCATTAACCCCCTTTTCATGTCTAAATCATTTTGCCACTTCTGCAATAATGCAGCACTGGTGAGAGTAACTCGCTAGGGCTTATGCCGACCCTACGTGGTTGATACACCCCCGAAGGGTAGGTGTGATGCATGGAAACAGCCCTAATAGAGTAGACTAGTTAGAGCTGCATTTATGCATCATGGCGACCCAAAGCATGTTAAAGCATGCTTTTTGCCATATAATTCCTGATATGGTTTTAAACCAAGCAAGCCAAGGGCTAGTTAGCAGGTCCACAGGGCCCGTACTAACCGAACCTGTATAAATCGTTATAGCACGAGCATGGATACTGAGATATTCTCATCCGTTTGTGTTTTTGGCTTTAGACCCACCCTTTCCGTGTCACCCCCGACCCCCTCCATGCCCCCCCCCCCCCGCCGGGTGCCCCTAACATGCCTCTGATGACTCCTCCCTCTAATTAACCATGCCACTAAGGGCAGGGGAGGCCACAGGGGGTGGGAGGGGGAGGGGGGGCAACCTTTACCCAGCTAACCACCCTCCTCCCCCTCCTGCCTCTACGTAGGGTTAGATAGACGGGCTGACCGTTATGCAAAAAGGTATCACAACAGATGGGTTAAATACTGGATCCTCGATTTAAGTGCTGGGTTTGTGTAAGCATTTAGGGTATAGTGGTAGTTAGGTAAAAAATATATTGTACAACCATACAAATATATTGGCCCTGGTTTTGAATGAATGCTTGTGTTATAAATGTATGTACTAGAGTATCAAAAGGTATAACCTCTTAGGTGCTTCACCTAAACAAACCACTACGTCATAGGGCAGAGGATGGTACAGAAAGGGGCTAAGCACACAGGGCAGGGTAGTAATAAGGGCACGGGGTGGGGGGGGGGGGGTCACAAGGTCATTTAGCACACCCTGCAGCCTATTTGTAAAATCATGAGTCTGTTTATACCCTGATTTCAATAATTATTTGGCAGGTGGATTTGATTTGATTTGCTGCTTACCAAAATGGGCAGACCCGCCATAAAAATCTGATTACGGATTAGAATCAAAATAAGAGGCAACGTTAACGTTAATTCATTATGGCTTCATTTGCAAGTCAAATTGAACTACCGTATTCGACGTAATAAGCGCCCAGGGCGCTTAAAAAAATATTTTGAGTGAAAAAATCTGCCTCAAATATTCATTGTAATAAGCGCCCCCCATGGCTGTCTTATACAGACTACTGGCCCACCTCAGTGGCCTCTACAATGCTTCTGTACACCCTATGACTTAATACTTGGCTTGCCCTTAACACCTGCACAGGTGTGAAGTGGTCCATGTCACATACAGGTGTGAAAAACAGGAACAAAATAGCAGGAACACATTAAAATAATCAGGAACAAATCTGAAAAGTGGGGGGGGGGGGGCGCTTATTAGATGGTGGGCGCTTATTAGGTCGAATACGGTAATCCCATACCTCAGATAAGCAGATTGTTAGTTAACGTAGTGTTGCTAGACTGAATTGGAAATGATACCCTATGTATACGCACGACTACCGGTATCGACTCACTCAGAGGAAGTGATTGTGTTTAAATGGTGGAAAAAGATGATGCTACAGACCAATGTACCAAGAAAGGGTGACTTTTTCAAAAAAAAGTTCCGGTTACATTGTTTTGAGCAGAATCCTCATCACATTGTCCGTAATGGCTAAGTTTACAAATATCTCATATCAGGAGATTCACAGGACAAATATCTTTCAAATAGTGTATAGTAGAATCCAGGATATTTAGGTTATATAAATTTATGTATTTGTTGGTCACACTTAAGAAATGTTCAAAAACTTTATCAACAACTTTTCTGAAAAGTCACCCTTTCTTGCTGCATTGGTCTATAGTACCATATAGAGGTAGAGTCAGCCTCACATCCTCAAATTTGGAAAATGCAATGAAGCAATTTTTCCGAGGAACTAGTATAATGAAACAGATAGGGGCAGTTGCCAGCCTTGGGTAAACGTCTGAGGAAGTGAGGGATCCGAGGTAGTAAGTGTTCAAAGTAGTGAGGGCTGACTGTACATGGTCCTCTCCTACCCAGGGTAACCCTGGTAACCCACTAGTCAGTCTGTGAGTTGGTGGCAGCCAGGTCTGCAGCCTTATACCCGGGTGATAATAGGGAGACGAAGTAATTCCTCACCCGGAAATAGAGGACGGAGGTATTTCCTGCCCAACTAGGTCTACATTATTTGGGATTTTGATGCAGGTAGTTCAAGAATTTCGATCTGGCATTGCATGGCATTCCTGTGTAACCCTTCTCCACCAATGTCAATGAGCCAGTGGGTATGTACAATGCGGCCATTATGAGACAGGTGTCACACCTACTTATCAAACACACCCAAGCTGGCCCCATCTGCAACACTACAGAAACTCATCACTGGCATTCTGGTACTCTGGGAGATGTAGTTCCTCTTTGCTGGTTCCTGTGGTACATACCGTGGAGGCTGGCAGTGGCGTATGAATACACATGTGATACTGGGGTGTGTGAATAGGTCATGGCCCCTTAGAACAGAGAGATCAGAGGCGGATCCAGGATTTTGAAAAAGGGGGGGGGGGGCGTGAAATAGGCAATGTACTGGGGGTATTGGAAATTGTCACATTAGAATATACAGAAAAATAGCGGGGGGGGCACACGCCTTGTCCGCCCCCCCCCCTAAATCCGCCACTGGAGATGCATAAACTCCAGGTGCTAGAGCTGCCAGGGAGAGTGGAGCAGACCCTTACAGTCCTTCATCGCTAGACCCTGATAGGCTTCTGCTGAAGTAGTCCATCCCTCAACCCTTTAAAGGCAGTATAGTGCTTTAAGTTGTTCTGCCTTTTGTCGTATTGATGCCCCTTACTTGGTGAGCAGATTCACCAGGGCTACATTCATGCATCATGCGGACACTGCAGGGTAGATACACTCCCAAAGGGTCGGCATGATGCACTAATGCAGCACCGGTTAGTTACTTGCAGGGGCTGCATCATTGCATGATGATGACAAATGTCACCATTTAGTGACATATCGTCCTGAAAGAGTTAAGGGCAGCACGAGTTTTCTCCCTTTTGCTGCCATGATGTAGGAATGCAGGCCTGGCGTGTCTGCTTAACAGGTCTGCATTTATGGTAAAGATGATAAATTCCATAGTGCATTAAAGTATCATGCGGGCCTTAAAGGGCTAAATATGCTATAACAAGGCCCTCAGGGGGGATGTCCCCCTCGTGACCCCCGGTGACCCCCGGTGACCGGGGTCAGCGCAGACAGGAAGTGACCCGCTGGTAGTTAGGTTCGCTGGTTCCCGTGTTACGTGCCTCGTGGGACTCCTTCACGACGGGGACCAGTCAACGAGCTCCAATGGCGCCCTTCCTGTTTGGTAGTTCTGTCTAACCCTTTAAGGACGGATGTCGCTAAAATATCACATTGGTCGTCATGATGCACCAATATAGCCCCTGTGAGTAACTCGCAAGGGCTGCATTAGTGGATGATGATGACAAGTATCTTTTAGCGACATGCCATTCTTGAATGGCTAAGGACAGCAAAGTGCTTTAAGGTTTTTCTCCTCTTTGTCGCCATGTATGAATGCAGGTATTGCAGGTCTGGCATGATGCATGAATGCAGCACTGGCGAGTTACTAGACGGGGCTGCATTCATGCATCATGAAGATAAAAGGCATGCTACATTAAAGCACTCTGCTGTCCTTAAAGGGTTACCCTTAGCTTACAGTGCCTCCTGCTCACCATGACCTCACTAGTGGTGGCCTTAACGGGTCCCATGGAGATGAATCACTGCAGGACTAGAGTTGGGTTCTATAGGGGTTCAGCAGTATGTTAGCTTGGGTACAGAACGTAGGTTACATTTCTTTTGGAAATACAAGATTTACTATGCTTAAGAACTTGAAGTACCGTATTCAATGGCCCCCGTATTCAATGGCCCCATTGAATACAGTGTGGCCGTATTCAATGGGCAAGAAAAATTCGTCTTTCCTTCATCAAATGGCTTCAAATAACAAAGTAAACACAAATGCCCACTACATTGAAACAGTCTCTAACGTATATCACTTGTAGAGGCTTGGGCATATCCCACAAAGTTTCGTGTGGCTATGGCCTAACCCTCACTCTCGGGATATGTCAGAGACGGTATCGATGGGCATTGGCATTTGTCTATGTATTCATTTCCCAAGCAGGGATTGCTGTAAGATACGTATTCCTTCTCTCCACAGAGACTCTGCTCTTCTTGGGAATAGAACTCAAAATGTCATTAAAAATTTTAAGTTTAATCAAATATGTGACATTTGAAAATACAGCAAGACTACCAGTTTTGAATTATCCATCCAACTTCATTTCCAAACCATATCAGTACTCGTGAATCTGCATGACCATATAAGGGGTCTAAAAACGCTGATGCCAATTTTGATATTGCTGGAACAAAGATCACATTTATGCTGAGCATTGACGTCCAACTGGCGATGAACGCACCTATCCCTGAATATAATAGGGACTCCAAAAAAAAATGAGAAATATTAAATGATCAATTCTATTTCTTTTATGATGTAGAACGTGAGAGATGTAAACTAAATCTTTTGGAATTTTCTTTCTATTTATCATAGAACTCAGACAATCTTCAAATAGGTGTAAATAAAATCCACCCAGTTCCTCTAGTACATTTCCTATATAATTGCTATCCAGCTTTGGAGTCCCAGTGAACCTGTGTGGGGTAGGGTGATAGGGTCTGCCAGGTGAGTGGGGTATGTGGGAGGTCGTTATATAAGGGGTTTGGAGGGCATTTGAAGTACTGGCCAGGCTAGGCCATGATTGGCAGTCCCTCTTAACATGATCGCCCATTATACTAGTAAAGAGTAAACCAATTGTCTTAATGACCCAATCATAAGTATTATGATGTTATGGTCGAGGAAGAGGTGAGAGGATCCTCTGATTGCTTTAATTTTTTAACATGATATAAAAACATATTGGATGAGATCACAAACCGAAAAGCAACAAAAAGCATTTATAAATTCATAGGGTTTTGACATAATCTATTTTATCTCCAAAATATTTGGTAACTTACTTTTAGCTGCAGTCACTTATTATAGGGATGGCTGGATAGGCCTTTCTCTTGAGTGCATTTCTGTGTGATTACCTAAAAGTAACAGATGAAATGTCACTCCCTAAGAGTGGAGTTTTATAACAGTGTCTGTGAGGCACAGCTGCACCAAAATACTCTACTGCTGTGTGCACTGTGCACAGGGGCTCACCTCGCGGATTATTGAGTCCCTAAATATAATACTGTGGAACACATTTCAGTTTGATTTTAGTATAAAAATGATAATTTGTATGTAACACCTTTAAGCCGAGTAAGAAAATTTGTTTCTGAAAGCTGAACTGTTATAGACATTAAATTGATAGAATATGGCGTTATTATTGACTCGTGTTTTCCAAATATATGGTTCATTCTAAAGCCCATATGGCTTTATGACACTTGTAATTGAGATGAATACTGTACAGTAGGGTTTCCATGGGTACACTTCAGGTGTACTCTCTGTTTTCCTGATATCCACAGCAAATAATTAAATCAGTTCATCAAAATATCCTTTTTCAGAATGTCCTTGGGATCTGAACTAAATTCTATTTATAGGCATAGAAACTCATAATTCCGCCATCAGCTTAGTATATTACAGAAAAGGGGAGAGCAATATATATTCATCTCTGACATTTTAATTGGAGAAGACCCCATGGATATCACAGGAGCCTATAAGAAGTGCCCATTTTCAGCAATGGGGGTCGAAAATGGTGGCACACCTTTGGAGCGTGGTTAAGCGTTGAACACGAACCCCCTCCGTTGAAGGTTCAAAACTATTTTACCCACCCCCAGAAATCCCCCTGTTGTCTATTTCATTTAGGGAGTGGTCATTTTGTAACAAAAGGGGGGGTGGTGGATTTGGGGGAGGGGACCAACAAATTTTGGACTCCTTGAAGGGGGGACCAACAAATTTGGACCCCTCTTGAGGGGGGAACCAAAAAAAATGAACCCCTTTTAAGTGAAAAAGCCTGCGCGTTACTATAGCTCAAAGGGGTCGGCCGCACTCAATTTCAACTTGCCTGAGGGGGGGGCCAAAAAATGATTGACCAAAAAATTTCAACCAGCTCGCACGAAAATCTACCGACCCGTTGTTAAAAATGACCACTCCCTTACAGTGTTGTGTGTGGTAGGAGCTATAAAATAGTATTAAAATTTCACTTTCACCTTTAAGCTGACATGGGGCGACAGAAGCTGTGGTACAGGAGGTTACTTTATCTGGGTTGTGAATTGCCCGAGGCAGGGGGAGGAAATAGGAAGAAGAGGAAGAAAGAGAAAGCTACACCTGAAATGATTAAGACTAGAAGGCTGTCCTCAAAGTGTGGGCGGTACTAGTTGACATGTCATGTTGAGGTTTGCACCCAGGCCATCAAAATGTATCTCCCCCATTCGGCCATATTGCAATGTATCCGTTATGCTGTATTGAAGACACAATATAACCTGCTGGATTTATTGGTTACAAAGTTGGAAACATTTTACATGGAAGGAGATTTAGTTTAAGAATTTAAAGGGGTAGAAATACGTCGTATCAAATCCTGTATAAATAGACAAATGCCAACGCCCATTGAAACCACCTCTGCCGTATTTCAGGAGTGGGGGCTAGGGTCATATCCCACATGAAGACACACATATATATAGGAGAACTGACCCTAGACCTAGACCTTTATCAGTAGATATTGTGAAGTAGTAGATCTATATTGTGAACTAATAGTGATCTAGTGATCACGGCCCTCGTACTCCTGTACACATCCTGAAGGTATCTTGTCATGGCTGTGCCTTCTCTTGTCAAGGTTATTCATGTCCAAAAAGGGCTATTATGGAAAATAATGCCTGGTTAACCATGAACACACTGATAGCTAGATGCCTGAGGGATGAATAGGCATATCACATCTCAGAACTATACCAAGGCCAAAAAAAGAAGAAAAGGTATGTTTCAGGTAACATGGGAAGAAAATGTAGGGTCGCTAGGTTGGATGTGTTTTTAATTTTTTTTTTTAAACATGAAAGTACTAGCCAGCCTATCTGAAGACTCTAAAATTGACCAAAAATGGGTAAAAATATGAAAATTCCTTCAGAATTGTATAAAAAACGTAAGGTCGGCCTTGTCTTGATAGGGTCAGTGAGGTGACCTGAAACAACCCTTTCTTTTAGGCCCAGCGCCCGCTGTAGTCTGGGATCTAGGCTGTGTGTATATGTGTGTTTGTGAGGGGGTGGAGGGGGAGGGGCAGGGGCAGGGGGCGGGGGAGGGGGGGGAGTGGGGGGGGGGGTAGTTTCTCATGCTTCTACCTGTCGGCAGCTTGTATTGTGCCCGTCACGGCCCCATAGGACCAAGGTAAACAGTGTTTGACCGCCCAGCAGGGTGCAGGGTAGGGGGCAGCTGATAGATGGGTACAGGGTCAGGGTACAGGGTCAGGGTACAGCCTGCTACCCCGGCCCTGGGGCCTGGGGTTAAAGGCTAAGGTGAGGGCTGGGTGGCTACGGTGAGGCTTATAACCCTTTAAGGGCCGCATAGTGCTTTAATGTGCCATCCCCTTGATATAGATATAGATATAGATATAGATATATATGAATGCAGCCCTGGTTAATTACTTGGCAGTGCTGCATCCATGTTTCATGCTCACCGTGTTGAATTGTGCCAACCATGTAGGATTGGGATGATGTATGAATGGTGAAAAACAGATTTAAGCAGTATGCAGTCCTATAATGGTTAGCCCTACATCAGCACCTCAGAAGGTGCAGATACATTTATAGTTTCCATCCTCACTATTTGAATGTTTCCGCAGCCACAAAGCATATATCCTTCTCGAAAGCAAATTTTGTGTAATTTATGATTGCAACTGTTTTTCTCCAATTTACATTTCGAAAGTACAGTAACTGTTTGGATCCCTTCCTCCACAGAATGACACCTGTAAGAGGCAGTAAAGTGAACAACAACAGCAGGACACTGTTAGGGGGGGGGGGTTGGTGGTGTCAGGATGGCAGGCAGTGAGGGGTGGAGACAGACCCAGTTCACGCTACACGGGTTGTGGGTGTGGGGGGGGGGGGGGGGGGTAGGATGGTCCCACAGTCAGAGATACCCACCCCGGATACCCGCGTAGATCTTTAACGGCAGCATGACCGTGCGCTGGTACGTCTGCATTCATGCATCATGATGATCCCATTGTGTTATTTCCCTCCAACTGGTACAGTATGATGAATGAATGCAGCCCTGGCGAGTAGTCATAAGTACTGTCATACATCTGTACTTCATGTTTGATCTCATACTATCGATTTTGTGGTACTTACTATCAGTTTTATTTAATGGATCAGGGCTTTTTTTAAATTATTTGTATGGGATTGCCTTATGGAATACCATGTGTAACCTTTCTTGTGTGGTTTCGTTATTTCTGTGAGATTGCCTCATGGAATATCATGTGTAATCTTTCTTGTTAAGAAAGCAAAACAAATGATCAAAACTCAAACTCACATTATTTTATAGCACTATGCTGCTCTTAAAGGGTTAGTGGGCAACACCCAGAGACAAACACATGGTGGGGGTAGACGGAGCATAGAGACAGACAGGGCCTGTTCTACCCAGGTGTGCTACAGTACATGTACACACACCCCCAGCATCCTGCCCCACGTCTCACCCCCACCCGGGGGAGGCACTCCTTCCTACATGCAACCACCACCTGCCATACTACAGCCCCTATTTCGCTTGAAGGCCCCCCAAAAAGATACATTGCTTTTACAGCCTCCTGTATCTAGGGAGTCAGATGACAACCCCCTGTTAGGAGTCGGTTTCTATTTACAGTTATGTTGTGTGATTATATAGATAATTCAAATTATGTGTCGAATGTAGAGATACGCTTTTCTCCTATACTAGATCTAACAGACCTTGATTCTGTACTTTCCATTCACCGATAGACCGTGATTCTGAACTTCCATGTTGTTGACATCCCACCCCCCCTCTCATTTTTCCTTCTTCGACGAGTTCAGAGTTGGTACCCATTCCTATGATATATGTTTAGGTAAACTAAGTAACAAAACTCATCTATATGCTAATCAACAGCACTATCATATTACCATGTGGCATAAATAGACCCACTGAGCACCCTCTTCCATAAGAGCTAAGGCTGGTCAGTGGGTTCCATATGTACACTGTTCTGCATAAAAATGCAGGCTATAAGCCTATGTACCGTAAAACCTCGTGTATAAGCCTAACTCGCGTAGAAGCCGCACCTAGAATTTGTACCGATCCTATAAGCCACACCAGCAATCTGATTATGGTCACTTTTGTACTGTATTATAATAGCGAAAACTCATGTATAAGCCGCACCCTGGCTCTGGGCCGATCCTATAAGCCGCACTGCTGATCTGACTCGCGTACTAGCCGCAGCTTATACGCGATTTTTTTTACGGTAGTGGACAGTACTAATAAACAGTTAGAAATAAACATGCTGAGTACCCCCCCCCCCCCTGATCCCGGTCCCCACAGGTGGCAGACCTACCTGTAGGCTGACCTCCCTGTCACACCAGTCTGGTTGTAGTTATACCTTACACAGCTACATCTACCTCTATACAGTGTACTACTGATGGGCATCATATGGTATACTGTGCGGCATTTCTGCCACTAGGATTTGGATATAGCTGGGTTAGGATAACAGAGTGGACTTGGATTAACCAGAAACCAAAAAGCTGATACCCTGGATAACAGACACATGGGTCTTAAAACATTTGGATATACCGAGCGCGTCTTATGTAGGGTCCTGGGGTTGCGTCTACAAGTGTTGGTCATTGGATTATTTTTACCCTCACGGATATATTACAGTCTTCCCATACTTCCTCAAATTTGAAGAATGCAAAGAATAGAGTCTAAGGAAGCATATTGTCCGAAGAAATAAATCTAAGGCCAGTTGCAGGGTTTCTGTCTGAGGAAGAGAGGGGTCCAAGGTAGAAAATTCTCGAGGAAGTCAGGAATGACTGTATGTGCCCTTTTGTAGATAACCGCTAGGATAGCTCCCGCCTCAGGAGCCTATTGCCCCTATATGATAGCACCACCAACAGTCTTACCCCTCTAAGCCGGGCCTCTAAGGCTACGTATCACCACCACCAGGTAGTCTCACATGCAAACCAACCATCTACCTGCCGCTACAGGAAGTCCCTAAAGGTTGTCACTTCCGGTGCCAGGTGCTTCCTTGGCAGCAGTGCAGATGACTTCCGGTTTGAGGGGAGATTCTGGACTTCCAGAGGTACACGACCTTCTGACCATCACCCCCAACCCCCCCCCCCCCCCCCCCCCACATCACCCCCTTCCCTCGACATCTATGTATGCAGGTGAACATAGAGACTGTCCTACCTAGTCAACTGGGGACAGTTTTTCAAGTTGTGATTTGTCAACTTAAGTTGGCCTCCTCTTGGAGATTATCCTACAAGGTGATGTACAGTGGATGTGAGGTAGCATGCACGGAATCACTCTCATACTCGGCAAAGGAATGCATGACCTAAATGCTAAAGTAGGCAGCGATGTTCCAGTGGGTCGAGTCTTTTGAAGATCTTGAAGATCTGCTTTAGCCTAAACTTCAGTATACCCATTATAATTTGCCGTATACTCGTGGGACATGTGCCGTGGTAGCACACTTCTTAGCCATATAGACATTATGAGAAATATGAGAAGCCAGATATGGGAAATGCAACAGTGTGGTGGTGATACAATTTTATAAACACATTCATGGTGATGACTGTACAGGTGGTACCAGCCAGAAAGGTATAGGGTTAGATCAGGGAACACACATGTGCATCTTTGTAGGGGCTGTACATGGGGTGTAGAGGGTCACCACCCCAGGACCCTACATACCCCTGAGTCCTGTATCACGGTCTGGTAGACAAAAGTCGTTTACAGGCCACTTTAGCTGAAATCTGAGCCCCCTCAAGGCTATCACATACCCACCTACACTGGTGCCCTGCAGCACAGGTCCAGGTACTGACGGAGAAACCACAGAGCATCAAAACAGGGCTTTTAACCAGTAGATGGTCTGTGTCTGGTTGCTGTACCTACTTGTTGGTATCTGATAGTAGTGAGAAATGGGGGTACACACGGTATAGAGAACAGGGCCCTGGGAGGGGAATACTAGAGCAGTTTGAAAGTCTTCAGTTCAAACACATAGGAACAGCACGGCTGACCTTTTTTGAAAATAGCTGCCCTCTACTTTTTGTTCCTGCAATATTGAATAGACACACAGGGTCATTACACGTCAATGCACAAAGTGACCAAAAGGAAAAATACTACATTACGACTGGATTACCAAGACATCCATTACTGGAGTAGTTATGACAGCCTGTGATATAGTGATATAGCCAATCAGAAGCCTTGTACCATGGGTTGGATGGAGCGCATGTTACCCGCCATGCTATCCGTGTTGATCTTCCTGATTGGCTGGCTGTCGTCCATCTACAATGACGCCTGGGTCTACATTCTACTTATCGTCTTCTGGATGATTTGTGTAATTATGATTTTGTTTTACTTTGTTTTAGAATTCTTCATATAGGTGTGACTAATAATGAGCTCTTTGAAGAGCATAACAACATATATAACATGAGATTAACATAGCTTAATTGATTCACATAGTTGATTAACACATGATAGAATTAGTGTTTAAACTACTTATGAATACAATATCTTATTGATGTCTGTGCCTTCCTTCAACGTGGAAAGCTATCAAAGCAAGGTCCTTAGAGCTCTCCTTAGAGTTCTTAGTGCTATGAGCTGATGTTAGCCCTCTATGTCAGGTACCATGACCACACTACCTGTACACAGGTGTCATGCAGGTCACGTGGTGGTTACCATGGTGACGTGTAGACGCTGTACACACAACACAGTGACAACCTCTGTACCTGGGGGGCAGGGGGACGCTGCTCTCTGCGCATGTGTCAGGGTATATAGACAGTTCACCTTCCTGTACTGGCCGTATTACACAAGTGCATCTAAGTAACATGTACCCTTGTGCCTAAAGAGTGAGGGCTCTCTCATATTCTCTCATATTCTCATACTAGT
The DNA here is from genome assembly GCA_947462335.1 of Harmothoe impar. Lineage (NCBI taxonomy): Eukaryota > Metazoa > Annelida > Polychaeta > Phyllodocida > Polynoidae > Harmothoe > Harmothoe impar. The sequence goes on from OX381708.1 coordinate 81,733,179, forward strand.
TGTAGCCCATGAGCTGGATCATTTCTTACTCCATCAAGCCCCTTTGACTTTCTGATAGCTGTATGACAGAGGAGTCTGAAAAAGAAGTGACCACTGACCTTTTGTGGCTTGTCAATTGATAATTGGTAGCTCCTGTGAGTGCCGTATGACCACACCAGGTGGCGCGTCAGTAATGTGTGTGTACTACTGACCACTCCTCGCCACATGTTACCATGTCAGGTAAGGTAGATTCACCATGAGTCGGACACATACCCCCAGGCAGACAGTGGAAATTGAGGTTATTCATGTACAATACGACTTCTAGTGTTAGGTTTGTACAAAGAATATCACTTGACTTTATCAATATTCAGAAATAAAGAGCTGAAAATGCTTGAATTACCACAAAATCAAGCGTCCGCTTCAAGGTTCGACTCGAGGTGAATCTACCCTTAACTGTACAGTATATATCCTTTTCAGTAGGTGGGTCTGGTATTATACGCCAGGAGTCAGGCCTACAGGTAAGGGCAATATCACTCTTATGATGAGGTGTTTTTTTTTCTACCTATCATGTTATAAATTTCTGAATGCTCCAAACTTCTGAACTTTGTTGCAAGGGAATTCTAGTCAGATACAACTCAGAATTCACGGCTGTCAGAGTATGCTGTAGGCTAGTATACATCTGTACGGTCACTTGTATATATCCTATCCTCATGATAGCACTTGAGTACTTCTATATTGTATAGATAGAATGGCTCCCAGCCCAGGAGATGCAGTACACCTTTTAATGTACGCTGCATGGTCATGCTATAGGCTGAGGAGGTAGTCTTCAATGATATCTGTCCACAGTTACCAAAAATGGTTAAACCTTGTGGGAGTCTGCACCATTAAAAGTACATGTAGCCGAGAAGCAAAATTTACTGTAATTTTAGAGTATATACTAGTTAGGCCAAAAAAAGGTGTTTGTTTCAGGTAACACTGGCAGAAAATGTAGGGTCGGTAGGTCGGATTTTTTTTTTACTTTCTTTTTAAACATGAAAGTACTAGCCGGCTGGTCCGAAGACCCTAAAATTGACCTAAAAAGGGTAAAAATACAGAAATATCTTCAAAGTATTATAAGAAACCGTATGGTCGGCCCTGTTTTGATAGGGTAAGTCGGGTGACCTGAAACAAACCTTTTTTTTTGGCCTTACGGTATTAGTGCACATTGGCAGTAGAACCTACTTTGGTTTTACAATATATACAACGGTATTAGTGTACATGGAAAGTAGAATTTACTGTTGGCTTACAGTATTAATGGACATATTTTTGAGCTCGATATTTACAATGTTGTCTGCCTAGAAAGGCCCCACCAGACGTTAAACTACCAACACAAACCATTCTGATCACATACTGCCTACTACAAGCACGTACATCTAGACCCTCATCCCAATCTGGGTTAGAAGTGGGACACAACAATCACTGCCTTAGTAAACAAACTCATTTTGTCTTTTTATTCTAAAAACCTTTTTCAAACTCAGTGGTAACCTAAATACATAGGGTACACCGAGTGCCGTGTTTAACCCTTTAAGGACGACATGATACTTCAAGGGTCATGCTTTTATTTAGCATCATAATGCTCTAATGATGCACTAGATTGTCAGGTCCTTGGGAGAGTATCAACTCAGTAAGGCTGGCCTGATACCTAATGTGCAATACATGTGACGTACTCGCTCATGAATGTTGCATGTATGCATCATGCCAGAGAGCTGATAAGACTGTTACAAGCCTGTCCCCTGTTTGCGAAATTTGAAATGGCGGACCCACTGTACATAATTCTAGATTCCCTATGAGGCCTGTAGCTGGATACATCATCAACCAATAAGATAGCACACTGCATTCACTGCAGAATTCTTACAGTGCATTATGTAACAGCTTGTATCCATGTGACCACTGTTATCAGTGCTTATCTCGCCAGTTACAAGCTTAAATAATGGATGCATCCACAGGACGTCCAGCTTGAAGTTAGTACATCCGATGTGTGGGACAAAAAAATAGATTTCCCTAAATATGAGTCATAATGTTCACAAATGATATATTTGACTTCCTATCTATTCTATTACCCCTAATTCCCTCCGATTAGATTTTATTGCCCAAAATATGGTCATTTTGGAATAAAAGCATGCACTCTTTTATTCCCCCCCCTTGAAAATACACTAGAAAAGCCCATGGTTTGGGGACATTGGATCTCTCTGTGACCTATTAACACCCATTGATGACACTTAATTGACCTCTATTCTCTAGATATCATACCTTTACAGTGTTTGGAATACATTTAAGGAAGATTTAGAATTGGAAGAAAAATCGGATATACCCACTTTGAGCACTCTGCTACCCATGTAGGGTCTAGCATGTAGCTTAGCATGCGGCTCATGTTCCTGTCTGTTAGCACTGAGTGAGAAGTGGCACAGAGTTACATATAGAGCTGAATCAGCACCAACAGCATGTACCTCCTGGTGACGGGGGGAGACGGCAGGGTGGCACCCAGCATAAGTAAGTCTCTATCTCTTATATTACAGGGAATTCAAAGAGCATATACACTCTAAGAACAGTTAGTTGCGGGAACATGCATAGGGATTCACACACACATATTTGCAACACACCTTTGAGATCAACACACTTTTGGCAAAGGGTGTGGTGTGTGTAGTGTGTTACACCAAAATGTGTGTTAAAAGTGGCTACAGAAAAGCGTATGATAAGTGTGTAAACGTAACACACTGTTCTTATCTAACCATTTTAATGGTTTCATTACTATATTCATTACTCATCATAAGTAAGTCAACATATCTTACAGTGCTAGGAAATTTAGTGGCAGTTATATTGTACATAAGGATTAGTTTAAACTAGTTTGTTCAATTACAATTTTAATGGCTGCAGTCTGCGTCTTTAATACGTCATGTTGACTGGATGGTATCCATTCCTAAAACCTAGCATAAGTAAATCTCTATCTCTTATATTACAAGCAACGTCAAAGAGCATATAACATCTTAAGGATTAGTTGATATATCTACACAGAGAAAAGAAACAGCGTCAAAAGGGAGTCCATGTTGCCTCCTAGTTGACTCTGGCTGATCTAAGGGAGTCACCCGGGGGAGTCATATGACCCAGAGAGCTATATGAATCCTCCAGGTGACTCCCTTTGGTCATGATCAGCCAGAGCGTCACCTAGGCTCCCTTAGGCGATCTGGACTCCCCTAGGTAGGGAAGTCATTCTGGAGGCAACCTGGACTCCTTTTTGACGCTGTTTCTTCTCTCTGTGTAACCATTTTCAGTTCTACATTCATTATTGCATAATTTGCTATTTTGATGGCTGCAGTTCTGCATTCAAGCATCATACCGACTCTATGGGGTTGATACACTCCCAAAGAGTCGGCATGATGCATGAATGCAGTCCTGACTCGCCAGGACTGCATGCCTGCATCATGACGGCAAAGGGCACATTAAACAAAACACGGTGCCACCTTAAAAGGTGAACTATTGCAAGTGTCTGTATCTCCAATGTTTTGACATATTATTCTGGATATGTAACATGATATGTTGCCCTATACCTGGGCCGTGTATTGGGTATCCTACCTGTAACAGGTGATGTAGGTGGGGTGTGTGAGGTGGGTGACAAATAGGGCAGATACAGGTGACTGTCGTGACTGGTGGAGGTAGGGGAGGTGTGAAATGTGATAGCTAACCATGTACCCACCCATCGCAAAACAAGTAAACTACACTGAAAAAGTAAACTGGTCTCCAGACTCGTCGAAGTGACTATCATAAAATAAACCAGTCAAAAGTTGTCTAACCTATCAGGTTACCATCCCACAAATAGAATCTGGAGCTGGCACATGTCGGGTTTTGGGCTGGCACATGCCAAGTGGGTCCTCTATCTCCAGCTAAAACACCTACTTCCTTGTCACTTAGACGAGTCTTTTGGCTTGTTTATTTTATGACCGTTACTTGGAGGAGCCTGGAGACAAGTTTACTTTTTGAGTGTAGAAACACAGACTTGTATATATACACTATCTGTACTATAATCGTGTTTGAACATGACATGACTTTGTGGAGTTTTCATGTGCTGTTGATCTTAGTTTCGTTTACACTGATCTTCTGACCAATTAACCTAATAAGTCATTTTTGTCTCCTCATACGACCAACGTAGATTAGTTGATACTGTCAGGGTGGTCAGTACTGACCAACTCACCTTAGTCTTTCCATTTCCATGAGTATAAGGCCAAGTCTTTTTGAGTAAGGCATTAGCTATATTTTGTTTGGCCTCATTAATTTTTGCATATATTAGTTGGTCAGTACTAATTGGCTAATAAGCACACGGGGAGAATGGCACATGTAACTGTGTAAAGTACTATATAGGAACCTTATCTATAGCTAATTTACCACACATTTACGTCAACTCTTAACCCTTTGAGGACAGCATGTCGCTAAAAGACTACACTTCTTGTCATTGTACACCAATGCAGCCCCGGCGAGTAACTCGCCAGTTTTGCATTTGTGCATCATGACCATCCTTCGGGAATGTCTCAACCCCATATGGTCGGCATGATGCATGAATGCAGCACTGGCAAGTTACTGGCCAAGGTTGCATCCATGCATCATGACGACAAAGGGCCTAATTCATTAAGGCATTATGCTGACCTTAAAGGGTTAAGCATGGATAGTATAGATAAAAGGGGAGCCCTTTCAATACTGAGGCGCATCTTCTGGGTAAAGTGACATACTTCCGTACACGTAATAAAAAACACATTGTGGGTTGATCTTGAGCTAGCCGAAAGGGCAAAGATGAAAAGCGAGGATATTAAGTTTCTAGGAACTTTTGAAGAAGGAAAGATAATATAGACATGACTTGCTGAAGTAGAAATGTGTCGTGTAGGATTCATGTTTCCATGGTTACGTTTTCAGATTCTGAGTGACCTGGATGAGTTGGGCATAGTATGTTTTATTTCTACTTTCCTCAAAATAAAGGAAACTTATAAATCACTGCTTAACTACATACCTACTCTGGTGTAGTCTGCCCCTCATAACTAAGATGTGCTCTATCTAATAGATTTGTTCAATCTGTTTATGAACACTACTTGACAGTACTTAATGTCACTGGGCCACTTCCTCTACACTGAAAAAGTAAACTCGTCTCCAGACTCGTCGAAGTGACTGTCATAAAATAAACGAGTCAAAAGTTGTCTAACCTATCAGGTTACCATCCCACAAATAGAATCTGGAGCTGGCAAATGTCGGGTTTTGGGTTGGCACATGCCAAGTGGGTCTTCTATCTCCAGCTAGAAGACCCGCTCCCTTGTCACTTAGACGAGTTTTTGACTCGTTTATTTTATGACCGTCACTTTGAAGAGTCTGGAGACAAGTTTATTTTTTAGGTTGTGTATAATGTCACTGCCATAATGAACTAGGAGTAACATATATGTATCCATGTTCATGATCGTCTGTCAATGTATGTAATAGCATCACTGCTTATGAGGATCTTATCTGCTCTACCTTATGTCAAGCTAACTAAATAAGTGTCTAACAGACCTTTTCTGTAGGTAATAACATAAATGCACTCAACAAAGGTGGATGGAACCTACCCACTCTGTGATAAACCTGATACATGTAGTACATATCTCAAACCATAAAATTACTCAGAATAACACATAATTTATTTGCTTGATCTAGTCTAAGTAGATTACATTAATGTGTATAAAATGTAACATGATACTTTGTTATCTCTAATGTATCTCATTGAAATTCAACTCTATTAACCATGAGCCAATAGAACCGAATCAATATAGTATCCGGTAACACATGGGCCTTAACTCTTTAAGGACAGCATGATGCCTTAATACACCATCCCCTTTGCCGTCATGATACATGAATGCAGCACTGGCGAGTAACTCGCCAGGGCTGCATTCAAGCATCATGCCGACCCTATGGGGTCAAGGCACTCCCAAAGGGTCGGCATGATGCACCAATGTAGCACCGGCAAGTTACTCGCTGGGGCTGCATTGGTGCATCGGATGTCATCTGCTAGTGACAACTGTCCTTAAAGGGTTAATGGACATGCTCTATAATAGTTGAATCGGCGCTACCAAATATTTGAGGATATGCAATCATTTTCCTCTGACACAGTCCACGTTAATTGAAATGCACTCTACTGAGGCATTATCATAGTGTGTTATTCCAAGATGGCTGTCAAACATTTCAAATACATTTATTTGAAGTAAAAACTCACTTAGTAAAGACAAACATTCGTAGAACGAATGGACAAAAACATAAAAAGCCACTTAGCGGTGATTACAGCTGCGGCATTTAAATCAATATCTAACATAATCGCATCCCCTAATATTGTTGTAATCATGTGTGCATTGTCAAGCGCTGTTAAGATATTACACTACGGTAATGGATTACACGTATTGCTATTTGCACTGTTTCTTGATCATACACTCTGTCGCCATATCCATATTTCATTGATGATTACAGTCTTTCTTACCATGATATTGTATCAAAGCTCTACAGCTCTCTCCCTCTCTCTCTCTCCCTCTCTCTGTCTCTCTCTCTGTCTCTGCACTAGGGTTTTAGGTACTGGTTTGAGAAGGCATTTTAAATTCACCTCATATCTGTGGGTTCAGTCGGTGCAGGAATTATCCCTTTTGAGTCGGTCTGTACATCACATGACTAGAACAGGGCCAACCTGGAACTGAGTATATATGAAACATATGATTTGGATGCTGATATTTTGAAATGCACAGACATACATATTTGGGGGTTTGCATCAAAGGCCTTTCGACAATAGAGGCCTTTCTAAATCAATCCAACATATATCACAACCTGTCACACAATTCAGTAAAACAGCATTCCTTACCTCCTTGCATTGCGAAGAGAAACGAGCTAGTACCACACATACGAAAATCACCACAGACCCACATATTGAACTTTGTTCACTATGACACTATTAATTAATTTTATTGTCAAAACATCTGGTACTGATTCGGCCACGACAAATCCTGCAATTGCCTTTCTGTGTCTGACAGTAGTTGCCGGCAGTTCCTCCAGGTGGCACCACCCCTGCAGCACTGCCTCCCTGGGAGCTGCTCAGGTGGTGCCTGGGAACTGCTCACCTACTACACCCCCATGCGGCACTCTGTGGTACTAAAGGTGGAACAGGTGTTCACACAATGATGGCTATACATAAAGGTTTATATGTACCTATGAATTCTCCCGCCATTTATAAAGAGATTTGGTGGGCTCTAAAAGGTGAATTGTGCACTAATTGGCTAATAAGCAATATTAGCACGCTCATATTACCTCACGGTTAACTTGACAGTTAACATCGGCCAGGGCCAGTGATTGTATTAGGGAATTCTCCTTGTTATCAAACCTAATAATCTATGATCAAGATACACATGTTTGTACATTGTATCCCTCTTTATTTGCAATACAATGTAATCATTCTATATGAGAATCTCCTCATGCTCATACTCTGCCGTTTCAGCTGACATCTCCATATCCATCTTTCCCCCATTCATCCCAGTATGAGGAGCTTGTATCACATCTCTGCTGTATTTTCTATAGATTCATTACGAGTATAAAGCAGGTTAAATTCATACTATTCCACCCCTTTCTCTACCACCTCCACCTCAGGCTCAGAACGCCAAGTTGACGCCTCGGTCACGGCGTCGGCCAATGCTTCCTCTTTTTAACAAGAAGGTAAAATTCATACATCATGACCCGCGTCTCAACCAGTTCAAACCCTCCCCCGCCTCGGTTCTCGTATAATCATACTCTAAACCCTTGTAGTATCATTATACATTATTTCACCATTCACGTTATTTTACTGTTCAATTCATTTATGTGCAAGTTGCGTCGAAACGAAATATTCACCCTGCAAGTTTATTCGCTGTGCGCAAGAAAATTGCAGTGCGTTAGTGATATTTGCATAACCATGTTATTTCTTTTCCAGAATTAAGTATTATTTGAACTGTCACTATTGAGCACAGGTTTTAACAAGACCTCAGCTTGGCGAGTGAGGAGGCTATACAGGGTATACATAGGAAGGTGTGCAACTAAAAGTCCGCATCTATCATTGGACCTGACAAATAGACTCTGCATACCAGTAGTGTTCACAGCAGTCCCTAGGTGGTGCCACTGTACACCCTAGGTTCTTTCATTGAAACTACTGGTACGGAGAGACTAGGTCAGGTCCAATGATCTATAGGTGCGGACTTTTAGTTGCACACCTTACTATGTATACCCTGTATAGCCTCCTCACTCGCCAAGCTGAGGTCTTGTTAAAACCTGTGCTATTGAGTGTGGTTGAGAATTGCATTGTATTTGTTTGTTGGCGGCTCTATGTGCTTGCGTGTCCTTGCGTTACGGTCACTATTGTTCATGTTCTTGTCTTCACACTGCAAGTATTCATGTCATTTCAGAGTGGTTCACTCAGTAAAGAGTTATATATTGAAATATAAAACAAACATCAAATCTAAATAATGGCCAAGATTAACATTAGGGATATTCTATAAATGAATCAGGTTCCTAAGAGTAGAATTGGTCTTAGGACATACAGGGTGATTTCTAAATTGACCTATTGTAAAAAATAAAAATAAAGAATTATAGCAAAGCAAGGCATGATAAAGTCTTAGAAATGTAAATGTAAAACAGTCAAATGTTTCTTAGTCATATCTTAATAGAATGGAGATGATACCAATGGATGTAATTTGTTAAGAATTTTATCATGTCAAATGTTAGACACTAGCTATGTCAAAACTATAATTTTGTAGTATAGTCAGTGTGAATTCGAGAGTGAAATCTCCTGAATAACAAAATTTCAAGGTGGAATTTGCAAAATAATTGATAGTGCTACTATATTATACCACGACTTCCACATTATGAAATTGAAAGTCAATATCACTGTAAATATGACAACAGCGGTCTCGAGGCATCAGTCCATGTGGTCAAGCAACATATGAGATCCTTTTTATGATCACTGTTACCAGTCGGAAAAAGTGTGAAAAGTTCCCATTTCAGGATCACTGCTTCATTTCTCAGAAACGCTTTGTTCTCACCATGTCCCCAGCGCTGCACTACCTTATAACGAGATCGGTTATTGCAAGGTATCTGATATATGAAAATTCATATATGGTGAAAGCGGTAAACCGATCTCCCTCATTATTTCATTTGAGCACATCAACTCAAAATCACTTTTCAGATTTGATCTATCCAGTACGCAAGGAATTCTGAATCAACATTGACAAATTGTTGTCAATGTTGATTCAATGTTGATTCAACTTTGAACTGAAATTCATGCTTACTGGGCTACATTCCATACATGAGTTATATAATATCGATTGATATTTAAATAAACATTATTTTTATCAATGTTGTACCTTTTAAATTTAAAATTTCATTTAATATAGATGATAATTTATCTCCATTTTGTTTCCCCCATTAGGCTGTTGAGGAGGAGATCAGTCGGCACCAGCAGGATGTGGACGCCTTAAACCGTCACGCCGAGGAGCTCAAACACAAAGGAGCAGCTCAGACAGTGGTGGAACCCTCCCTCCTCAAACTCAACCGGCGGTGGCATGAGATCCAGGCGCAGTTCGCTCAGTTCAACAACCCGCAGCGTCCCTCGTCCCGGAACCAGCGCACGCCGCCCTCACCCCAGTCACCCGAACTCCACCAACGCCGCGTCCCCCCGGCCGGAAGTGAAGACGAGGCTGACGTCAGCGGCGTCGTGGCGGCGTCCCGTGACGTCATGACGTCGTCCCGTGACGTCATGACGTCGTCTGAAGCATTGAAGCGCACGGTGGTGGCGTCGGTGACGACGACCCACATTACCCGAGTGGTGTTCAGCAACGAGCCGGGGAAGTTCACGGAGGAGTTACAGAAGCTGCTGCACCTTATAACGGACATCCAGGAGGAGCTCCAGAGTCCCGTCCTACACGGTCAGCAGTACGAGGACTTCTCCCGCCAGGAGGACAAACTCAAGGTGAGGCAGTTATCTTTTTAGAATTGTCTTTTAGGCCCTATGCATTTTTATTTTTTTAACAGGATAGAGTAGATTCACGTAGAGCCGGATATAGACCTTGTGACGGACCCTTGATTATGTGGTTATTTAAGCATTTTATACATATTTACTTGTAAAGTTCAAGTGTTATGCTCTCAGGAAAGCAAAAACTAGCAGTCATAGTACATTCATACATGAATAACCTCGAATTTCACTGTCAAATTCAGAGTATGTGTCCGACTCATGGTGGATTTTCCCTATAAACTTAATTGACCAGATTTGTATTTGTTTACAATGTATAAGGCACACATGTGCTTTTTGCTTGTTGATGGGAATGATTTCACTTTTCAGAATTTGGGATTATATCTCTTTGAAATTTATTGCTTGCTTTATATTCCTGTATTATTGTAAGTTATTGTATGATTGTTAAGCATCTGTCGCACTACTGAAGATTTGACAGAGAGTCAGACATTCACCTATATTACTGCGCTCGTCATTTTTCAATGAACATCTGTCAGCCAAACTGTGGACAGTGGTCTATTGCCACAAGGGGTGATACATATAGGCACCCACCTCCATATTGTCTGAATCAAGCCCTTTCTCAGGACATCCATGATTTTGCAGAAGTATAATTATATTCCAAGTAAGACCGATACAGTCGACCCTCACTACCTCGAATATTTACTACCTTGGATCCCTCACTTCCTCGGACAGTTGACTGGCAACTGCCCTTATGCATTCCATTACATTTAGACTTCACTCCTCGGATAATTAGCTTCCTCAGACATTTTTCTTTGCATGAAGTGAGGGCTGACTGTACTACATCTTATATATGGTACTTCCTATGGTCCTCATTGACCTCAGGTAGAGACTGATAGATATATGATGACCTAATACAGCACTAAGTAGGCATTAGTCTGGCAGCCCATCTGTCCCCTTCACCCCCAGGGCTGTGGTATGGTCAGCTCTCCTACTGAGATGGTGTGTAGATCATCATTGTATAGGATGTATGTGTGACACCACTGACATCTTGCCGACAGCAGAATGCCATACCAGTATCATATATACCGTAAAACCTTGCGTATAAGCCTAACTCGTGTATAAGCCGCACCCCGACTTTAGGCCGATATTGTAAAGTGCACTGGCCCTCTGATTATGGCGATTTTCGTACTGTACTATGGAGCAAAAACTCGCGTATAAGCCACACTCAGATATGATGATATAGTTTTAAAACCAACACAGCCGAAGGCTGGTCAGCAGGTCCACAGACTCTGTGCCGATCCTATAAGCTGCACCAGTAATGTGACTCACGTAGACCTACTAGCCGCGGGCTAATACGCAAGGTTTACGGAAGTAGGGAATGTCCCGGTATTTCGGCTGGGCTCAAGTATTGGTGATTCTCTGCTGCTGAGGCTTTGGACACATCTGATAGTTTGGCTAGCTCGTCAGGCAGTGGTGCATGGCAGATTAATTGAATCATGCTGTCATTGAAGGGTTTAATGCACATGAAACCCCTTTACAGAAACATTACCTCAAAGCCCAAACCTGCTCCCGCCATATGTTACCAGACCGCCTCTGGACTAGGGACGTATATAGGTCACAAGCAGGTCATGTGTAGAGTATATAGGTCATGAGCTGGTCACGTGTAGAGTATATAGGTCATGAGTAGGTCACATGTAGAGTATATAGGTCACAAGCAGACCGGGTGTACAGTATATAGGTCATGAGCAGGTCATGATAAGGTCACGAGCAGTTCCTGACCCCAGGTCACTGACCGGCAGCAGCTCCCACCGGCCCCGGAGGCTTCTGGGTAATCTGTAGGTGCCTCCGGGGGGCGTGGCAGACAGCTGACGGGGATCAGCTGGTCCAGCTACGGGCGGAGGACGCCTCCAGGATGACTATAGACCAATGCAGCAAGAAAAGGTGACTTTTCAGAAAAGTTGTCAATAAAGTTTTTAAACATTTCTTTAGTGTGACCGACAAATACATAAATGTAACCTCAAAATGCTGCATTCTAATATACATTATTTGAAAGATAATTGTCCGGTGAATCTCCTTATATAAGATGTTTGCAAACATGGCCATTACAGATAATGTTATGGGGATTCTGGTGAAACTAACGTAAACTTTATAATGGAAAAGTCACCCTTTCTTGATGCATTGGTCTATAGGATGACGTGCAAGTAACCTGTATAGACCAATGCAGCAAGAAATGTTGACTTTTCATAAAGGTTGTTGATACAGTTTTTGAACATTTCTGAAGCTTGATCGACAAATACATCAATACAATCTCAAAATCCTGCATTCTAACATACATTATTTGAAAGATAATTGTCCTGCAAATCTCCTGATATGAGCTGTTTGCAAACATAGCCATTAGAGACAATGCTATGAGGATTCTGCTGAATCTCACACAAACACAACTTTATTATGAAAAAGTCAGCCCTTCTTGCTGCATTGGTCTATAGTAAGTAACGTGTAGCAGTGTATTGATGCAACATGCCAAACCCTGTGGGGTATGTCTGTGGGTGCATTCAGTGGGTTACACTGATATTTTCTGGCTCCCTATACGACCAGCCTAGGATTAATAGTAAATATTGCCGGGGTGGTCAGTACAGATCATCTCACCATGGTCTTTTCATTTTAGGCTGGGTAGAAAGCAAGACACTTCCAAGGAGATACTTTCTCCCAGGATAAATAAAGATTTAAAAAAAGTCCTAGGGCATGATGAACTAATATATTACTGGAGAGGCATGCCCTTCTTAATTGGCTAGCGTCATGGGGTTGTGTGAGCGCTTCAATATTTGAGCCATGAAACGGATATATATCCCCATCATCGCCTTCCAATTAAGAGATCCGAAAATAGTGCCTTTTCAAAGCAGCTTGAGAAATACCCGTTTTGACTATCTACCAACCATTAACTGGTAGGATCGGGTTAGATAAGGACCATTAAACTATCATACCGTATGCTGGGATTAGAGTAGGATCATTTAGTCCTTAAAGAGCCGCATACTGCTTTAATGTGCTCTGCCCTTAGTCAACATGATACATGAATGCAGCCCCAGCGAGTCTAATCATACGCCATGCCTATTCTGCAGGTTAGATGCATTCAAGATGGGTCAGCACGATGCATGATTGCATACTCACCAAGGCTGCATTCACGCATCATGACAACCAAGGACATGATGCATTAAAGCACCACATATCTCTTACTTGGTTACAGTGCACTGAAAAAGTAGACTTGTGTCCAGACTCGTCGATGTGACTATCATAAAATAAACAAGTCAAAAGTTGTCTAACCTATCAGGTTACCATCCCACAAATAGAATCTGGAGCTGGCAAATGTCGGGTTTTGGGCTGGCACATACCAAGTGGGTCTTCTATCTCCAGCTAGAAGACCCGCTTCCTTGTCACTTAGACGAGTTTTTGACTCGTTTATTTTATGACCGTCACTTGGAAGAGTCTAAAGACAAGTTTATTTTTTGAGTGTGTGTGTTGTGTATGGGGGGCTCCATGGTGGGGTCCGCTTTACTGCTGCCTCTGCTGTAATCCTCAGTACGTGAGGGGCAGCATGTTAACCCTTTAAGGGCGGCATAATGCATTAATACATCATGCCCTTGGTCATCATGATGCTTGAATGTAGCCCTGGCGAGTAACTCGCCAGGGCTACATTCAAGCATCATGCCGACCCTATAGGGTTACGACACTCCCAAAGGGTCAGTATGATGCACCAATGCACCAGCGAGTTACTCGATGGGGCTGCATTGGTGCATCATGAAAACAAATGTCACCTTTTAGTGACATCCGTCCTTAAAGGGTTAACTACAGGCAGCATGTGGTAGCCACACTGAGGCCAGTGGGTACAATGATGAATGGTCGTTTGATGGTGAGGTCATACCAATGGGTATTGGAGTAATTAGTACTGACGAAGAGGAGGTGGTGGCATTGATAAAAGAAATTGATGTGAGCAAATCCTCAGGCATTGATGGCCTATCTGCACGCGCACTGAGGGACGGGCTAAGTGCTCTACCGGGGAAAATTGTTGATATGTTTAATACTTCACTAAATGACGCGAGTATACCCCAATCTTGGAAAGTCGGTACCATAGTCCCATTGCAGAAGGAGGGCGATAAATCAGACGTAGCCAACTTACGCCCTGTAACTCTATTACCAGTAATAGGTAAATTGCTTGAAAAAATTGTGAATAAGAGGTTAATGTCATATCTCGAGGACAATGCTCTTCTAGATGTACGTCAGGGTGGTTTTAGGGCGGGGCACTCCACAATTGAAACGATAGTATATTTCACTAATGATATTTATAATGGGCTAAACAATAGAGACTATACATTATCTACACTAATCGATCTAAAAAAGGCTTTTGATACCGTAAATCACCTAATTCTAATCGAAAAATTGAAAAAAATGGGGGTTGGTGGAAATTTGTTAGAATGGTTGATAAATTATTTAACGGATAGAAAACAAAAAACTTTTGCCAATGGCCTAACATCTAAAGAGGGGGAAGTTTCCTGTGGAGTGCCCCAGGGGTCAATTTTAGGCCCCACCCTATTTTTGGTATATATTAATGACTTGAAAAATGTGTTAAAAAATTGTGACTCTTATTTATACGCTGACGATACGGTTGTAACCATCACAGGACCATGCCTAGCGGCATTAACTGTAAAAATGGAAGAAGATTTACTAACCCTACATAGCTGGTTTAGAAAAAATAAATTAACCTTGAATGCCAAAAAGACAAATTATATTATTTTTGGACTCAGAAGTCGTCTCAAGGAGATTCTGAACCACAGGCTGTTGTTGGCTGATACGCCAATTGAGAGATGTTTAAGTGTAAAATATCTGGGGGTGGTCCTTGACCAAGTGCTCAGCTTCAACATGCAAGCAGAGGTGGCGTTCAAGAAGACAGTATATAAATCTTACATGACAGCTAGGCTTAGAGACGTATTAGATAACACTACAATGTTAAATATATTTAAAACAATGGTGCTACCTCATGCTGATTACGGGGACATATTTTACGATGTAGCCAGAAAAAACATACTAGATAAACTGCAAATTGTTCAAAATAAATCATTAAGGTTATGTATGGGCTTGGACTACAGACACCCCACGATACTCACTCACCAACAGGCTAAGATCTCAAAACTCCACCCTCGTAGGTTAATGCATTTAGCTAATTTTATGTTCAAACAGAAAACTAATATGGATATTGTAAATAGAAGAGATGTCAGAACCCGAGCTCACGATGCTATACTCTTTACCACTGTTAAGCCAAAAAACGAAACATGTAGGAAGAATGTGTTGTACAGGGGTGCTATGATATGGAACAACCTGAGTGTGGCAGTTAGGTCTATTGAAGACTATGAGGCGTTTAAGCTGAACCACAAAAAGTGGCTTGGGAGTACGAATTACACATTTATGTGAGGAGACACCGACCCCCCCCCCCCCCAAAAATGTTGTCGTATTAATTTGCAAGACCTCCATTATGTTTACATACTACGGTACAGTCCCAGATATTTATTTATTAAAGGCATTGGAATATTGTATAAATTTAAGGTACATTGCTACTCGCGGATAAATGGTAATGTGGTAAAATAAAAGTTCATTTACTAGTCAAGTGTCTAATGTTACACGGGGTGCCCGCCCCTCCTATCCAACCGTCTACTTGTTGTTAAAAGGGAGACATAGAGGTTTAGTTAAAAGATGAACAGTGTAAGACTGTATTATACTATATTTATCATGATATATTCACAATAATTAGTTAATACTTCTCCGGTATTGATGTAAATTGCGTCGTGAAATATCATTGTTATTAATTTATATGATGTAAAATTATTTTGATTGAAAAAGCTGACTGTATAGGGATATTCATCGAGCTGTATAAGTTCTTTTCCTATGCAGTATAAATAAACGGGATTGTATTTTTTATACTTTCTCATACCAAAAAAAAAGGCTTCTAGTGAAAGGCTGATTTCTTTGGCACTTTTCTGAGGTTTGACTAACAATAGTGCAACAATCAGAATTATCTTGTGATGTGAGGTGGACGTGGCGTGTACGGTGTCCCAACAAAAAAAAACAAAAAAAAAAAAAATATATATATATATATTTTCAAAAGAATCACTCTCCACAGTCTGACAGGGTACTTGTTATAAAAAGTCAGGTCAGGAAAAAATCCCCCAGAATTATCTTGTGATGTTTTCACCATCCCAGCCATGCTTCCACAGGTAGATATCCTAGACGATGGGTAAATGTTGCAATATTGCTACAACTGATGTAAACCTACTGTTTTCTGGAGAGTGACTCTTTATAGTCACCTATGAGTCTCTCTTTGTCTATAATAGCCAGGGCCTAAACCAAAGCTGCATCAGGCATATAATCAGAGTCCCTATATCCCCATTGGCATGTTGCATCATCTGTTTACATGCATATGAATTCACAATGATTCTAATCAAAGGGCCTCGATTTCAAGCCTCCCACAATTGTAAAATACCAATGCTAATTCATATTGCCCTTTGAGTAAAGAGCAGGTAATCCCAAATAGATATACCATTTTGTGTCAGCCAACATAGACATTACCCAGCTAAGCCTCATCAGTTTTGAGCAAAATGGACAAGCCTACCAGATCCTTTTGAGTCCAGGATCGGGGAAATGCACTTTTACTATACGCCAGGGTGATAGCCATAGCAGTACGACCAATGACACCTCTGCAAATGAAATATACCCAAATAGGAAGCGCCCCAGACGCCCAGATCGATGCCGACATTGCCCTGTTATGAGTGACTCAGTCTCCCGTTCAATGTCCCGGTATGACTCAGCTCCGTGCTCAGACAAAATAAAGCAGTAAACCTCCCCTTAACCCTTTAAGGACGGCATATTGTTTTTAAACAAAACTTGTCGTAATAACGCACCAATGCAGCCCCGACGAGTAACTCGCCGTCCCTTCGGGAGAGTATCAGCCCTATAGGGTTGGCTTGGTGCATGAATGCACCGTGGCGAGTTACTCGCCAGGGCTGCATTCATGCATCATGACGATGAAGGACATGCATTAACACATTGTGCGGACCTTAAAGGCTTAGAAGGCCTCTACCCTACTGCTTATAGCTCCTCTGCACGGACCCAGGTCATGATCTCAGTCTTATAACGTTAACCCTGTAAGGGCCGCAGGGTACTATGCATTAATGTGCTGTGCCATTTGTCCTCATGATGCAGCCCTAGGAATTAACTCGCCATGGCTGCATTCATGCATCATGCCGACCCTACGGGTGAATTATCTCCCAAAGGATCAACGTGGTGAGAAAATCCGTCAGCTGATCAGGGCTGCATTCATGCATCCTGATGCAAAAGAGTGGCCCCTGTGCACTTTGGCTTATTGTCTGTATGAAACAGCAATCTAGGAGCCAGAAGGAACTCTCCAGTTCTGCATGCATGCATCATGCCGACCCTAAGAGATTGATACACTCCTAAATGCTCGACATGATGCACCAATGCAGCATCACTGGATTACTAGCTTTTGACTTGGTGCGAGAAATTGGGAGCTAGGCTTAAGGCCTTGAGGCATCACGCCCTAAAGGGTTAAGGGTGGTGCCAGGGAAATAAGGTTTCCAAGATGGGAATGCAAATGCAGCACTGGGTATTATTACGTTTTGAGTCATCCACACGTTTTGTGTCGCATCTGTACCGAGAGAATGTTGCCAGACTACCCGAAGTGGCCCTTGGACATCGGTAGGGCTGCTAGAGCATAATGCACTTGGTACCCAAATTATGCTACATGGCCACTACTATTCAGGGTATTTCTCAGGATGTGAATGGCATGGAATTTGAAAACGTGCTAAACTTGCACTCAGATTTGCAGAACCTATGGAATTTTGGTTATCAATTCAATTCAATTTGTTTTATTCACAACCTCATCAGAGGTAAAGGAATGAAGAAAAGAGATCAGATTTAGCCGATAGTTACATGGCATCACTGTACATACAATATAGAGTATCATGTCGTATGGACATGTATGCAAGTATGAATCTACTTCTAGTAATAACATTTGCGTATAGTAAATGGGTATAACTGGTCATCCGCTGACTGTGGCATGCTTTCCACAGTCGGTGACCAGCTGTCAGCACCAATAGATATATAGCATGCATAATATTCACTAATGAGCACCACAATTAATCTGTTGTGAGACAGGTGATATAGATATTTGATTGGCTTCCAAATAAGTAATGTACATAGAGCGTTGTCACCTTTCCATGAGTGTACGTATACTCTATGTGATACGCTCTGCGAAGAAGGCCCTTAGTGCAGGATGCCTCAAGGTCCCTTATCCCAGTACATGTGACCTATGTTAACAGGATCTCCACCATTCCTCATCATAGACATTTCTAGGTGAGCTTACAATGCGAGTTATTCCGTCTACAGTAAAACCTCGTTCAAAGGAGGTCCTTGGAACCAGCAAAATTTGCTCCTTGGAAAAAGAAATTCCTTATAAATAGATAGAGAGAATAGACAATTGGGACAATTTGGAAGTCCCTTATATCATACCTCGTTATCACGGGATTTAACTGTACTATCACCATGTTATGACTCCTATGGGTGATATCATCAGCTGGAGATTAAAATAACAGCAAGTTACAAAAACCCACCTAGGCACATCCCTGACCTAATTCCACGTACTATGTACAGCAAACCCTGGGCCTTTTAAGGGCCGCAAATGGATTTTAACGAGCTACACTCTTAGTGGTAGGATGCAGGAATGCAACCCTGATCAAATGAGTCAACTCTCCATTGCTGCATTCTTACACTATGTCGACTCTACGGTAGTCTATATATATACCCCCGAAGGATCGACTCAATGCATGAATGCAGCACTGGTTGTTTACTCATCAGGGCTGCATTCATGCATCGTGGGCACAAAGAGCATAGCACATTAAAGCACTCTGCTACCCTCAAATGGTTAACAACAGCGGCGTATTATGAAGGGTGTGTAGTTGTGTGAGAGCAGGGGTGTGTGAGTGTGGGGGGGGGGAGAAGGTTTTCATAAATAAGGTAATAAAGGCCGACTGTAAGTGCAGATAACGGAGGTGTTGGGGCCACACCCTCCCCAGAGACCAACATGTAGGGCAACCGGAGGAGCTCAGCCTGGGGGAGAAGGTTGGGGGAGGCATAGAGGGATGGGGGGGGGGGACAGGGAGGGACAGGGAGGGAAAGAGAGGGAAGAGAGAGAGACAGAGAGGGACAGAGAGGGACAGGAAGAGACAGAGAGAGACAGGGAGGGACAGAGTGGGGCAGAGAGGGAAGAGAAGGACAGGGAGGGACAGAGAGGGAAGAGAGGGACAGAGAGGGACAGACGGAGAAAAAAAGAAAGAAAGAAAGAAAGAGGTTGATTAGAGGAATATGACACTGAAACTAAGAGTTACATGGATGGATGACAACAGACACACAGACAGACGTAGTCTGTCACACACACCGCAGTCTCCCACGCCCTCACACTCCCCAACCCCCACACCCCTACACTGGGCCCCTGTCCCTCCTCACCATCCCCACCCCACACCATAACACTGCCACCACAGACTACCATCCCCTACACCCCTACACTGGCACCCTGTCCCTCCTCACCACCCCCACCCCACACCATAACACTGCCACCACAGACTACCATCCCCTACACCCCTACACTGGGCCCCTGCCCCTCCTCCCCACCCCCATCTCCACACCATAACACTGCCACCACAGAAAACCAACCCCCACACCCCTACACTGGCACCCTGTCCCTCCTCCCCACCCCCACCCCACACCATAACACTGCCACCACAGACTACCATCCCCCACACCCCTACACTGGGCCCCTGTCCCTCCTCACCACCCCCACCCCACACCATAACACTGCCACCACAGAAAACCAACCCCCACACCCCTACACTGGCACCCTGTCCCTCCTCCCCACCCCCATCTCCACACCCATAACACTGCCACCACAGTGAACCAAACACTTCCCCCCGGCGCCTACAGGTGGCGCAGGTGTGAGAGCAATGCGCATGCGTGCGGGCCTGGAGGCGGTCACATGGTGCGTCTAACAGAGAGGAGTCTGGGAAGGGGAGGAGGAGGGAAGCATGGCATCAAAGTGAAGCATGCAGCGGCGGCAGCAGCATCAGTAGCGGCAAAAGCAGTAGTAGTAGCAGTGCCAGAGCATGAGGCCTGAGGAGCAGGCATTAGCAGGAGCTAGCATTAGCAGGAGTAGGATGTGTAAGGGCTCCATGCGTGGAGGACTGCTATATTAGGGAGCAGGGAGCTGGGGTGCATTGGACACATTGCACTAGTACTCTTTTGATAAGGAGTCAGTCACCAATCCATGCCATCAAGGAGTGCACACCTCAGTAGCCTCTAAGGTAAAGGAGTAATTATGTCGGCTAATAATTCATCCAGGAACTTGCATTAGTATCTGTGGGATGCGACAGAGCCCCATGCATGGAGAACTTCTATACTTGGAGCAGAGAGGTGGGACACAATTGGACACATACTGTAATAGTTTTGATAAGGAGTCAGTCACCAATTCATGTCACCAACGATTGCACCTCAGTAGCCTTAGCAGTAGCAGGATCCAAAGATACAGGAGTGATAAGAATCCTAGAGCATTAGCCCAGTCAGAACTACATGTATACATGCTATACTAGAAACAGAGAGATGGAATACAATAGACACATACTGCATTGGTAATGTTGTAATCAGCATCCCCTGCAGTGACCACCGTCAGCCTTAGAAAGGAGTAAGGCACCAACCCATGTCATCAAGGATCTCCTTCAGTAGCCTCACCAGTGGCTGGGTCCAAAGTTATGGCACTGATATCTAGCATTCAGGGGCTAGCATTACCATTGATGGAGGATTTGTCAGAGCTACGTGCATGCATGGAGGGTCGCTATACTATAATCAATTAATCTAAATACATGTATTCTCACCAGAATATGATGCTCAAAGGAGATGGGGGACTTCTACACACTTCTAGTGGCTTACCCTTGTTCTAATACCCACCCAACCACCAAGGCTGTGCTTGGAGATGTAGGTTCAGGAAGTGCTCAGAGGCATTTACCACGCTTTAATCAGTTTGAGTGAGGAGTCATTTATCAAGGTAAGACTCCCAGGGTTGGGTCTACTGAGGTAGCAGCCGCATTAGTAGTAGGTATGTCCGTGTGTACGGAGAACCAATGTATAGGGAACTAAAGCAATAGTATGGAGGAGATCTGAAGCACTTACTCTGCCTTAATCTACATGGCTTTAAGTAAGGACATGCTGCAGGAATTGCAGGTTGTGGGTTTGTGAGGTACTGGAGCATGTGACATGTTACAGAAAACGTACAGGATATGACTCTCAGCAGTGGCTATTTGAGTTGCTCTAAGACCTGGCTCACAGAGTAGCTCACATGGTTTTCTACATAGAGCAAGGTGCACTAGTAGTGCAGTAAACTATTTGAGTGACTCTAAGAAGCAGTGCACAGAGTAGCTCACCGTTGGTTTACTACTATTTGAGCAGCTCAAATCCCACAGACGCCTAGACTTTCATGGAGTAAGGTGAACTAATGGGGCAGCCACTAGTTGAGTTACTCTAAGAGGTTTATTGCCATTTGAGCAGCTGAAGTACCCCAAAGGCCGCTTGTAAGGGGCAAGGTGCAACAGTGCCGCAAACTATTTGAGTAACTCTAAGAACCATGCGCAGAGCAGCACACAGAGCAGTACATTTCTATTTCAGCACACACATCAGCTCACACATCAGCTCACACAGCAGCTCACACAGCAGCTCACACAGCAGCTCA
Organism: Harmothoe impar; assembly: GCA_947462335.1. Taxonomy (NCBI): domain Eukaryota; kingdom Metazoa; phylum Annelida; class Polychaeta; order Phyllodocida; family Polynoidae; genus Harmothoe; species Harmothoe impar. Next base: position 81,755,009 of record OX381708.1, read on the forward strand.
CACAGCAGCTCACACAGCAGCTCACACAGCAGCTCACACAGCAGCTCACAGAACAGCTCATAGTGGGTTTACTACTATTTGAGCAGCTCACACAGCAGCTCACACAGCAGCTCACTGAACAGCTCACACAGTATCTCACACAGCAGCTCACACAGCAGCTCACTGAGCAGCTCACACAGTATCTCACACAGTAGCTCACACAGCAGCTCATAGTGGGTTTACCACTATTTGAGCAGCTCACACAGCAGCACACAGTGGGTTAACTACTATTTGAGCAGCTCTCGGGTACTCAGTAGGGCGTGGAGCGCGGCCAGGGCAGTCATTACTCTAATGCAGAAGTTGGCTGATGCGTCAGTATACTCGGTCCATGAGTTCATGGGGAAAGCTACTCGGCTATATGGGGGACATAGAGTATATGCTCTGTAGTATTGCCATAGTCAAAGCTATATACATTGGTTGAGAAGTAGATCGAAATTACAACACTGATTGTTACTAAATACCTTGAATTATATGGGCGAAGACCTCTAGCTGGACAGTAGATTGGACAATGATTGCACATAATGGTTATCCATTTAAAACAATTCATGAAAGTATACGGCAATCATATACAAATCTTGGACCTTGATGCCCTATAATTGTCTGCACGACCTGCAATTAGGCCAATTACACAGCAGAACTCTAGGCTCTCCTTGTGTGTGAGGCATTGTTGCAGACAGCCCGGGCTAGCTGCATTTCTACTGCAGGAAATGCTATTCCCAGCCTGCCAGACTGCCTGAGGATATTCTCAGAAGTAACCAACACACCCCTTCCTCAATAGTAGCTGTCTTGAGCTGTCTGGAGAGCTATACTCCTGCTGTTCTCCGGTAGCGGTTTAGACTGCCCATCCCGGGAACCGACTGTGAACAGCTGCCACCTTATCCGCCATTTTGAGAAGAATTCACACCAAAATGGCAGTTCACTGGTACCTACCTTGGAGACCAAAACATCAGAAACCAGCTCACTGATAGTTTCAATGATCAACAGCAGCCACCTCTCTGACCAATCAGAAATGTCTGAAGTAGTAACTGTATTCATGTAGCCCACACATGGTAATAGCGAGGTTATTTTTCCTGTCTATTGGTTGTTTGCCATTTGAGGTTGCCTATAAAAGGTGCATAAAAATGATATAATAAGAGGAAGAAGTTGACCTGAATCTATCCTCAGCCAATGAGAAAGCAGCATTTGGTATCACATGACCTGACACAAGCCTGGAGCGGAAATATCGACCTACCTGTGTCAGAAGGAATGTAGTGTTGGGACACCACAGTGCCTCGTCCATCAAACCACACATGGTAATAGGTTCTGTTTGTTCCATGGACAGCTAGTACTAGGTTAACTGGCACGCTGGTAATAGTTGTGCCTATTCTAACACCCTGTTGGGAGGGTCCTTTCTGTACCGCAGCTAGTCTGACTTCAACAAGTTGAAGCATCCTATCATCAGCCTGTTCTATTCCTCTCCCAGTATCTTACATTTTCCTCTAATCTTCTAAGTGCAAGCCTTCGAGCAGCTCCGAGCAATTCCCTTTGTGCCGCTTGGAGCAACCGCTTTGTATCTCTTACCCCGGCCAGGCCCTGATTCTCCAAACTGCCGCCGGGCTCGTGTTTTGAGCTAACAGAAGCCCTATAGGTCAGGCACACTGATTGAGGGACCAATTAGCAAGCCTTTGTTTTGAATCGCCTACAAGCAAAATGAAGTTGTTATCAAAGTGGGATCGATTGCAGGGTCGTATCCCCGGGTCGCAGGGAGTCGCTCGGAGTTTCTCTTGTGAGGAGGATCCCGGGATGGATTGGTGACTGCAGGGCAAAGAGCAATCAGTGCCATTCTGAAACGAGAGATGGCGCCACTTGAGCTGTATACCTCTCTGTATGGATATAGCCATCGTTAGCAATTGACATCTAATGTGTTGAGTATACACTAAGAATGTGTTAGGAGATTGATGCCTTTGCTACAGAGACTTTGTACTCAGAGAGGGAATTCCCTCAGCTGATGGCTGTCTCAGAGTGCAGTCCCTGTACACGGGGGCTCTGTGCCCTTGAGGCCTGGGTCCCTGATTATCGCTCACCCTGCGGGCATAACAATTCTATGTCAATGTATTGTTTAAAGGATATTTATTTGCCCTCAAAATCACTTTAACAGTGACATATTTCTAGACCCTGGAGGAATGATACGACCTCATGGCCCTGGTGCATTGATTTAACATGGATCATCAATTTAAGAGGGATGAACCCACCATAAACTGCAATAAACAGTGCTTAAGGTTGATCGCTACTCTTAACTTTTCATCCATAGAATTTCCTATTTTTTTGCGTCAGGTTAGTTTAGATCATTAAGAAATGGAAAATGTAAATAAAATAGGGGGGTCCCGAGCTACTTTTTTTAATACAGATTTTTGAAAAAAATAAGTATTCTCTATTTTTGCCAAAAAATGACAAAATATGGGAAATTTTCATGATTTTTTTTCTTAATGAACCACTGCCAACATTTATGTTGCATTGCACATGAATATTTCTGGGTTATGTCCGTTAGTGGGAAAAATAAAATTATGGTCCAAAAATGTACCCTTTTATGAGAAAACGTGATGGTTTGATGAAGATTATTTAAATTTGGTGCATAATTTTTCAGCAATATCTGAATATCACTGAAAAAAATCCATGGACTTTTTTTTTAATTTTCTCAAAAAATTGTTCAGATCATTTGCTAACATAAAAAAGTAATTTTGATAGGGGGTCCCGTGCATAATTTTAGGGTTTTGGGCCTCTGAAGTTAAAAAATTGGACAAAAAAGGTCTAAATCTCATATTTAAAGACCAAAATAATGGGTAAAAGGCCAAGGATCGGGGTAAAAAGTGTATATATCTTATACCCTTGGTTGTCTTAAGCTCAGTGATGAAATCTATATCAATCTCGATAATGATTTATTGGTAAATAATTCCAATATTCTGATTTATGTTAAAAATAGCAAATATCACTAGCTCAAAATATATCAAATATTCAAAGTGCTATAAAATGCTCAATATTGTTCGGAATTGTCCAATTTTTGTAAATGGCTTAGCGTGCATATATATGTATCTATATTTCCAATATTAGCTCATTCTGACAGTGTTAAGCTATATGCGCAGAGAGCTGCGCAGGAGTCCATATTCAATGAGTAGCGATCAACCTTAAGGAGGGAAATACGCTAAAGGCTACTTTTGGGTTTCCCAGGACAGGGACACAGTAATGTACAATACCACTGGCAGCCACTGGACATGCACTGGGCGTTTTGTTACATCAGTGCATATTTGGATTACATAAGTCTCTTAGTACCCTTAAGTATTTGTGTTTTGAAATTGGAGGTTACCAGAGCCTTTCTGGACAGACCTAGAGCACCAGGGTATAGCCCCTATATGCATAGATGGGTTATAGAGGCAGCACTGGTCCCCCTGCCCCATTAGGGCCCTGGTACACAGGATACACAGCTACAGGTGCCGCCTCACAAACAGCCATGAGCTGTCCCTGAGCTGCTCACCCTATACTAAGTATAGGAGTACCTCCCTAGCTCTAAGTGTGAGCTGATCACTCACTACTAGCTATAGGATAACCTGCCCACTGCTAGTTGGAGGATTATCAGCTGATCAGTTTAATACAGAATTACCACTTCAATACTTGATATGTGACTACCATGCCTGCTGGATATCGGCCTTGAGCTGCTCAAGAGCTGCTCACCCCATACTAAGTGTAGGAGTACCTTTTCACTTCTAAGTGTGAGCTGCTCACTCATTACTGACTATAGGGTTATTTCTGCGCGGCTAATTAAAGGATTATCATCTGAATATTTTACTATAGGATTATCATCCCACTGCTAACTATATGACTATTATGGCGTCTGGATATAGGCTCTGAGCTACTAATTAAAGGATTATCTCCTCCCTGTTAAATGTTTGACATCTGACAACTTTACTATAGGATTATTATCCCACTGCTAACTTTGTGATCACTACCGTATGGCGTCTGGATATAGGCCCTTAGCTGCTTATGAACTGCTCACTACCTGATAATTAAAGGATTATCTCCATCCTGTTAACTGTTGGATTAACATCTGATTACTTCACTGTAGGATTATCATCTGACTGCTAACTAGTATGACTACTATGGCCGCTAAATGTCAGCCCTGACTTGCTGCTCATAAAGTGTTTACTACAGGATTAACATACCACTGTTAAGTATAGGAATACCCCCCCCCCCACTACTTATTATAGGATTATTATCTAACCACATACTTTTGGATTACCATCTTTACAATTACTATAGGATTAATTTCTGACACATTGCCCAAGGATTACCTGACTCTAAGAGTAACCTGTTAGAGGATTTTACCTGATCTCAGGAACATCTCAAGATGCCTCGGAAAAACATCTTCATGCCTCTCCCAGTTAGTATACTATTGATATAATCTTTACCATCACAGTTTTATTCACTTAATCATTGGCGGATCAAGGGGTTCGACGGGCCTTGCCCCCCCCCCCCCCCCCCCCCACAAAAAATAAAATAAAATAAAATAAATAAAAAAATAAATAGGAAGAAGAGAAAAGAAAGGAGAAGAAAAGAGGGAAAGAGATAAAGAGATTATGGAGTATGATTCATAGGGCCTGACTGAGGGCCTCTGATCTAGATGGGGGGAGGGGGCTGACTCTTAAAATATTGTGTCCTAAAATGCGTGAGAATGCATCATTTCAAGTCTAGATAAACAACATTTTCTCGGGGGCACAAGGATATACATGTGCTTAGAGCTTTATCATCTAAAATCGCCATCGCTGCACTGGTGCTAGTGTTACTTGAGTATCCCGTAGGCCTTGGCTGTTTAAGGTGCGAGTTATAAATCTTTCAGAGACTTTGATCTTCCCATTTCTGGTGGTAGTTATGGGTGGTACTTCACACATAAATGGGGATCTCAGTCAGTCTGAGAATAAGGTATAGCATCTCAACATCCATGGTTCTCTGTTTGTCTGTAAGACCATATTGAAATTGCCTGTGCTGTATATTATGTACAAAGTAATAACTAATAGTGGCATAAGCCAATTAAACCACAGCCATATCCCTTAGGGGGCTTCCATAAAGTATGTATGCACATTTTCTCCAGAAATTATCCACCCCCATAACGTTCTTGTACGCAATCAAATAAAGGGTTTATGTACGCAAAGATTTTCAGAAAATAGACCCCCACCCCCTACGTGCGTACATACTTTATGGAAGCTCCCTTACGATATATTGCCTTAGTCTCTCGTCTGTGACTCGTGATCAGCGTTGATTGTGACCAATATAATGAGTATAAGGCTCTGGCTGTGCTGTAACTACTACGTTATCTAAAAATGGGAGTTAGATATAGCACCTTCCCGTTCATGTCTAGTAGTACCGTCATCTGTATGTAGGGCCGCTATAAGGTGTAATCTCCGAGCACCCTGCCCGATGGTGAGCTGCTCACTGAGCTACTCCCCTGTCGACTCCTTATCTGTCTGAGCTGCTCCCCAGGGACCTCTAACCCTGTAAGGGCCGCAGAGGGTTTTAATGCATCATGCCCTTTGTCGTCATGATGCATAAATGCAGCCCTGGTGAGTAACTCGCCAGGGCTACTTTCAAACACCATGCCAACCGTATGGGATTCGTACACTGATCAGGAAGAGTCGGAATGATGCATGAATGCAAACCTGGTGACTAGACTCGCCAGTGCTGTATATCAGCATCATGCCGATCCTGTGGGTTGATACATTCATGTAAGGTCAGCATGATGCATGAATGCAAACCTAGTGAGTAAACCCACCAGGTTTGCAACCATTTATTAACCTGAAGGTACCATGTTCCTTAGTTGTCATGGTGCACCAGCGCCTCGCTGACAAGTAACTGTATTGGTGTATAGGAGTGTATCAACCGCTTAGAGTCGGCATGATGCATTATTGAAGCACTGGCGAATTACTCGTCAGGGCTGCATTCATGCGCTATAACGATGGAGGGCAGGAAGGCGCTCTGCTGACCTCACAGGGTTAGCAGGGAGTATGTGGGGTATTAGTTGTCTGTGCACACCTCATCCACTCATTCTGCCAGACCGTCCCAGGTCATCAGAGCCTCCACTCTCCTAAGTAGTATAGTATGTATCGGAACGGGACTATAGTTAAGTACTGTTTATTACTCAATCGACCTGCAGCCAATCAGAGGCCTCCCTTTTGGCGGGAAATTCAAAAGCAGCCAATGAGAGGCCTCCCTTTTGGCGGGAAATTCAAATAGGTCACGTGACCGGAAGTGACCTACTTCCGGTCACGTGACCTTTGGGCGGGAAATTCAAATAGGTCACGTGACCGGAAGTGACCTACTTAAGAGGGTCACGTGACCACCATGTTGGCGGGAAATTCAAATAGGTCACGTGACGGGAAGTGACCTACTTAAGGGGGTCACGTGACTACTAGGTTGGCTTTCAAAATAAGTCACTTGAGATTTTGATGGATAAATAAATTTAAAAAAAGAAAAAAAAAGCAAGCTGAAAAAAGCTTGCTAAAAAATAATTTAAAAAAATGTGGCTCTTTTTTTCTAGGGGGGGAGGGGCACTCTGGGGGGCACTCTTTAAGATGCATGGGGGGGGAGGGGGGGAGGGGGGGGAGGGGCAGGGTTTTTTAAGAGTGAGACTCGCTTCTCTGCCCTCTCTAAAAGAGAGGGCAGAGAGGCGAGTCTACTTACAATGAAAGGTATCATGATTGCGTTTATGATGATGTGCATCATGATGTGACTATCTTACAACCCTATGAGAAATAAGCAAGACATGGGCGTACTTACACGGGCTATTTGTAAACTAATGAATGTGACTTCTTCGTTAAAATCAGTATCTACAACTCTTTTAAGCCTAAGGCTTTTTCTTGAGTTTATTCTTTTGTTCAATTTCGGGCCCACCTCAAAAGAGGAATAGGCCCTCTGTAGCACTTGTCGCTTGCTCATCAATCAGAGCCGGGGTGTAGAAGGCCCCTGCCCTGTCGGGTACGTTCTCCCTCTGGTACGTTTTTGGTTAGTTTGGAGCTCTCAGTCGACTGTCTTATCCACCTTAAAAAAACCAGACTTTCGGTGTCTCATGATAAAACTGGTGCCTTATACTAAGTGCTGGATTACTTTCTCATTTTTTTAGTGTTCTATCCGATGCTTATTTAATTTTTGCACTGATAAAAACGGTTAGCTTGTACAAACACGCGGTCTATTTAAGTGTTAAGTGTAGAAAATGAACAGAACAGTGCACAGAAAATAGAGCTACCGACTACATTTCGCCCAGTCACTCAGCGGAGAACAAAAGAACTACTGACGTAGTGTACCCGCTATTCCGACAGTTGGCGCCACCGTTATACTTTTCCCGCGTGCGACATGAAGCCCTGGGGCGGGTACTGGCTGTTTTGGTTGTAGGTACCGAAACATAAAAAACTACAGCCAGCCCAATGTCATGGTGAGACAGCTCTCTTATTTTTACCTTGAGTAGCGTCCGTAGGGCCTATGACAAAACTTAGTCCCGTACACTGAGCAGCTTGAGGTCTGAAGGCTCATACAGAAAAATGTGTGGGTGTGTGGGTGTGTGGGTTGCTTTACGCCTTAGTTAACAGCTATGGTCATTTCAAGAGCGGTGATGGTGATCGAATCTATTGGCCCTTTTACCGAGACAAGGGTTCTTTTACATCCCACACTACATAGCAGAGAGACGTCTAGCAGCCCCTAGAGGCCCCGCAGGGGGCTCGAGAGGTGCCGTGGAGAAGAGCAGATATCCACGAGAGGCCACGCCAACAACCAAATTCTATCTTTATCCCGCGAGAAAAGGAGATAAGAGTCAAGGTTATGAACTATCAAAAGATTTTAGAGTAAATTAAGTTATGAGATATTAATATAATGTACATATCTAGGGCCCGATATAGGGCCTCTGCAGATCCCCCTTCAGGGCCCCGATCCATGAGGCCTTAGAAACGGAGCTGGGTCATGTAACCAAGGGAGATCAGCAGTTGTTGATGTCGGCGCTGCCGATAACGCTGGTAAATGACCGTTTTACTCATGTTTAGAGTCAGAATAGCTTGAGTATTACTTGAATATCGAAGAGTAGAGGTCAAATTACCCCAGACAAGGTGTTTCCATCTAGAAATTCTCGACAGTATTTCCGAAAATTGCAAATATTGGTCCCAGCCCCACGGGGCCCCATACCGAGTATTAAAAGTTTGAGATGCAACTTTCATTCATGCTGTTGACCAATCAGGGGGCTCTGTTTTTACGACCTTGACTACATAGTAAAAGTGATTGACAACGTCAGATATCACTTGACGACGTCAAATATCGATCTGATATTTGATCCCTTGATATTTGATTCAAAACCCACATCGAGTGGGATAAAGCCTTTTATCATCTTTTGATTGTGAGGCATACACTTTTCTTACACACAACAGCTGTCATCTATCAAGGGGCTCTGGATAGGGGGTCCCCATGTCGAATGTCGATCTTAGAAAATGACCATGTCACATGACAATGTCACTTAATAATGTTCATATCCCATGTCGATTTTAAGAAATGTTCATGTCACCTGTCACTATGATTTTTTGGGCCTCATGTCACTTGTCATTAGACCTCATGTCGTTTGTCGATTATAAGAAATGGTCATGTCACCATATCGAATTTAGCGGTCCACACCCATTATCAAGTGTCAGGGCATGTTGGCTGCTTGAACACGTAGTCTGTCATCACCCTTGTTTCTGTGCCTTATCTAAACAGGCAATTAGTGGCCGCTAGCCGAGAGTACCTCCCTGGTCGCCTCTCCCGAATCTGCTAGACGTCTCACTGATAGGAGTGTGTGGGTGTGTGGGTCTGTGTGTGTCTGTTCGGTCTGTGTGTGCACGCGTCTTGCACTCTAGTCTTGCGGACCACTGTTAAGCCTGTGGTTGGAGAGCGCGACATAGCCGCTTGCTACACTCTCTAAACAGAGGTCCGCAAGACTAGGCCGGATCGCGCTCTTGCTTAAAGGTGCACCTCAACTCAGTGCGCCTTTAACAGCCGCCCCAAATAGGTGAAGTTCTTGACGCGGCACAGCGCCTCCCACCAGTAGCCAATCAGCGCGCCGAACGCCGGACACACCTCCACCGTGTGAGCCTCTAAGTAGGTCACACGAATCATACTAAGATACCGATCTCTTCTGTCGGTTCGTCGCGGTGGCCGTGAGTGATCGCACGGTCGCCAAGATTCACTGCCTTGATTGGCAGAGGGGGGGGCTGATTACCCCCCGTCGGATGAATTGCGGCGAAACCATAATCAATTTTTCGCTGTTTTAGATAAAAGAGATCCAGAGCTATCCGCTCGTCCAAGAATTATTTTTCTATCAGCCCGGGATCACCCTCAAATTAAGGCCTAAAGTCCAAAAACCCAAAAATTTTTCCCTATGGGATTTCAGTGTCTAAGCGTTTTTTGCAGCCCCAAGGAGCAGCTCACGGGCTCGAACCCTGTAAACGCTTTGACGCGCTTTCGTCGCCTTAGGCGACGTAGACCTACCCTATTTTTTTTTGGACCATGTTACCTGAACACGGATTATTTTTTTGTTTGGCCCAATGAGCTCACAGCTAGACTAGATACCTCATGTTTTGGATTGGAGAAATCAGCAGAGCAATAAAAAGCGCGGTGAGGCTAGTGTGGCCCCTGTGAGTTGTAAAATTGGTGCTAAATGTGGTAACCAGGCAGATGCTGAGTTCATTGATATTGTCCGTTAATGATACTTAAGGTGGGTGTTGTCTAAAGTTTTAATTGATATTACCAATGTGGCCAATAATGACTTCACAGTTGGGGCCCTCGCCCGCAGGTCCCAGATTCAGGGTATTCTTTGTTTATTGTGTGGCCCCTAAAGAGGGGCCGACTAACTCTTTAGAGTTAGTTAGATGCTGCCACTGTGCTATGCAACAGCAGCTATTAATTACGCTTCATGTTGGGCGGCATGGATCACTTGATGGGTGATACCTCAAAGCTCAAACACGGCAGAGCCGTGTGTGGCATGCGAGGACCAGTGGGTCAGGGGTGATCCGTTGCAAACAGAATGCTGATCCGTGTGAGGTTCTGACTTTCTATAGTTTTTTATAAAGCCTTAGATATGGTGTGGTATTTTTCATCTCGCTATAGTTTAGTTGGTATTTAAGGAAACCGCCTCATTTCTATCAGAAATACACAATATTGAATTGTTTTTTATATTTTAATATATTAGAAGCGCGCTTTGTTGCCTATGTAGCTCATTATGCGTTGAAATGTTCGCGAGCATCGTAGGAATGTACAAAACCCCTATTGTGGCACCATCTGACGAAAGAGCGGAGAACTATACTAGCGCGTTTCGTTATTCACATCTTTTGACAGGGACTTGGTTGGTGGCTTTACGCCCTAATTAACAGCTGAAGTCATTTCAAGGGGGGTGATAGTGATCGAATCTATGGATACCTGAAGGTGGAAAGCACACACCCTACACTTTTACCGAGGCAATGGTGGTGCTGCTCAAAGGGTGTGGCGAGCTAGACTGGCGGATGTAATAACTAAGCAGCATAAGGACCAAAAAGACAATCTCGTAGTAGTAGGTCTACTTAGATCTTGAGTAGCCGCCCTTGTGGTTATAATTACCTAGACTAGTTGGCTCTGCCAGCCTGGTCAAGTGAAAATTGGTAAGGAGACTATGAACTAAGCTAACATCTCATAAGTATTAGTTACCACCCCCTCACACCCGTTTAACAACGGATTCAGGGTCTAATTATGGAGACCCTAGAGTAAGATTAACAATATATCCCAATGTCTGTAGTAGACATTTACGACATGCAACCTGCCCCCTAGAAGGGATAGATCTGACCACAAGTCCGCAATATGGGACTCCCCCTCTGAGAGTATCAAGGTTTGCGTATAGTCTCTTGCAGGTTAATCTGTTATCTACCCCTTTGTCGACTTCGCCAAAATCCTGGGAGATTCACTTTAAACCTAAGGTCTACCCTTTTTATTCTTTGTTTATTGTGTGGCCCCTAAAGAGGGGCCGCGGTGTTGATTAATTACACCACATGTTAAGCAACATGAGATCAAACCTTCCTCAAAAGCGACAAGGCTCAGAGTCCTGTTGGACGGGAACCCTGTGTGGCATTTGAAGACGAATGGTTGAGTGATCTGTTGCAGATGCCGTTCCGTGAGAAGTTCTGACTTTATATAGCTTTTATATCGCTTTAGATATGGTGTAGTATTTTCAATCTCACTATAGTTTAGTTGATATTTCAAAGAATCTGCCTCATTCTATCAGAAATACACAGCGTTGACATGTTTCTTATATTCAATATATTAGAAGTGTGCTTTGTTGCTTATTATAGGTCATTATGCGTTTAAAATGTTCGCGAGTATCGTGGAAATGTACAAAAACCCTATTGTGGCGTCATCTGACGAAAAGAGCGGAGAACTACACTAGAGCATGTAATGGCTAGACCAGCAGGCGGCAGCAGAGTGGTCAAAAGACAATCTCGTAGTAGTAGGTCTACTTGCATGTTGAGTAGCCACCCTTGTGGTTGTAATTACCTTGACCACAGGTCCGCAATATGGAGCTCCCCCTCTGAGAGTATCAAGGTTTGCGTATAGTCTCCTGCAGTTTAATCTGTTATCTCCTCCTTTGTCGACCTCGCCAAAATCCTGGGAGATTCACTTTAAACCTAAGTCCTACTCTTTTTTATTCTTTGTTTATTGTGTGGCCCCTAAAGAGGGGCCGCGGTGTTGATTAATTACACCACATGTTAAGCAGCATGAGATCAAACCTCCTCAAAAGCGTCAAGGCTCAAAGTCCTGTTGGACGGGAACCCTGTGTTGCTTTCGAGGACGAATGGTTGAGTGATCCTACCGATCCGTCAGAGGTTCTGACTTTATATAGCTTTTATATCGCTTTAGATATGGTGTAGTATTTTCAATCTCACTATAGTTTAGTTGATATTTCAAAGAATCTGCCTCATTCTATCAGAAATACACAACGTTGACATGTTTCTTATATTCAATATATTAGAAGTGTGCTTTGTTGCTTATTATAGGTCATTATGCGTTTAAAATGTTCGCGAGTATCGTGGAAATGTACAAAAACCCTATTGTGGCGTCATCTGACGAAAAGAGCGGAGAACTATACTAGAGCATGTAATCGCCAGACCAGCAGGCGGCGGCAGAGTGGTCAAAAGACAATCTCGTAGTAGTAGGTCTACTTGCATGTTGAGTAGCCGCCCTTGTGGTTGTAATTACCTAGCCTAGTTGACCCTGCCGGCCTGGTCAAGTGAAATTAGTAAGGAGACCACCCATTAACGTGCTCCACAGTCTTTAGACAGTTAAGACTATAGTCAAGACTGGAGAATTTGGCGAGACGCCCCTCTGGGAGGTCATAATCCTCAATGTTAGGTGTTAGCTCATTAACATCAGATACCATATTAACAACCCATTTAAATGTTCATTTTAATAGCAACTCACCCTATTCTGACAAAATCCTATTAGCAGGTAACCTCTGTGTAAACCATACTGCAAACATCTGCTACTTCCAGCGTCTGCCTCGTGACTGATAGTGTACAACAAGACGAAGTGGGCAGAGATTAGAAAAAATGAAGCTCTTTATATAGCCGAGAGAGCAGCTAATCTGGATGTTCTAAGCTTGTTTTCACCTAGAGCTCCAACCCTCTTCCAGAGAGAATCAAATCGCTTTTCACCTGAACCCTTCCACCCCTAATCCATCAGCATGAAAAGAGAATTAACGAGTGTAACGTGCGCTACATGTATATGGGATTATAGCTGGTGAAGAGATAAAGCCGAGTCACCTGTGTATACAAAGACTACAGGGGGTGATTAACGACAGGTGTGACGCGCCAGCCCGTGAACGGATTAAGCCAAAAAAAAATAAAAAGGTATGTTTCAGGTAACATGGGCAGAAAGACTGGAGTCGGTAGGTCGGATTTTTATTTTATTTTATTTTATTTTTTTAACATGAAAGTACTAGCCATCCTCCGTGGAAATTCTAAAAATGACCCAAAAAGTATAAAAATATGAAATTTTCTTCAAACTTGCTTAAAAAAAAACGTAGGGTCGACCCTGTTTTGCTAGGGTTGGTCGGGTGACCTGAAACAAACCTTTTTTTTTATTTGGCCTTATCTTTCAAGCTGACGCTTAAATTCAACTAGCCAGCCGCCGTCCACACCACTCACTGCGACAAGAGGAGGTGCTGTTGTTTTACACTTGAGTCGCTTACCACATGGTCTCTACCTCACAGACAGACACGCGCCCCCTGTAGCTTTTTTTTGTTTTTTTTTGTATACACATGCTAATCTCATAACCCCCTTATCCGTTATACAGGTAACGAGTATTCTCTTTTAAAATAGCTGCCAGTCAGCTTAGCTCTAGAAGCAAGAAGGCGTGTATAGGTGCCTTATAAGTCGGCAGGGGGTAAATACTAGTGAAAAAGGAAGGCAGGTGTGCAGGTAGCTTTTCTAACAGACACGTGTGTGCACTAAGCTGCTTAAGTCTAAACCCTCCCGCAGTAGTCAGGTGGCATGTGAAAACTTACTTAACTGATCTCTTACATTGAGTAGAGTCTCTGTGCTGAGAGAGCCTTTTCAGCCGTTTAAGAGGATTAACTAGGACAGGGTACATAAGGAGTGAAACGCCGAATAGCGGCTACTCAGTCTCGTGCAGCACAAGCAGCAGCATCTAGCAGCGGCTTCAGCAGCAGCTGCACGTGCAGCACAAGCAGCTGGCAGCGACTTCAGCAGCACAAGCAGCACGAGCAGCACAAGCCGTAGCATTTGTCAGCAGCATCCGTGACATCGTCAGCAGCAGCCCCCATGACCTTGTCAGCAGCACAAGCAGCCAGCAGCTGCTGGCAGCTGCTTCAGCAGCTGCTGGCAGCTGCTGCACGAGCAGTAGCACAAGCAGTAGCATCTGTCAGCAGCAGCAGCAGCAGCACAAGCAGCCAGCAGCTGCTGCATGAGCAGCACAAGCAGCACAAGCAGCAGCACCGACAGCAGCAGCAGCAGCAGCAGCGGTGTGGACCACTAAAGTCGAGATGAAGCCTAGTGACATTTGACATGAAGCTTGAAAAACACAGTGACAGGTGACATGAGCAATTCTTAAAATCGACATGAGATATGAGCATAATTAAGCGACATCGACATGCGCCATGGCTATTTTTTAAGACAAACATCATATGTCATAGCCTCCTCATCCAAACCTCCACTAGTAGTGCTCTATAAGCGCAAGCTGTAAACCCTCTCCTCCCCTCGTGCACACAGGCGAATTATCAGAGTCAGCCAATGGTGTCAATACCCCTCTCATACAAGGGTCGGGCGCTGCTGGACTATAATAGATGAGTCAAGGACCGTTCTACTGAGGGTCAGGCAGGCTAAGTCGGACATTCAATGACAGGTAAGTCTTTGACAACCTTGCTTGAAAGTCTGGACAGCATTGACAGACTGGGGCATAAGGATCTCGCATGGTCAGACTTTCAAGCAAGTTTTGCTAAAGTCGCGTTATTGAATGTCCGACCTAGCCTGACCCACAGTAGAACGGTCCTTGACCCGTCTATTATAGTCTAGCAGTGCCCGACCCTTGGCTGAGAGCAGTTTAAGCGCCATTGGGTGTCTCTGATATTTGCCTCTGTGTAAGATGAGAAAAAAAGTCTGTTGAAAGACTATATTTCAAGCCAGAAAACTGTAATTAGCTTTCCAAGTTGTTTATTTAACAATATCTTAGCCTAGCAAGCAGCTGTCAGATGTCATCTAAGAAAAAAAATGTGAGCTGTTAATAGATTCAAGAGAAATTAGTTTACAAATAGCCCGTGTAAGTACGCCCATGTCTTGCTTATTTCTCATAGGGTTGTAAGATAGTCACATCATGATGCACATCATCATAAACGCAATCATGATACCTTTCATTGTAAGTAGACTCGCCTCTCTGCCCTCTCTTTTAGAGAGGGCAGAGAAGCGAGTCTCACTCTTAAAAAACCCTGCCCCTCCCCCCCCCTCCCCCCCCATGCATCTTAAAGAGTGCCCCCCAGAGTGCCCCTCCCCCCCTAGAAAAAAAGAGCCACATTTTTTTAAATTATTTTTTAGCAAGCTTTTTTCAGCTTGCTTTTTTTTTCTTTTTTTAAATTTATTTATCCATCAAAATCTCAAGTGACTTATTTTGAAAGCCAACCTAGTAGTCACGTGACCCCCTTAAGTAGGTCACTTCCCGTCACGTGACCTATTTGAATTTCCCGCCAACATGGTGGTCACGTGACCCTCTTAAGTAGGTCACTTCCGGTCACGTGACCTATTTGAATTTCCCGCCCAAAGGTCACGTGACCGGAAGTAGGTCACTTCCGGTCACGTGACCTATTTGAATTTCCCGCCAAAAGGGAGGCCTCTCATTGGCTGCTTTTGAATTTCCCGCCAAAAGGGAGGCCTCTGATTGGCTGCAGGTCGATTGAGTAATAAACAGTACTTAACTATAGTCCCGTTCCGATACATACTATACTACTCTCCTACCAGGGTCATCTCCACTCTCATAGCATAGTCTGCACGCCTCATCCCCTCTTGCTGCCAGACCATCCCAGGTCATCAGAGCCTTCACTCTCCTACCAGTGTCATCTCCACTCTCCCAGCACAGGCTAATGTAACACTCTGCCCAGTCCGATAGAAGTCTCTGCCCCAAGGCTTGGACTATGGGAACTCTTCTGTTGAAGAAGGGGCAAAACGGTACTGGTCTCTGAACAGTAATGGGGACACATCAAACAAAATTATTTCTCTTAGAACTACAATCCCTTTGTGCCATGTCCAAATATAGACTTGAGATGAATAAAGATGTCCACACCGCAAGTAGTTAACTGTTGAGCTTTGAGCTGCCAATACCAAATGTTTTATCCCAGTAATGTGCCTGTATTTATTAGTTGTAGGGGTGCAGCTTTTCAATATGCGGCCTAATGGTAACTTATAACAGAACTTAGAGTAGTTTTATGTGCAGTGCGTGAGCTCTCCAGTACAGTTAGGTGGTTGGTGGACGTAGTTAGGATGCATGATTTATGCAGAGTTGATCTATAGTTGGCTTCATGATGGACCTAGCCACTCAGCCCTGCTAACCCTCTAAGAGCAGCGGTATGCTTTAATGCATCATGCCCTTGGTCGTTATGATGCATGAATGCAGCATCCAAGCATCGTGCCGACCCTACGAGTTTGACGCATTCCCATAGGCTCGGCATGATGCACTAATGCAGCACCGGCGAGTTGCGAGTTACTCGCCTGGGCTGCATTGGTGCATCATGATGACAAATGTCATCTTTTTCGCGATATCCATCCTTAACGGGTGAAGAGCAGTAGCGTGCTTTAATGCACCTTCCCCCTCTGTTTGTCGGCATGATGCATGAATGAAGCACACACGGGTGACTCAGCGATCATGTCTTCTTACATCATGCCCACCACAAGTTTGATACGCTCCTTAGTAATTGGCCGGTGCATCATGTCAACAAATGAACATGAGGCTGTGTCTCATGAGATCGGGCCATTGTTGTCATCTATGACCGGGTGCAGTCTATGACCAGGTGCAATCTATGACCGGGTGCAATCTATGACCGGGTGCAATATATGACTGGGTGCAATTTATGACCAGGTGCAATCTATGACCGGCTTGGGGAAAAAAACGCTTTATTTAGGGCAGATATAGATATAAATGGTGGAAAATGTTAATGGGTGTTTTAAGACTTTATATCACTCATTTCATTTCAATTTATATCTACATCTGCCCGAAATAAACCGTTTTCTTTCAAGCCGGTCATAGATTGCACCTGGTCATAGATTGCAGCCAGTCATAGATTCCACCTGGTCATGGACAAAAACATTGGCCCATGTTCGTGAGACACAGCCATGAGGCTTTAAGGTATGATGCTGTTCTTAGAGGGTCAAGGACTAGGTAATGGGGCAAATCTGCCAACTGAGTGGGTGATTGGGATTATACTGCTCAGGTTGTGGCAGAGTCTAATGTGTCCGGGCCCGGCTACAGCTCAGAACATGGCAGAGTAGAACTGAGAGTTGCTGCCAGGTGCGTACATAGAAGTCACTGAGACTCATGCTTTGTTGAAGCAATATACAGCCATTGGAGGCCTAGATTAGACCATATCATATCTGAAAACATATTGGGCAGAAAGTCAGTTTTTTTTAAAGTGAACTGTCGAGTCAAATTGGTTTGCCAACCAAGCCTAGGCTCTGGCTAGGGGGACCTACCGGGTAAGTCACTGATCGCCAGTGCAAGGCATTACGTGTGGTCGGAATAGCTTATTCAGCAAGGTGCCTGATGATGCACCTGAATCAGGCTTCTTCTCAGAAAGGTCCTCAGACATGGATTAATCAAATTGTTATGGTGCTCCATTTAAGCAGATTGTAAAGACGTAAGGCAGATTGATACCATCTGACCGTTGACCAAAGCTATTTTGAAAGTCAAAGCTTGATAACGAATTACAAGGGTTTTTAAAATGCTGCAGAACAGGGCAGATATTATGTGACTTCTAAGGACAATGTGGCCAGAGATGAGCCTCAGCTGATGAAGATTCACCTCTAGTGTTGATACATGTTAGTAGTATAGTATGTATCGGAACGGGACTATAGTTAAGTACTGTTTATTACTCAATCGACATGCAGCCAATCAGAGGCCTCCATTTGGTCACGTGACCCCCTCATTTGCATAATTACGTAATAGGCCACGCCCCCTCATTTGCATAATTACGTAATAGGCCACGCCCCCTTGATCACCAGCCAATCAGAGGCTTCCATTTGGTCACGTGACCCCTCATTTGCATAATAGGCCACACCCCCTTGATCACGTGACCCTTTCATTTGCATAATAAGCCACGCCCTCTTGATCACCAGTCAATCAGAGGTCGCCATTTGGTCACGCGACCCCCTCATTTGCATAATAGACCGCGCCCCCTTGATCACGCGACCCCTTCATTGACATGATAGACCACAACAACATCACGTGACTATCTTTGTTTGTAAACAACACCACGTGGCTCTCTTGTTTGTAAATAAGACCTACTAAGTTTAGGCATAGGTAACAGCAGTGTTTGTAAATAACGCCTACTATGTTTTCAGTCATAGGTGTCTAGAGCAGCAGCAGCAGCAGCATCTTCAGCAGCAGCAGCAGCAGCAGCCGCGTCATAAGTGTCTAGAGCAGTAGCCACGTCATAGATGACTAGTGCAGCAGCAGCAGCAGCATCTTCAGCAGCAGCAGCAGCAGCAGCAGCATCATAGGTGTCTAGAGCAGGAGTAGCAGGAGTGTCATAGGTGTCTAGAGCAGTGGCAGCAGCAGCAGCAGCAGCATCATAGGTGTCTAGAGCAGGAGTAGCAGGAGCGTCATAGGTGTCTAGAGCAGTGGCATCATAGGTGTCTAGAGCAGGAGTAGCAGGAGCGTCATAGGTGTCTAGAGCAGTGGCAGCAGCAGTAGCAGCAGCGGCAGCAGCAGTAGCAGCAGCAGCATCAACAGTATCTTCAGCAAAAGCAGCAGCAGCCGCGTCATAGGTGTCTAGAGCAGTGGCAGCAGCAGTAGCAGCAGCGGCAGCAGCAGTAGCAGCAGCAGCATCAACAGTATCTTCAGCAAAAGCAGCAGCAGCCGCGTCATAGGTGTCTAGAGCAGCGGCAGCAGCATCTTCAGCAGCAGCAGCAGCAGTAGCAGCAGCGGCAGCAGTATCTTCAGCAGCAGCAGCGTCATAGGTGTCTAGAGCAGCAGCGTCATAGGTGTCTAGAGCATCAGCCGCAGCAGCAGCAGCATCTTCAGCAGCAGCAGCAGCGGCAGCAGCAGCCTCATCAGCAGCAGTAGCAGCAGCAGCAGCAACAGTTTGAGCATCAACAGCAGCTTCAGCAAAAGCAAAAGCCCGTAACTTAGCATCATGGGCATCAGCTATAGCCGTAACAGCGACACTGCGACTAGCAGAAGCAAAACAGACTATTTGTTTAGCAGCTGTACAAGCATTAATAGCATTAGCCCTAGCAGCAGCCGCAACAGCGGCACTTTTAGCAGACGTTGCAGCATCAGTAGCAGCAGCATCGTTAGCAAGAGCGGAAACAGTAGCAAAAAGATTAGCAGCACGAGCAGCAGCGGCGAGAGTAACAGCAACGTTGTTAGCAGCATTGGCAACTTCGTATGCTGCATGTGTAGCACGAACAGCGATACGAGCTTCACGTTTTGCACGAGCAGCAGCATTAGCTGCAGAAGTAGCCCTCACACTTTCCAGCCACCCGTACGAATCTTGATAAAAACCAACTTCCACCTTACGAGCTTCACGTTTTGCACGAGCAGCAGCATTAGCTGCAGAAGTAGCCCTCACACTTTCCAGCCACCCGTACGAATCTTGATAAAAACCAACCTCCACCTTGCTACTTGTTGACTCATCAGTAAACATGGACGTCTCCTCATGTGGTGTTGTCGCGGCTCTGTAGTAGTGTTGGGATTGCTCACATTCGGTAGAACGTAGAGTGATTCCTGATGACGCCATGCTGAAGGTGGTTGAAGAAGTGTGTGGGACTCATGTTTCACTCTCGCTTATGTACTAGGCTCCGAGATAAGCTTCTTAACTCAGGAGGAAAACTCTCACTAGGAAGGCGACCGGCTGTCTACCTGTGTAGGCGCGGGTTCGTTACATCTTTAATCCTGTTCGACCCTCCGAGGAAATACATGAAAAAAACAAAAGACTCGAATCCGCAGACAGTAGGAAGCTATAAGGAGCTTAACTCGTGTTTGATTTAAGCTGTCTACCACACGCACGCGCTTGTAGTCACAGCTAGAGTGGCAGACTTCTGTCCGCCCGCTGACGCATGACAATCGACTTTAGACACCCCCTGTAGTTTGTTTTTTTTGCATACACAGTTGACTAGCATCTTAAGCTCTTACTCAGCTATAAGCCCATAGACATGTAACGCGCATTACTCTTCTTTATGGTAATTATCAGATCGATTTAAGGGTGGAAAGAGCTTAGGTGATGTAGATCCCTCTCTAGCTGAAAACAGGCTTAGACTATAGCATGTAGGCAGCTGGCCGCGTTAAACACCCCTGTAGTTTTTTGTATACACTCTCGATCCCCTCTCTAGGTGAAAACAAAAGCTTAGAAGATGAGGTGATCCGGCCACTAGCTGGCGCGTCACACCTGGCGTTAATCACCCCCTGTAGGCTTTGTATACGCTCTCTAAGTGAAAAACAAAAAAGCTCCCTCCACGGGCTGGCGCGTCACACCTGTCGTTAAAACGCCCCCTGGAGTCTTAGTATACACAGGTGCCCCGCCTTATCTATTCACCAGCTATAAGCCCATATACGTGTACATGCGATTTTTGATACCCTCTCTGGAATAGGGTGGGGCTCAAGGTGAAAACAAGATTAGGCCATTCGCTCTCTCAGCTATATAAAGAGCCTCAATTGTTCTTGCAACAGCACTTCACCACCGGTACACTATCAGTCACGAGGCAGATGTTTGCGGCATGGGTCATACAGGTTACCTACTAATAGCGGTTTGGGTGAGTAGATCACTTTTTTCCCCTAAAAAACAACTAAAAAAAACCCACTTATGACTCAGGTATGTATATGTAGCACTGTTAGTGTAAGTACACAGTAGAATCTACTGTACTATAGACTCGGCCCTCTGAAGACGGCGGAGCGCGTTAATGCGCGGGTCTGTGGCGGCGTCACTTGTTTTTTATTCTAACTAAAAAGTCAGAAGTCGATCTACGACCTATCAAAGACAAATTTGTGATAAGTTCAAACTAAATAAGAGACAGTTTGAGCGTCTCTTAGTCGCTGTCAAAGATGCGAATAACGAACGCGCTGAGGGCGGGGTTCAGGTCACGTATAGTTCCTTGCTCTTTCGTCAGATGGCGCCACAATAGGGGATTTGTACATTCCTACGATGCTCGCGAACATTTCAACGCATAATGAGCTATATAGGCAACAAAGTGTGCTTCTGAATATATTAAAATATAAAAAACAATTCAATATTGTGTATTTCTGATAGAAATGAGGCAGTTTCTTTGAATACCAACTAAACTATAGCGAGATGAAAAATACCACACCATATCTAAGGCTTTATAAAAGATACATAGGCAGAAACTCTCGCCGAGTCGGCAATCTGAAAAACGAACCAACTCGTTGTGCCACAAGGGCCCCCACTCAACGGGGGCCTTTTGAGCTCAGGCATGTTGTTTCTCAACACTAGGTGTAATTAATTACGCCCATGTTGAGTAGCATCTACTAACCAACTGACAGTGTCAGTTGGTTGGCCCCTCTTTAGGGGCCACACAATAAATAAAGAATAGAGACCTAAGGGAACGTTCACAAACGTCTCCCCTTCCTACGGGGTGGGTGGGTCTTTGGGTTTAGTGACAAAACAGCGACATGTCAGTTCTCTTTTTTTTTCCAAGTCTACATATTATTTATGATTAAAAAAAATTAAAAAAAAAAACCACGCTAATAAAGTGCGCTGATCAAAAACTGAATAGAAAAATAACCAAAAAATAGGTTGGTAGCTGATCGGTCGTTGTCACACGGTGCAGAAAATTTACCGCATATCGGACCAGGGGATAGTCTGGCAGCGACCCGCCACCCCGTTCACAAGCTGTGTACAGCACCCCGTTTCTCTTTGTCCATATTGGCTAAAAAAAAAAAAAAAACAGGACATTGTTGACTTGGCTATTTTACCCGTCTGGGTCTTATTATTTAAACACCTCGTGTTGACCCTGTGGGGCAGCGGGTACATGGAATAAACGTGTCCAAGTGCACGCTATCTAACACATAACCGAAGGTTACTGAGTTATGTAATAATAGTTATGTAATAATAACTGACCTATGAGGTCGCCAGTCAGTTTGCCGTGATTATTTTGACACACTCTCAGTTACTCGTAGCACATTTAATACATAATTAGACTCAGCCTCATATAAGACAGTCTCGGCCACGCAGGCTGCATATCGGACCAGGGAGATAGTCTGGCAGTGACCCACCAGCCCGTCCACAACCTGTGTACAGCACCCCTTGTCTCTTTGTCCATATTGGCTAAAAAAAAACAAAAAAAACAGGTCATTGTTGACTTTGGCTATTTTACCCGTCTGGGTCTTATTATTTAAATCACCTCGTCTTGACCCTGTGGGGCAGTGGGTATATGGAATAACCGTGTCCAAGTGTACTCTATCTAACACATAACCAAAGGTTACTGAGTTATGTAATAATAACCACCCTATGATCCTATGAAGGCGCCAGTCAGTTTGCCGTGATTATTTTGACATACTCTCAGTTACTCGTAGGGTATCTAATACATAGTTAGACTCAGCATCATATAAGACAGGCTCGGCCACGCCGGCTGCATATCGGACCAGGGAGATAGTCTGGCAGTGACCCAACAGCCCGTCCACAACCTGTGTACAGCACCCCGTGTCTCTTTGTCCATATTGGCTAAAAAAAAAAAAACCCAAAAAAAACAAAAAAACAGGTCATTGTTGACTTTGGCTATTTTACCCGTCTGGGTCTTATTATTTAAATCACCTCGTCTTGACCCTGTGGGGCAGCGGGTATATGGAATAACCGTGTCCAAGTGTACTCTATCTAACACATAACCAAAGGTTACTGAGTTATGTAATAATAACCACCCTATGATCCTATGAAGACGCCAGTCAGTTTGCCGTGATTATTTTGACATACTCTCAGTTACTCGTAGGGTATCTAATACATAGTTAGACTCAGCATCATATAAGACAGGCTCGGCCGCGCCAGCCGCATATCGTACCAGAGGGATAGTCTGGCAGCAACCTGCCATCCCGTCTACAATCTGTGTACAGCAGTCTGGACCAGACCGCCAACTCTGGGTATAGCATTCTGGATGCCTGTAGCAAGACTGGATCTAACCCTTTAATAGTCGCATAGCGCTTTAATGTGCAGTGCCCGTTGTCGTCATAAGTCATGAATGCGGCACTCAGAGTTCCTCACCAGGGCTGCATGCATGCATACACTGGCATATCGACAAAGGGTGTAGCGCATTAAAGCACTATTGCCACCTTTAGCATTAAAGCGCTGAGGGGTTGTTTTTTTTTTGATAGTGTAGAAACCAATATCTGTCTAATTAAACCCCTTATCAGTGCTGTTTTTTTTTTGGTTTTTTTTCACATACAAAAGAATTAGGTAATGGCGCTGCAGTACTCTGAAAAGCGGTGGCGGTGAATTTCCATTTAGATCCTGAAAAGGGGGGCGGTCAGATGGCGTCAAGGCTCTGATAAGTAGGGCAGTTAAAATCATATGATTACATTGAGCTAATTTTCTTGCTGAAAGGAATGAATAATTGTATTTGTATAAAATTCACACACACACACACACACACACACACACACACACACATCCCACACACACACACACACACACACACACACACACACACACACACACACACACACACACACACACACACACACACACACACACACACACAGAGGACACCTGATGATCTCCACACGATGACCTGATTGCTCTTCCTAAAAAAAATGCCCAACTCGATCTACCTACTCAACAGGGTTTCAGTGTATAGCGTATTAGGGGTTTTTCTGATGCGTATATTATATTGAGATTGATTTTCAACTTTTGTGATCAGTGGTTGGTCCTTAAAAGGACCGTTTGGTAGAGAGAGGGTCGCAGGGACCTTGCTGCTGAAGCGGAGGGCGTGGTCATAACGCGTGGCAGTCCTTCAGCAGCTCCTCCAGCACGGCGGGCGGTAGTCCTTCCTCCATGCAGACTTGCTGCTTGACCTGCTCCACGCACCGGCGGATGAGTTGATCAGCGACGTTCTCGATCAGCTCATCCACCACACCCTCTGCTTCAGCAGCAGTCCGCTGTCTCTTCTCTCTCTGTAGCGAGGCAAAGAACTGCTTCTCCACGGCCGCATCGATCATAGATCGAGAAACGGCCACGAAGTTCTGTCTCTCCGCCTCCTCTCTCTGTTGCACGGCTACGAATTCCTTCTCCACGGCCGCATCGATCATAGATCGAGAAACGGCCACGAAGTTCACTCCGTGAGCCATTTTGTCGAACTGACTTCCTAGCCGCCTGAGAGATGCTGACGTCACACTATTTTCGACGACGCTATGACGCGCACGAGGTAGACAGACGACGTCGTTTCACTTCCTTATTTGGAGTTTGGGATCTTTTGACACCGAAGTCATACCGTACGGTCGCGATAAAGCAACTAGTGTTGAAAAGCGTGCCGGTCTTTTATAAGCGCCGGAGTATAAGAGCCTCCAAATGTTTTTTCTCAAGCACTAAAATCGCGACTTTGAATAAGCGCCAGCGCCTGGCTTGTATATAGCTCCTGAGTAAGAACTTCACCGAATTGAAAAGCCCTCCCTCAGAGCTCTTAATCGCGACAGTACGGTACAAATCTGATGTCAACCCGCGCCAAAAACAAAAAGGGTGTTCCGGTCACACGTACCTACGACGAGCGACCTTCAGCTATCACCACGTGAAGAGTGGGAAATAAATTTTGTACGGCAAGAAAACTGAAAACTGATAACGATTCCATTAGATAAGTATTTGGTTCCAATCTATGGCGAGATATTTCCACCAAAGCGATTGATTTATATGTCTGTAAGGTTCAGCTCTCCAACACTCTCCAATGTCCGCCGGTGCACGACGGTCGCCGCCCATCATTAGTCACAACTAAACTTCTGCTGGAGAGTGAAAGTTACGTTGAGTCTTGAAGTGCGCAGAGATACTATCTGCCGCAGCCTGATTTTAGTTCCACGCTATTTAGATAACCGCCCCATTTAAAATCTCTCTCTCGATCCTAGTAAAGGAAAAAAAAGGCTAGAGTTTATCATGGACGCGTCTCAGTTTTAGTCAAGCCGTAAAGTGAAGAACCAGAGCTTGTACATATTCCCACGTGGTGAGGGGTGACCCCGCGGGGCGTTCAGTTAGTACTGAGTCTATACTCAAGGTCAAGTTCCACTCTCTAAACAGAGCTTTAGCGACTCCGTCATATAGACTAGACCGCGCGCGCGATTTTTTTTTGCTGAAGCAGCTAATCGATGGAAGAGTAGAGAACAGGTGCTCGACCAAAAATCTGCTTCAGAGGCTTGTTATCAGGTATTAACAGTTAAATCAAAATATTTCAAAACATCCAGAAAAGCAGAATAACATGTCCTACGGGCTACAGCCGGGCACTGACGAGCAGACGGCGCTGACGTCATTTCAATCAGGTCACAGGGCTCTTTAGACACCTTTTCTGTAAGACCCGTCTCATACCTTAGTATATAATACCGTAAACACCGGTGATTAGTATATGATCACATTGGAGTCGCGGATCCACGAAGAGGCTGAATAAGCCTCGCGCGGACCCGCCACTTGAAAATGTGACATAATCTTACCATGCGCTTTGTTTTGTTTTTGTTTCTATTTACAACAGCAAACATTTCAAACAACCTATTGTTTTTTAAAATGATGAAAAATCAGCCCAAAAAAAAAGTAAACATTTTAGAGCTAAATTTGTGGAGGATAGCCGGACATGCTGATGTCACTAGACCCCTAAATTCGATATGGTGACATGGGCATTTTCTTAAAATTCGATACGACGACACGGGCACGGACATCTAAGTGACATGGGACATGTGGCATTTCTTGAGTCCCTCATGTGCCATGGACCATAGTGACATGAGGAAAAAAAAAAAAAATGTTCAAAGAGTGCATCAGAAAAGTACCATTTCAAGCCTAAACATTTCGCCAAATTTTTTTTTCTCTTGGATGGTACTCGGCTTTGCAGTGTCTGGGTCCTTAAAAATGTACCAGAATGCTCAAATTCGGGTTCTAAATATTTTCAAAAAACGTTTTCTCCCTTAGTGACGTGTGACATGGCCATTTCTTAAATTCGACATACGGCTGCATGGGGAGGACCCACCCGTCAAGAGCCCCATGATGACTCATACCCGCCGCGTTCAAACTAGCGTGGTGGTTATAGGTAGACCTTCTTTCAGTATCCACGTGACCAGATCCATCGCCGTCTCTTGAGCAACAGTAACCGAGGTAACTAGGGTTATTGTTATCCGGGCCGTAAGACGACAGTCTGAGACAGTGTGTAGTCGCGTTTTGCTCTCCCTAATACTCTAATTCAAGTCGAGTTACCGCTAACCCCTACAAAAAGAGGGTCATTTGTGTAATTCAAAAGTCGTTCCTTTGTTAGCAATGAGGGGGTCGTTCTATTCATTGATTTTTTTTTTTTTTTTTTTTTTTGTTTTTTTGTTTACAACAACAAGTCAAAGTACAGTCAATCAACCGAGATCCTTTCTACTCCGTGGGGGTGTAGAAGGATCTCCCCCCTGAGGTTACAAAGCCACCTCTTTATTTAAAGGGTTACGGGTCGCAAAGTCGCTTTCGCTTTCGCTTACAAGTCACAAAGTCGCATGAAATATTCAAGTCAAAAAGTCAAATTCATCAACTATCAGCACAGTCGTTTGAAAAGCATCAAGTCACCGAAAAACTCCTCTACAGTCACCTCCGACTCGCCTCCTCCCTACCCCCCCTAAAGGGGGGTAGAGAGGAAGCGATTCCCTAGAGATCAGATAATTTTTTTTTTCTCCCGAGCAGACCCCAAAAGCCCCCCCTCCCCCCCAAGTGCCCGCCCACCCCATAAATAGTGCCCCCCTCCCCCCCTCCCCTCCCCATGCATCTTAAAGTGCCCCCCTCCCCCCCCCCCCCTCCCCTCCCCTCCCCCCTTATAGAAGCCTCCCATTAGCTAGTCCAAGTCATGTGACCAAAAGGGAAGCGTAGTCTGTCTATTGTCTATATTATGCAAATGAGGGAGGGGGTCAGGTCACGTGACCAAGGGGGTGTGGCCTATTTTCTAAATAAAGAGCGCTTCCGGTCACGTGACCAAGAGGGTGTGGTCCTATTATGCAAATGAGGGGGTCACGTGATCCATGATTATGCAAATGAGGGAGTCACCTGACCAAATGGAAGCCACTGATTGGCTGGTGATCAAAGGGGCGTAGTCTACTATGCAAATGAGGGGGTCACGTGATCAAGGGGGCGTGGTCTATTATGCAAATGAGGGGGTCACGTGACCAAATGGGGGCCCCTGATTGGCTGGTGATCAAGGGGGCGTGGTCTATTACGTAATTATGCAAATGAGGGGCGTGGCCTATTACGTAATTATGCAAATGAGGGGGTCACGTGACCAAATGGAGGCCTCTGATTGGCTGCATGTCGATTGAGTAATAAACAGTACTTAACTATAGTCCCGTTCCGATACATACTATACTACTCATGTTACTGCTTGTACTCTGGCTTGACACCTTAGAGACGGCATGATGTATGAATGCAGCCCTGGTGAGTACCCCTCAGGTATTCCTCGCCAAGACTGCATTCAAGCATCGTACCAACCCTACGGCATTGATAAACTCCCAAGGATCGTCATGATGCATGAATGCCGACCCTTACAGGCTATTATATATCAAATTAGTGACTTATGGTATACCAAAATATGCTTAAATATATCGCAGCTTTGACATTTAAGTCTTCCTGGTTAGTTAAAGGTCATTTTAGCGGCTTATCTGCGACATTTAAGCATATTTGATGGCCTCTAGGGGAAACTTAAATGCACTTATATTGAGTGTTTCATGCAGTGTTACAGTGACCCTCAGAGTATCAGAGGGTGACTATACAGACTAGTACTGCCGTGATGAGGCCTACACTGGCCGCTACTGAGGTATTCTACTCACACAGTGTTAATGCACCTGGACTGGGCTACTTAGAGCTGCTCCGTTAACCCTTTAAGGACGGCAGAGTGCTTTAATTCACTATGCCCTTTGTTGTTATGATGCTCAAGTGCAGCCCTGGTGGGTACCTTGCCAGTGCTGAATTTATGTCGACTATACGGGTTTGATCCATTTGAGGCTTGATACTCGCGTGTTACTTGCCAGTTCTGAGTTGGTGCATTATGATGACAAATAAACATACAGCACTGAGGCACCTTGTAGTCCTTAACCCCTTTAAGGACGGCATGTCACTAAAGGATGGAATTTGTCGTCATGAGGCACCAATGCAGTCCTGGCGAGTAACTCACTGGCTACCTTGATGCCTTATGTCGACTCTTTAGGAATTTCTCAAGCCTGTAGGGTCGGCATGATGCTTGAATGCAGCCTTGGCAAGTTACTCGCGAGGGCTGCATTCATGCATCATGTCCTTAGAGGGTTAGATCTGCCCAGAGCCGCTCACCCTGTGTGTAGCCCCCGTGCCCCTCTCTGTGGGACCCCCGTGCTGCCCTGTGTGTAAACCCCGTGTGAGATGTTAACTACCTCTAACCACTCAGACACCCTATAACTCCTCCTGCCTAACGAGGCGGGCAGTCATCTCTCACCCCCCCCCCCCCCACTAGTTACACCTCCCCCCCTGCAGTCACTTCTATTGTTTTTTATCAAATACGGCAGCCCCATTGATTTAACCAAGGAGTGCCGTATTTAACACCCCCCGTTAAATAACCCATGGCCGTATTTAATGGCCTGTGACGTCATAAAAACGGCTGTTTGTTTACATTTGAACGGCGGAGAAATAAGCAATTTTAGCCCTTATAGGCTCCCTCCTACCATCATTTTGGTATTTTGAATCGAAAAAGATAAAAAATAAACACAAAGGAACACTCGTTTTAGTCTGTTGACTGGGTTATTTCACTTATTGACTCAGGGGCCTCGTGAAATACAGCCCAGGAGCCAATGCGTGAAATAACCCAGTCAAAATACTATAACTCGTGGACCTTTGTCTATGTCTCACGAAGCTACACTACACCCTCCTTGTCCTATCTGTGCCCTGCTCTGCCATGTAGAGGACAAAGCATATGTAGAAACCCCTAATTCCATTGATAAATCATGATCTATTTTTCAAATAAAGGGTGATTCAAACTTCTTTAGCCCCCCCCCCCCCAAAAAAAAGAAAAGAAATAGAACAGCTTTCCCCTCCTTCTAAGGCTCCGCTACACGATTCCTACCCCTACATCCCCTGTCATTATTCTCCAAGAGGTACTTCACAAACCAAAAAACATGTTTTAACAATTGAATCAAACTTAATGGAATCAACAGAATCACTCTAAATACTGTTGTTCGACCATATTGATTGTAAAACGCGATACGTTTCTGATAGCTCCGGTGAAATGGTGGCTAGGCTTCATAATAATATAGACAAGTAATACCAACTGTTAATGACCCAATACTCCCTTTTGGATTAGGAAAATTGTCTGAAGTAAACTTTGGATATAAAAGACCTCTACTGTATGTAGAGAAGCGAACACCCAGGTTGATATACGAGAAGCGCCAAGACCACAAGGGAAGGCCGTGGTTCCGGGCTGGGGTATGGCCAGAATCAGTGTGCAGGGTCCCCTACACTGAAAAAGTAAACTTGTCTCCAGACTCGTCGAAGTGACTATCATAAAATAAACGAGTCAAAAGTTGTCTAACCTATCAGGTTACCATCCCACAAATAGAATCTGGAGCTGGCAAATTTTGGGTTTTGGGCTGGAACATACCAAGTTAGTCTTCTATCTCCAGCTAGAAGACCCGCTTCCTTGTCACTTAGACAAGTGTTTGACTCGTTTATTTTATGACCGTCACTTTGAAGAGTCTGGAGACAAGTTTATTTTTTCAGTGTACTTCTATTCCGTGGCTATATATACTTTGAAATATAATGACAAAAAGGGTCTAAGTTTGCAACTTCTGGAGGAAAGGTACTATAAGAAGTGATCGATAGTCTATTTCATACTAAGATAATCTTTCTCAGGTGTTTTCAACGAGGGCCTCGTCTGATGACAATGATGAGAACTAAATGGCGTACCCAGTAAACAAAAAACGTTATTACAACATTTTGTAACGTTATTTGACGTTATATAACGTTTCTCTAAGGCTCCTTACTATTGCATAACGTTATATACAATTTTAGAACGTTATTTTGACGTAAAATTACGTTTTTTTGTTAGCTGGGTAGCCTATAAACGGCATTGTACGCCTGCCCAACGCTTCTGGTTGAGTTTTAAAATCAATCATCATCATCTAGCACCATATTAGCACAATATCTTATTCTTCAAGCATAAGATTTTTGGCCATATCTTATGCTTCAACCATAGACAGGGACTCCCCTGTATTCCCAGCGGATGCTTTGTAAGAAGCCATCATGCTTGATCATCCCACAGTCCCCCAGGGGATTCTTCATTAAGAAACCAACTACACTGGATACCTGCCCAATTGTAAGGGTAGGGTTTGGGTTAGCTTAGTTCTTTCTGATTACAGTTAGGCAAATGCATAGGGTTAGCTTTCTATCTGGGGGACCAGGGGAGTCCCTGTCTTTGGATGAAGAAGAAGATATCCCCTGAAATCTTATTCTTCAAGCATAAGATATTGTGCTAATGGGGTGTCTAACTAGTAAACTGTGACTGAGACATGATATAAACACATGTATTGGCTTCCAACGTTGGGTTTAGTGTATCTTGTCCACACTCTGCAGACAGTATTGTACACCCTCTTAATGATGAGATGTTAAAACCTCTGAGTAGGTGCCACCAGTGTTTACGTGCAGGACGTGCAATTAAATATAATCATACTTACATTTTAGACATTATTTATAGTTGAAGGGGTCTCTTAATGAGGGCTGTGAGGATGGAGTGAATTATGTGTCCATGTCTTGATGTATCAACATCATGCAACTCTAGCATCTGTGAATTGCAGCATAGGAAATCAATCGAGCAAGTAATGGTGATTTAATATCAAGTCACAAGCTTAGGCCCTATATTTATAGTAAGATGATTGTGTATTGTTGGGGAATGAAGAACACGTGTGTGATAATATAAGAGTATTTATCATGATTTCTTTTTTTTTTTGGAGGGGGGGGGGAGCTACGTGTTAAGGTCTAGGAGTAATATTTACAACACAGTTGACTGAGAGAACTTTACACACAACACATCAGTTATCAGCCAATTCGGAGATCAGACATTCCATATATCATACTTTATATAAAACTACTCTACTTATTATCCCATTCTTTCTTTTATTTACTGCCCCATCATCGTACTAATGTCATCCATACGATCATCTAGGCGTCTTGCATACACATTAGTAACCTCTGAATGATGTAAAGGCAACTGGAATCATTCCTACAACGGGCTACTAGCCTATGTATTTTTTAAGTATAAATAAATAACAACAAATACTAGCTTCAGCAGATAGAGTGACGTAGGGCCTTGTTGACCACTAAGGCCATGTTCTGTTCACAAAATGAATATTTCACTCTGCACTCTTTAGGTCTGCATTGTGATGCAGAGAGTCAACCTCTTTTGGGTAAGTCTGCCAACCATTAAATAGGAGAAAGGCACTGCTTCTGTTCTAAACCAGGAGTTATACTTAACACCCGAGGTAGCATTCAATGTCTGCCTCGGTACCATTTCTTTCTGCCAAAACGTGCCAGGATAACCTTCACATATTGAGTCGTTTCTCACATTGATAATTATCTTTTTTTTCCAGAATTTTTAAATTCATCAATAATTTACCTCAAAAACTGTTCTTTTGTTTTGCAGGGGAGGATTTATTTTGTTTCGTCATTAACCGAAAATCAATTATTTATATACTAATTTAATTCATTAAATAATATTATTCGATTACTCTTTAACCTTACCTGTGTATTTCCTCCTCTCACAGGCCGATCCGCATTCCAGGGTGATTATCATTTACATTTATATTTGTTAATCTAGTGAAGTCCAGTCTGTGTAGGGTGTTGCACCGCAATAGTACCAATTCACTCCTGTAGTTGTGTGCGTCACCGCACCAAAATATAGTGCCAGTGGCGCACTGATATATGCACAGCTTTTGAGGTACATGTATATGCAAAATGAGGTGCAGTGGTGGTAAGAGTTTAGTGGCACACTCACATGTGGTAGTTGAATAGAAAATGGAATATTCTGGTTAACCAAAGAGCAGTATAGCTTTGTAATATGGGAGTAAAGTAGTGTCAATCTATCTGGTGAAATTAGATATTAAAGTTTGACACATGTACCCCACTTTATAACAGTTAGATGTCTGCACAAGTATAAGGTATAAACCCACGTCGATGTTGAATTGCCTGTATCTGATAAGACAAATGTCTTAACATAATTTCATGTGCAAAGGATATAAACTGTTAGATCAAAATGGTTACTTCCTCATACTAAACGAAAGCACTAGGTGTTCGGTATTATATAGTAGGATTTAGATGGTATTATATAGTAGGATTTATATGGGAACTCAACAGGTGGTCATCGAGCCTTTAAAGACCTCAAGCCATAGGGGAGAGCCAATTTCTAATTCAATCACTATGTCTTAATGACTACATAGTACAAATGTCACCTCATCATAGTATACCTGCTGGAAAACCCAATTGACAACTCGCGTGATGGAAATCATCCAACAGGGTGTTATGCCATGAAGAATATCAGCGAAGAAATGGCATCTAAATATCATACGTGGGAAATACCAAATGTCGAGGAAATAAATGAAACCTCTCATGAATCTATATAGTAGTATACAGAAGTAAATGAGGGGAAATCACACCTAAATATCATACGTGGGAAATATCCAAATGTCGAGGAAATAATTCACAGCCCTTATAAATCTATAGGGTAATAATCAGAGGCAAATGAGGGGAAATATAGTAACTAAACCCTTGGCTGGCACATGGCATCCAGCCTTTGATTGGTGTGTCTCGTTGCACCCCGAGGCCCCTGCCCAATACAGATAGATTTACACCAGCCCGCGGGTTCCTCGGGCGAGTCGCGTCTTCGGACAAGTCAATAGCGGCTGAGAGCTTATCTACGGCACCGGACTCTGCTTCATTACTGACTCAATGCCACATTGCGCACCCTGGTCGATATTCAACCCTTTAAGGATGGCATGATACCCTAATGCAGTTTGCCATTGGTCATCATGATGAATGAATGCAGCCCTGGTGAGTAACTGACCAGTGCTGCATTCAATCATCATGTCGACCCTACGAGGTTGAGACACTCCTGTAGGGTGGGCATGACGCACCAATGCAGCCCCTGCAAGTAACTTGCCTGGTCATCATACAGACAAATGTCATCTTTTAGGGACATACCGTCCCTAAAGGGTAAGGGCCGCATAGCGCTTTAATGTGCTATCCCCTTGGTTGTCATGAAGCATGAATGCTGGCCTGGTGAGTCTATTTGCCTTACCAGGGCTGCATTCAGGCATCATGCCGACGCTTCGGGAGTGTATCAACTTTGTAGGGTCTGAATGATGCTTGAATGCAGGCCTGAGAAGTACCAGGGCCAGGTCTACATTTAGGCATCATAACGACTAAGGGCATAGCTCATTAAAGCACCCTGCTGCCCTTAAAGGGTTAAATAACCGACTGCTGCACCCCTGGGGCATCCCTCACTGCCACCTGATGCCACAGTCCGTGTCGGGCCCTTACGCCACAAATTTGCCACTAACCCACAAACTGCCCTAAAATATCCACTTGCTCTTATGCCTCAAATGCTATATAGGTTCACAACATAGCAAAGTGCCGTAAACTATCATTTTGCCCCTATGCCTCAAACAATATGTAGTCAGTTATTGGCTTTGGGACCTTGTCCCCAAAGCCATTTGCACCACTGACCACAGTGTCGCTTTTCCGACAAGAAA
The DNA here is from genome assembly GCA_947462335.1 of Harmothoe impar. Taxonomy (NCBI): domain Eukaryota; kingdom Metazoa; phylum Annelida; class Polychaeta; order Phyllodocida; family Polynoidae; genus Harmothoe; species Harmothoe impar. The sequence continues at coordinate 81,788,741 of OX381708.1, forward strand.
AGACTAGCATAGGCCCCCTTGTTCATTGTAAGATATAGCCCTAGCTGGCCCTTAAACCTTGCCTAGGACTGGTATCCCCATGTGTCCTTGTAGGCATGTGCAAGACTAATTTATCCTAGATCTTGTTTTCAGTTACTACATGTAGAACCAATGTACCTTGTGGTAAGGCCTAGACATCTTGTGAACAGCCATATTTTGAGTTCTCTAATGTGGCTGTCAATGGCAAGGATAGGTACCAGCCTAAAAACTATTGACTCCTATGTCAAGCCAAGCTGTCAATGTCAATGCCAATTCCCATACTGTGCACATACAGGACCTATACCAGAAGTTGAGTGGGTCCAGGGTGGCTCTTGAAATCACTCAAGCCCGCCCAAAGACAAACTGTGAAGTCCAACATAATTACCCCTCCCCCACCCCACACACACATGCACCAACCCTGAAATAATAGTTTACAGTCTTTCAAGGAAGGCCATCACAAGTCCTCCTTGTGCTCCCTTCTACTCCCTGTGCCTCCCTCTGCCCTCTCCTCCTCCTCCTGCCTCTGCCCTCTCCTCCTCCTCCCTCCTTTCTCTGCCCTCTCCTCCTCCCTCTGCCCTCTCCTCCTCCCTCTGCCCTCTCCTCCTTCTTATACCCCCTCCTACTACCCCATCTACCCCTCCCCCCCACTCTACCCCATTTTCCTCCTTCCTGTTACCTTCTCCTCCCTCTGCCTTCCCTCCTTCTGCCCCCTCCTCCTCCCTCTGACTGTCAAGATGGCCACCAAAAACTCAAGGTTGTCTGATTTCCTTGTGTGATACATGGATAGTAGGGTTTTCTGGGATGTAGAATCCATTTTCAGGCTCACAATTCCAATCCGAGAAATTTCCAAGATGGATGCCAAGATGGCCACCAAAAACTCAAGGTTGTCTGATTTCCTTGTGTGATACATGGATAGTAGGGTTTCCTGGGATATAGAATCCATTTTCAGGCTCACAATTTCAATTCGGGAAATTTACAAGATGGCTGCCAAGATGGCCACCAAAAACTCAAGATTGTCTGATGTCCTTGTGTGGGACATGGATAGTAGGGTTTCCTGGGATATAGAATCCATTTTCAGGCTCACAATTTCAATTTGGGAAATTTACAAGATGGCTGCCAAGATGGCCACCAAAAACTCAAGATTGTCTGATGTCCTTGTGTGATACATGGATAGTAGGGTTTTCTGGGATGTAGAATCCATTTTCAGGCTCAGATTTTCAATCCGAGAAATTTCCAAGATTTCCTTGTGTGGGACATGGATAGTAGGGTTTCCTGGGATATAGAATCCATTTTCAGGCTCACAATTTCAATTTGGGAAATTTACAAGATGGCTGCCAAGATGGCCACCAAAAACTCAAGATTGTCTGATTTCCTTGTATGACACATGTATAGTAGGGTTTTCTGGGGTGTAGAATCCATTTGTAGGCTACGATTTTTGATCCAGCTAATTTTCAAGATGGCTGCCAAGATTGTATTTGCATAGGCATCAATGGAGTTGCATTGGTACCTCTTTGTTTCCATTGGCACATATTGGATTCTATTGTTATACCAGCTGCAGTAAAACCAATTAAATTTCAAAAAGATTTAGGGAAGTGCATGTAATTAACTGACCATGCAGTCAGTGATGCAGTGTTGCTGCAAACCATCAAACATAAATTGCATTAGAACCCCAGAAACACCAAAAATTATATATCTATGCCCCCTCGTTTTCTCACCTGTAGTTCATAACAATCCTATAAAACCCAAAGCCACTACGGCTTTGCCGTAAAATCCTTGAATTTGTCCCCTTGTAGTACTTAACTACTTCAAGATGTCCACTTGCCCTTATGCCTCGAATGCTATATAGTGTGCCAATACTATGGCCTTATGGTGTTTGTGGCCTGAGGGCATTTGTGGTGTTAGGGCGTTTGTGGCATAAGGGCATTTGTGCTTTAATGCCACTTTTGTGGTATAGTGGCCTGTGGTTTGCCCTTATGCCTCAAAAGGTCATGTTTTTGAGGGTTAGTGGCAAATTTGTGGCGTAAGGGCCCGACAGTCCGTCCTTAACCCTGAAAGGACAGCATGATGCCTCATGATGCAGCAATGCAGCGCCACTGAGTCACTCTCTAGTGCTGTATTGGTGCACCAGGTGCATGGTCTGCATGATGCATGAATGCAGCCTGGGCAAGTTACTGGTCAGGGCTGCATCCATGCATCATGTCGACCAAAGGTGTACTATTTTAAAGTGCTATGCTACCACTAACTGGCTATAAACAGTCCCGGACGACTCCCCTATTCACAACCATTAAGGAAGGGGAATTCTTATTCATTGCAAAGTGTCTCAAATCACACATTCTGGCCTCTGCCAAAAGAGTCATTGAAACTATTTCAAAAGAAATCTAAAAGAATCTTTTTTTAAATGTCTTCTTTGAAATGTAGAGACCCACCTGCTATAAACAGTTTCAATACCGCGACCCAACACACATTTGGGAATTGAAAACACAAAAATGGTATCTAAGCAGAAGTCTGTGATGAGCTAGGAGCCAAACGCTATTGATAGATTAGTTTGTGAAATCAGGGGTTGTCAGGGGCTTATGGGGACTAGCCACCAGGGCCATTTGATGGTCTGTGAATGGGGTAATTTCACAAAATGTGAATCAATAGAAAAGCAATAACTACAGATATATTTTGGGTAGCTTTTCAAGTCCGAGGATTTACTAATATTAACTTTATCACAGGATATATTCAGACATACAAAGCCTGATCCTCCAGAAGTCCGGATGCGGTCTGCTGGATGAGTGAGTCTGATAATCACATGTGGCATGTTCTGTGGTCATTCGCTGCAGGTCGGCAGGGTTTGCGACTCACTGCATGGACAATATTCGTGACCGGGGGTATTCACTGGTTAGTTATTCACGTGTGATGGGGAAGGGTAATAGAGCAATTAATAGAAAGTTGATGGCGCGTTTCTCTTTCCTGTGCTCTAAAGATGAGAGAATCAGGTTTTAAATTCCACCAATGACCACCAAATCATGTAGAAAACTAGATGTGTGTATATATACCCGATGTCATTTTTCTCCTCAGCTGACTATAGTATGTTATTAAACACTGTTCAGTATTGTTAGAATAGACACGGAAGTATCTCCTCTATGAAACTTGATACTAGTACCACAAATATGTAGTCTCTAGGTTTAAATGTGGTCTAGATTGACTCCCTGAAAGTCCAATATTCGGCTCAATTAACAGTTAACCTGTTCAAAGAAAACCGTTCCTATATTCTCACTCTGCTACGGCCATTAACCCTTTAATAAGGGCCACATAGTGTCTTATTGTATCAGCATGTCGTCATGATACATGAATGCAGCCCTGGTGAGTAACTCGCCATTGCTGCATTCAAGCATCATACCACCTTATGAGGTTCATACACTCCAGAAGGGTCTGCATGATGCGCCAATGTAGCACCGGTGAGTTGGTCGCTGGAGCTAGATTAGTAGTATAGTATGTATCGGAACGGGACTATAGTTAACTACTGTTTATTACTCAATCGATATGCAGCCAATCAGAGGCCGCCATTTGGTCACGTGACCCGTTGCCATGGTAACGTGACCTACTTAGGGCTCTCAGCCAATCAGAAGCCAGCATTCTGGGTGACCTACTGACCTACTTAGAAGCTCTCAGCCAATCAGAGGCCGGCATTCTGGTAACCATGGTAACGTGACCTACTTACGTCACGTGACCTACTTAGGCTCAGCCAATCAGAAGCCGGCATTCTGGTAACTAGGGTAACGTGACCTACTTAGGGTTTTGTTTGTAAACAACACCACGTGGCTCTCTTGTTTGTAAACAACACCACGTGACACGTGACTGTTTGTAAACAAACAACTTATATATAGAAAATAAACACAACAAGTTCCATGTTATGTTAAAATTATATTTTCAAAAAAAAGCACATCTGTTACAGCGTCTATGTGTAACTACGCGCGTTCTCATTCAAACACTATAACACTATCATACCGTAGCAGCAGCAGGTAGGACTGGAAGAAAAGCAAGCGCACGAGCAGAAGCGACAACACCAGTTGCACCATCCGGCCGTCGCGTTGGTAGCCCTACTACTCGTCGCGCGTTCAACTGGAGGTTTAAGAGTGACAAATGACGATTCTTTGTCGACGCGACTGCTAACATCAGCAGCATCAGCAGCATCGGCAGCATCGGCAGCAGCATCGGCAGCAGCGGCAGCAGCCTCGGCAGCAGCGGTAGCAGCAGTAGCAGCAGCTGTAGCAGCAGTAGCGTGAGCATTAGCAACAACAGCAGCAGCGACAGAAGCAAGGGCGGCAGAGCGGGCACTAGCAGCGTTATCAGCGGCGACATCGGCAGCCGCAACAGCATCAGCAGCAGCAGCGTCGGCATCGGTGGCATGAGTAGCTGCATCGGCGGCAGCAACAGCAGCAGTCACAGCCGCAGCGGCAACAACAACAACGTCATCACAACCAGCGTCACTAACAGCCGCAGTAAATGCAGCAGTAGCACGCTGAGCAGCACTAGCAGCAGCAGTAGCAGAGGCTACAGCATCAGCTTCACATTCGCGCGCCGCTTCGTCATTTCGCTTCATGTCACGGTAGCAACTTTCCATCATGGGGATCTGCAAATTGAGGCGCGGTGCTGGTGGTGGTGGTAGTAGTAGTAGTAGTAGTAGTAGTAGTAGTAGCGTGAACGATGACGACGATGCCGAATACGGTTTCACTCCCCCTTATATACCCTTACTCCCCCCTTTTTTTTCAAGCCACCGGCCAGCTGCCCCCTCACGGCAGGTCTTTACATCAGCCTTAAGTCGCTTACTACGCGGCTCATCATCCCTCTAATTGCATTTTCCAGCCGCCGGCCGGCTGACTGCTGACGACAGGAGAGGGTGATTTGTTTTTCTTTAGATTTAAGCCGCTTACCACACGCGCACCCTCTAGTCACAGACAGAGTGACAGAAAGGGAGGGGGTCGCTTTGTTCACGCTACCTGTAGTTGTTTTTCTATACACACGCTGAGCCCATGACCCGCTAATCCTTTATACAGGTAACAAGCGTTCAACTAATTACTCTATTGTATGACAGTCGGTACACGGATTTAATTTTAAACCACCTTCCCATCTGGATCCATGTCTTGCGGGGTGGAAGGATCCAGCTGAAAAGCGTGATTAGGGCTTTTGTTTCTCTTATGATAGCAGCAGGTCAGCATGCGACAGCTGAAAATGTCAGACTCGCCGCTCCTATAAAAGACTGAGATGCGTCTCTCTTTCCACACACCCTTCTACCATCGCTGCCGACACCGCCACCGCCCATCGCCAGCCGACCGCCGCCACCGCCTGCAGTCACCGCCATCACGCCGGCAGGGAATTTCGAGCTGAGTCTGCTTATTGCTTTTTTTTTTTTTTTTTTTTTTTTTTCTTTGAGCTTTTTGTTTTTTAAAATTTTTATTTTCACTCAGTCTTTTTTGTTTCGGAGGAAAGAAATATGGCGCTGCAGCGGGCGCGAGTTTCTAAAAGACGGTCGCGCGAACAAAGGGCCCTCCTCAACTGCCCGGCTATTTTTTTATCTCAAAGGAGAGAGCGTCACGTAGTTGAGGTTCACGCATCTCTTGAAGCGTACCGAATTCTCGAGAAATGCAAAGCTGAGCGCCATCGTCGTTATACAAGAGCGGAAAAGGAAAACGTAGCGACATGGCCGAGAGCCGTCTTCTCAGAACAGTATTTACTCTACCATTGCATAACAGCCGCTCTCAGCGCCCCCACTCGTTGGGCGTTTCATGAAAAGAAAGAGCGCTGCTACTCTCCTCACCCTGCCTCCTCTTATAAAGTGAGAATAAGTGCTATGAAACGATTCGACAAGCCGATCGGTTTCTTGGGAGCGACTGCAGCTCCCACTCGGTGGGCGCGCGTTGTGGCCGACGTGAACACGGTCTCTAAACGTTTCGACGTCGTCACTTGTTATCCCGCATATTGCAACGCAGCCGAATTGAAGAAGATAGGGACGCACTATTTTAAACCATACGCTCCAATATGTATTTGTCACCGCCACGCTCACACGCCTTATTGCTTTTTCGAGACGATCGTGTCACAACACAGAAATAGAAAAAAAAGCGGCAAAGCGACGAGCTTTGCCTAAATGATCAAAAAAAAAAAAAAAAAAAAATTAATCTCCTCCTCCTCCTCCTCCTCCTCCTCCTCCTCCTCCTCCTCTCCCTCTTCTTTTTTAAAAAAAAATAAATATTTGTATCAGACTCCTCTGGAGTCTGATACAAAACATTTATGCCTATTGAGTGAAAATAGAATTTTATCGCAAAAAATAAAAAGAAAAAAAAAGACACTTCTGCCGCCGCTACTGTGACACCGGCCGGAATCAATAAAAAGGTCGGCGGACTTTTCTCCACAACCATTCACTACCGACCGTTCGAGTGAGAAACACAGCAGACAGTCAGACACACAACCGCTCTCTCACGCGTGCTGAAAAAAAAAAAAAAAAAAATGTCGAGCAGTAGAAGCAAACTTTTCACAGAAATTCATTTCGACGCTCGACTACAAGGACCCTTTAGTTGTATCATTAGCGGTCCGTCGGGTTGTGGAAAATCGCGCTTGGTGGATCAATTTCTGAGCGACGTGAACAATTTGGTCATGCCGCCGGTGGAAAAGACTTTTTACCATTACGGCGAGTGGCAACCTCTGTTTGAAAAAATGCAAAATCAGTACGGTGTGGAATTCAGAGAAGGTCTTCCTAGCAAAGAGACTATAGCGGGAGACGTGGAAGTAGCAGAAGACGCCTTACGACCCCACACTCTACTGATATTGGACGATCTGATGAGCAGTTCCAATCAGCAAGTGGTAGCCGACATCTTTACTAAATACTCGCATCACTGGAACGTGAGCGTCATATACATCACTCAGAACCTATTCCAGAAATCACCCGACTTTCGAACTATGAGTCTGAACGCTCACTACATGATCGTTTTCAAGAACCCGCGCGACATGGGGCAAATAGCTAGTCTGTCTCGCCAGGTGTTTCCGTCCAACGCGGCGGCCCTCTCTAGTATATTTACCCATGAACTCAAGCGACCTCACTCATACCTCCTTCTGGACTTCAAGCAGTCAACACCTGACGATCTGAGAATACGCTCCTCTTTGACGTCCATACACTCTCAGCTAGTGTTCGTACCGCTAGACAAAAAAAAGAACAAGAGAAAGCAGTAGCAAAAAATGTCTTCTCATCTACTCGAAAGACACTTTGGTACTCTCAAGCACTTAGCTAAGTGCTCGCCAAAGGACTGCTCGCATCTAATAGACTCTGGAAGCGACGATCTGATCGCAGCGTTGAGTGAGATCTGTCACAATTTACTGGTAGGGAACATCCCGCTCAGCGACAAACAACTGGACAAGCTTCGAGAATCGGCTGACGTGTTGAGGGAGGTCGGCAAAAAATCTACGCCCATCAAAAAAAAGAGACGCGTCTTGGTACAAGAGGGAGGTTTCCTCATTCCGGCTCTCATAGGGATGGCCTTACCGCTTATAAAGAGCATTCTCCGTATATGAGACACCTCATTCGACACCTACTCGCCGACAGCACCACCACCACCACTACCGCCACCACCAGCGTCATTGCCACCGTCGTCCCCATGACGGACTCAGAGCAGCAACAACACTACAAACGCTTAGCGCTCGTGGATCCTGAGACGCTCTACAAATCATCACGAGCAGGTCTACTTCATCATGTGCCCGCTGCTGCTGCTACTACTAGCGCTGCTACTACTGCAGTCGCTGCTGCTAGTACTTCTACTGCTCCAAACCTTCCTCCTCTTCCTGATGAGCGCACTGAAAAGAACGAGAGTTCCGCTCCTGCCACCGCCGCCCGCCTACCTGCCGACATGGCCTATTACCACAAGCAGGCAGAACAGTCCCTTCATCCCGACGCGGCCTTGCACCAGGTGCTACAGTTTATCTACAGGGACTTGGATTTAGTGTTGAACGACCCCACTTTGGAATAGCGCGAGAAAATGTTGAAATACCGAAGGTTGTTGAATAGATTGCAATTTTTTCTCGCGAATCCCCACAACAGCAACATTTCTTCGTCCTACTCTTCTTCGCCCCCGGCTCACCTCCGTCAGTCTGCTGAAGAGGCCAGCGCGTCCCTACTCGAGCGGTTGGCGAACCAAGTTCCCAAGAGGAATCGCACCCGGACCGTGGCGCTGTACAAACAATTGGAGAAATCCGGTGTGATCAAGTGGAACGAGGACGGTGCGGTGCGCGAGATGTCGGGTCGGAGAATACCACCTGAGCATCGCATCAACATAGTGGACTTACTGAACGACGCTGCCAGGTTCAGGAAGACGGCGCCCAGACCGGCGGGCTACTCGCCGTTCACGAAAGCGCTGCGCGAAGCAGTTCCCACAGACTCCTTGATCGGAAACCATCTGTATAAAGCGAGCGGACCTGGCCGAAGTTTGGACACACGGCTTGCTGACAGAGGTCGGAAACGACGAAGCTTCGACTCGGAAGAAGGAGAAGCAGCAGCAGCAGCAGCAGCAGTAGCAGCAGCAGACTCTTCTCTCCAGGTGGTGGACGATCAATCCTCTGAAGACGAGGAGGACGACCGTGAACTTTTCCAAACTCCGACTTCCTATAGGAGCGTGCCGCGTAAGAAAAGGAAAGGGCGCAACCGCCTAGCGGCGAGCTCGTCGTTCACGCCCTCAACAAGCCCACCATGGGCAAACCAGTGAAGAGACTGACCAAGAAGGAAAAAGAAAAGAAGCGCGTAGTAGCTAGATATACCGACGTCAAAGCGCCCTCCAGTTTCACTAGCGTGACTAAACTCCAGAAACATCATTTTCGCCACCTGAACCCGGCCGTCATCCGAGATGCTTTAGTGTCGCTGGACGCCTACACTAAACATAAACCCATTTGGAGAAAATTCGCAAGGAACAAGACTATAACCGGCGCAATCGATCAGCAGTGGCAGATAGATCTGATGGACATGCAAGCTTTGGCGTCTCACAACGACCGCTTCCGGTACGTGGTGACGGCGATTGACGTTTTCTCTAGGTACGCGTGGGCCGTTCCCATTAAATCCAAGAGCGGCGCTGATGTCACCGAGGCCTTCCGAGAGATGACAGGCACTGGCGAGAGACGACCGGGCACTGTTCAGACAGACAAGGGGAAAGAGTTTTTGAACAAGATCTTTCAAGATCACTTGAAGAGCGAGGGCATAGAATTCTTCACTGGCGAGAACGACGACATCAAAGCTAGTCTAGTGGAGCGCTTGAACCGCAGTCTGAAGGAGAAGCTGTGGCGTTATTTCACACACAAGCGCACGTATCGCTACGTAGACGTACTGCACCATGTAGTGTCTTCTTACAATCGCACTCACCACAAGAGGTTGAAAATGGCGCCGGCTCAAGTCAGCTCGGAAAACAGCGAAACAGTTTTCTACCGACAAGATCTCCCAACTAACAAACAAATCGACGAAATATGGAAAAAGAAGAAAAAAACAAAGACGTCCGCCGTCGACGTCATCGCTCCGGGTGACAGAGTGAGGATGTTGAGAACTAAAGGCGCCTTCGACAAAGGGTACGAGGGAAACTGGCGCGAGGAAGTGGTCGACGTTGCTAAGACGTTGGGAAGCAGAGGGTTCGAGCTGAAAGACGACAAGGGCGAGGAGATAAAAGGCGTCTTCTACCCGGAAGAGGTTCAGAAGGTGTACAAGAGTCGTTACGACAACAACTACCTGATAGACGAGGTGTTGCGCCGCAAGACCGTCGACGGTAAAGAGTTAGCTTTCGTACGTTGGTTAGGTTACGACGACAAGTTCAACGAGTGGATCCCCGTCAAAAAAATAACGTAGAAAAAAATAAAATAAAAAAATGAACATCACTCTACCTAGCAACAGCTCTATGGAGTATTATCCTGACAACAGCTTGACGTCTTTCCGAACTCACTTCGACTCGCCGCTCCTTCTGCCCGAAGCGTACGAAGCGGCTCTGACTGAGATCATCCTCCCTACAGAATGGACTAACGTGCACGACGACGACTTGATCATCGTTGTTCCTCTGCGCACCAAGGGTTCGCTAGAGGAGGCGATCCAGGTTTTAAAAGAAACTAAATTCGCCGAAGGAAAAAAACCACAGGTAGACTGGAGGGGAATGAAAAACGCGAACGGTCTGAGCAAGCTAACGTTCAGCTCAAAATTCCCGCTGAGCTGGAAGGAAGCGAGCTATGTAACGGTGGAAGAGATATCAGACACGTCGGAAGAGCAGCAATTGAAACCGGAAACAAAAAGGTTCAAGAGAGAGGTCGACTTGAGACAGACGAATGCCGTATACAAGCAGTTCTTGTCCCCGGCGGTGAAGAAGAAGGCGATCAGCGATCAAGCAAGACAGATGATCGAAGAGATGGAGAAAGACATGGGAGTGCGCAGTTTCATGCCAAACATATTCGAGATACCTCCTATTTTCACCGGAAGCAACCACACCCTAATCGAGCGCTTGAGTGAGACGTTGCGAGATGACAGACTAGAGGGCGACAGCTTCTTGCTCAAACCGATGCGGATCTTATCGTACGACGCCAAGACGAAACGCGTCACCATCAAACCGCCGAGACACTGTGCTGTCCTGCTGAGTCAGCATCTCGCATGCGTTCTAGGCTTCGGAGAGAAGACGTGTTTCGCGTCGCCGACTACCGGCGCCTACTCGATGGATGTTTACGGGGACGTGCACTCTGTGTACATATACACCGACATGATCCAGGAGAGACGTGTGGGCGACATGCAAGTGCCGCTGTTGCGCTGCGTCGCGGTGGACAGAGGCGGAAAGCGTCGAGGTGGCGTGCAAGCTATCAGTTTTCCCCATTTGGATTATTTCCCCTTGAAATCCAAGAGGTTTACCGAGGTCGGCATCTATTTAAGAGACCGATCCGGTCATTCCATCCCATTCGGTAGAGGCGAGGTGACCGTGACACTTCATCTGAGACCTATTGAGCGCTGAAAGAGAGAAAAATGATGCGTCAACGCGTTCCCTACTTTCCACCCAGGCGCACCGTCGGCAGAGGGTACAGCGATTACTACAACGCGCAGCTGGGCAACGGCGTGAACGTGTACAGCGGGCGCTCTTTCCAGAGCGGGCACGGTTTGGGCGGCGCTCTGTTAGGTCTGATGCGCTCGGCTACCCCGCTATTGAAGTCGGTGGGAAAAACGCTGCTCCGCGCCGGTGTGGGCGTAGCTAAAGATGTGCTGGCGGGTCGGACTTTAAAGAGCAGCGTGAAAGACCGAGGCGCAGGCGCTCTGAAGAGACTGGCGAGTACGGCGTTCTCGGGAGGAAAGACGACTGTCGCGTCTAAGAAAGGGTCGAAACGTCGCCGGCATTCTCCTCAGACGGGCGGTGGCTCTTGCAAGAGACGTAGAGGGGATGTATTCGACCGGTAAGCGCCTAGGCGTTCAGGTATAAATAAAAAGACTGGAGGCGGCCGGCGTCAGTCTGTCGGCGGCGTGAAGAGAGAACACAATGGCTTACGTACACGAGAGCAGTAACGAGTGGGCGCTCTCTGAGCTTGACCTGCACACCGTAGCGCCGACTCAGACTACTATCTTAAAGTCGTCTTTCCTGGGGATAGAAACAAAAAACTCTTTAGAGGATGGAGGTAACATAAATTTCACCATCAACAAGTCGCAAGAGTACACAGACCTGAACGAGAATTACCTTCATCTGGAATGTCAAGTGCTGAAAGCGAACGGAGCGGCGATCGAGGACACCGACGCGGTAGCTCCGGTGAACAACTTGGCTCACTCGCTCTTCAAAAACGTCCAAGTCTCCATCGGCGGTTTCAAAGTGTCTGGCAACACCGAGACCTACCCTTACCGAGCTTACTTGGAAGGGTTACTCAACTACAACAAAGACGTGAAGGACGGCGTCATGAGCGCCCAGGGGTGGCATGAAGATACGCCCGGTCAGTTTGACACGTTGACTGACGCGAATGCGGGGTACAAAGCGCGCAAGAAGCTAATCTCCAACAAGCGCTTTTCGCTGATGGCGCGACTGCACTTTGACCTGGCTCATCAACCGAAGCTCATCGTTGGAGAGACAGAAATCAATCTCACTCTGAAACAGGCGGCGCCCTCTTTCTATCTGATGTGCGCCGCTGACGGAGGCTACAGCTTGAAGATCTACAAAGCAAAGCTCTACGTGCGACGCGTGCTGGTGGCGGACGCTGTAGCGGAAACGCACGAGAGAGCGGTGATAGAACACGGGCCCTTCGACTACCCGGTGAACAGAGTGGAGGTGACGACGTACGCCATCCCTCAAGGTAACAGAGATCACAGCTACACGCACTCCAACACAGGCCAGCTTCCCAAGTCGATGATGATTTGCTTCCTGGACCACGACGCCTTCAACGGTAGCTACACCAAGAACCCGTTCGAGATGAAGCATTACGACATCAGCTCGCTTCAAGTGATAGTGAACGATCAGAAAGTGCCGAACGACGCCTACGTGCCCGACTTTAAGACCAAAGCGGCCGTGAGAGAGTACTTGGCGCTACACACGGAAACGGGGATGTACGAGGGCGCGCGCTCCTGCGGTATTTCATACGATCAATTCCTGAACGGTTACACGGTGTTCCCCCTCCACTTAACCCCAGACAGATCGCACGACGGGTGTCGCGTGAACCTTATAAGAGCGGGTCAGCTGAGGGTGGAAGTCAGTTTCCGCTCGGCGCTACAAGCGACAACAACGGTGCTACTCTACTTGGTGTACGACAACGTCGTCGAGCTGACCCGAGATCGACACCCCATCACCGACTACCACATGAACTGAAGACAAGACGGCGGTACTCGGCGTATCGTATGAGTGTTGAAGGAAAACGTTCACACAAAACATCGTTTCCTGGGCGTTTTCTCTTGTGACACTATTCCGAAGCACCCTATCAAAGACACTTGTTTCGTGAGCAACACAGATCCGCAACATTTACCAGGTCAGCATTGGGTGGCTTTTTACGTGTCGAGCACGGGTGAAGTGTACTACTTTGATTCCTTCGGCTTACCGCCGCTGAGTGCGGAGTTCTTGTCTTTCGTGGAACGCTCTGCTCCGTTCAAGTGGCAAAGAAACCGCATTCAACTACAAGACACTTCTGCTGACACCTGTGGACCTCATTGCGTTCATTTCCTAATTGAAGCATGTCGAACAAGAAACCCCAAGAAGTGCGTCATGCGCATGAGCAAAATCCCAAAGCTGAGCGACCGGGCCGTGAGTCAGAAGCTATCGATGATGCTGTTGTGACGGGTTGTTGCGATGGCGGCCGTTTCATGGAGGCAAAGATTCTCTGCCTTGCCGAAATGGTGTTGGATTTATCCAAAGTCGTGCAATGTCTATTGGAGAGAAGTCGTCCGGGGTGTGGTGGTGCGAGTGACGGCGGCGTGAGACTTTGCGGCCTGTTGAGTTGCTGCAAATCGAAGAAGCAAGCTAAAAAAGCATAAACTTGTGTGTTTTTTCTGATTGAAATGAAAATAAAGAATAAAATGAAAAGAAAAGAAATTATCTTGTTGTGTTTTTATTTCTATATATAAGTTACATAACTTTTTTTTTGTTTGTTTGTTTACAAACAGTCACGTGTCACGTGGTGTTGTTTACAAACAAGAGAGCCACGTGGTGTTGTTTACAAACAAACCCTAAGTAGGTCACGTTACCCTAGTTACCAGAATGCCGGCTTCTGATTGGCTGAGCCTAAGTAGGTCACGTGACGTAAGTAGGTCACGTTACCATGGTTACCAGAATGCCAGCCTCTGATTGGCTGAGAGCTTCTAAGTAGGTCAGTAGGTCACCCAGAATGCTGGCTTCTGATTGGCTGAGAGCCCTAAGTAGGTCACGTTACCATGGCAACGGGTCACGTGACCAAATGGAGGCCTCTGATTGGCTGCATGTCGATTGAGTAATAAACAGTAGTTAACTATAGTCCTGTTCCGATACATACTATACTACTTAGATTGTTCCATTATGACGATAAATATAATCTTTTAGCGACAAGCAGCCTTTAAAGAGTTAACAGTCAAGCGGTTCAAAGAAGACCGTTCCAATATTCTCACACGGATAGAGCTATTAACCGGCATTTGGGTAACACCGCTTCTAATCCGCTAATGTTATGTTTGCTTAAACTCATCGTCATCATCAAACATTCGGCTAATTTGTTCTTTGCTCCAGTAATGTATTCAGCCACTAGAAATCTTGTGGGGACCGAGGACATCAATATATGGAACCACAAATGTGTTTCTATTACAGTGATAATCAGCACAGTCTTTGCCTGCAGATAAACTATTTCAAATTATACTATAACCAGATCTCCTTCCTGTAATGATTTACACATACACATACATGCATGTTATTTATATCAAATAAGATGAATCTGATAGGAGAGCAGACCAGTTAACAGTACAATATTTGTACTTTCCAGACTACTTGTAACTCACCTATCTCTATCTATGGCAGTCTATACGAAAACCTTTTCACCATGCAGGACATTCGGTCCTGCAGAAATATCTTTTTGCAGGCCCGGGCATTGGTGTGATATTTAAGAGTTAAATATAAAGCAAGTGTTTATACTGATATTCATCAATGAAAAGGGTTCCTCAATATGTTATAATGATATTCATCATTTTTATATTCAAATTACTGAGGAACATTTCAGAAAATATTCAAGCTTTCTGTTGCACACTATAGAAACTTTAATAATTGTCCGATTTACAAACCGTAAAAAATGGCATGTTGGCAAGGATCTCTGGACTACAGCCTGCCATTTGGGCCGGCAGTACCACCCTTTCTGCCGGACCGGCAGGGATTTTGCCGGCTATAGCCGGTGTCCGGCAGAATTTCGTATAGACTGATCTATGGAACCTATTGATCTTCATTCTCATAACCTGACAATAACTTACATACGTTATTTTCAGATACATCAAACCATGTACCTCATGGGAAAACATAAACACAACATAGACAGAATTCAAACACAGAATTATAACATAATACATCCACCAACTCACCTCTCCCCCTTCCGCTCTATTCCAGGCCATAAAGGAGGCGCTGGACACAATCCAGCCGTCCGTCGACTCGGCTGAGTCCACCAAGGACGAGCTACTCAACAACGCCAACCCGGAGGAGAAGGCCAAGATTAACAAATTGATGGAGCAGCTCAGGAGGGAGTGGAACATGGTCAACAGGGACTACGCCGACAGGAACAGGTCAGTGCACTGAGAATATGTAGGCTCCAAAACTTAATCAATAGTGACGAAGACTAACTATAGTTAGGCCAAATTTAAAAAAAGGTGTGTTTCAGGTTACCCGACCCTACCTAGCAAAATAGGGCCGACCCTAGACATTTTTATGCAATTTTGAAAAAGTATTTATATTTTGGGTCATTTTGGGGCTATTTAAGGGTCGATCTGATAGTTCACGAGTCGAGGCGGTCGTCGGCGAGTCAGCATTGTAGTTCGTGAGTCGATTTCTGGGTACTTTTCAGGCTTACGTAAAAAAAAAAGTCAAAAAAAATCAAAAATAATCCGACCTACCTACCCTAGATTTTCAGACCATGTAACCTGAAACACACCTTTTTTTTTGGGCCTTAGGCATTTATTTAGCTTTTTACACGACCAACCATGGTATAGTCAGTAGTCACCAAACTACTTAGTCATTCCAATCCTATGAGTATTTATAAGACTAAGTCTTTTGAAGTAGGGCCTTTTGTCATTTTCGAATAGCAGTTGGGAAATAGCATAGCCGAGGTCTTTAACCCTTGAATGACGGCATAACTTACTCAGCCCTTTAAACCCGTTATGGACGGCGTAGTCTTGCCGGTTAGTCATTAAACGACAATTCTGGGCTGCATTTCTTTTCTGCAGAGAGAGTAAGTTAAACAGCGCAACACACACAGTCATATTACAAATTCATGTCCTGCTGTCCCAAAACTAGTTCAAGTTAATACATTCAGCCACCGACAGGGCAGCATGGAGGAGGGGTGCATAGGGACCGTGCACACATGTGCAGAGAGCCGCATTTAAAGTCCTCTAGGCCTTGACCCTTTTATGCCTTAATGCATCATGACATTGGTCATCATGATGCATGAATGCAGCCCGTGCGAGTAACTCACCAGGGCTGCATTCAAGCATCATGCTGACCCAACGGGGTGGCGACACTTCCAATTATAATATAAGTTAACCCTTTCAGGAAGCATGTCACTAAAAGATGACATTTGTCGGCATGATGCACCAATGAAGCCCCCGCGGGTAACTCGCCTGTGCTGCAGTGGTACATCATGACTACAAATGTCATCTTTTAGTGACATGCTTCCTTAAAGGGTTAACTTATAATTGACTTGTGTTTTATCCAGCGACATCCATCCTTAAATACGGTAGCAGAATAAGATAAATTGTTATACAACAAAGGCCTCTAGAAATGACAGTACTAGTTCACCAGTTAATGTCACATTAGCAGCAGCAGTAGTCGATGTAGGGAACTTAAAACTATGGTGCACAGTCACTTTACCCAGACTGCCTCAGTCCACGTCATCACTGACGTCATGGTAATTAGTAAATTGACGTCTACTCAAATAATAAAAGACCCTTGAGCTATATCAAAGTTAAAGTGCCTACGTACATGAACATGAAAGGCAAGGTTGTTGGCCTATTATAATTGAGCAGTTTAATAGCACCCTCTGACGTCTAGAGTAATTTAAAGTGGTGAATATTCTAGTTAATTTAAGGCTAATTGCTCATCCCATTAAATGACCTATATTCTGACTTAAATGCATAGATCTTGCTGCCCCGGTAGCAACGGTTGGAGTGCAGATATGACAGGTACTCATCCCTTTATATAAGGGGGCGGGGGTGTAAAGTATACTAAATCACGTTATAAGGAGGGCCTTTTAACAAAGCAAATTTTCTCCTTATAAGCAATGTTCAATAAAGAGAGAATGGGCAATTATGGTAGTGCAAATATACTCCTTATAACAGGAAGGTCCTCAAATATCAGTTCTCCTTATATGAGTTTTCACTGTAGATCTACCACTGAAAAATGGTAAACTACACGGGAGTAACTAATCATGTATATAACTTATAACCAAGACTATAGAAGTTCTCTGGTAATTGTGGAAGGCCAGTACATGAGCCCCTTCTAGCAACTTTTTCATGGAATCCCCCACCATGCACTGGGTTTCCGGTGGCAGCAGTTACCACTGCCTCTCTGTGCTAAGGCACTGGGGCCCAGTGTAGCTTCTTCCCTGGGGCAAGTCTGGAATCTGGACACCCATATACTATTAGCAGCAGTACCCAGATCGCTCTACCATTCGGACTGACCATGTATCCATGTGCAATAGTTTAACATTAGAGCTATATATTCGTAACCTGGGGTTACTTTGCCCACTTTGTACTACTTTGGCCACTTCAAAAGAAAATTATTTTTCATCAAATAGTGTACCAAAATGACATTTTTTGATTGCAGATATGAATATTAGCCATTAGTTTAGTTACCCAAAGCCATCTTGTTCTGGTGAATACCACGTGGTTCGCTGGCACGCAGCTCTCGTGAGATGTTGGCTCTGCTCTCAGGATGGAGCTTGTTCCTGGCATATCATGGTGTGTGTGAGTCTGGTCACTGCCTAAACCGAACAAGAACGTCCGAGGATAGAACTAACATGGCCTCACATATGGAGCCCCCATAATTCTCGTTATAGTGTCATGTTCCCGGCGGTTATCACTGGGGAATTCCACTATGTGCCGTTCCCACATGTAGTATGGACTAAGGCCAAATAAAAAAAAAGGTTTGTTTCAGGTCACCCGACCGACCCTCTCAAAACAGGGCCGACCCTGCGTTTTTTATGCATTTTTGAAGACATTTTCGCATTTTTACCCTTTTTTGGTCAATTTTAGGGTTTTCAAAAAAAGTTGGCTGGTACATTCAAGTTTAAAAAAAATTAAAAAAATAAGAAAATCCGACCTACCGACCCTACATTTTCCTCCCATGTTACCTGAAACAAACCTTTTTTTCTATTTGGCCTAATGCAGTAGCACTAAGCAGCAGGGCAGTATTTACTGTATTACTGCATCATTGATGACTACAGACCTGTGGTAAAAGCATTAGGTGCGGGACTAGCTGTAAGCAGAGTGCATGAGTCAGCAGTTTTAGGACGGACTGTAACGTTAGCGTAAGCCTCATGTGCACCCCTCCCCCCAGACCTATAGGACACTAGCAAAATACATTTTAGACTAATGTTATAATTCCCTCCATTCAGTGCAGGATTCATAGGGTGCAGTATCTAACGCCTGGTACCCATTGTGACAGCTGTTATCGGTCCTCATCTCACCAGTACCAGCTTCAGTAATGGACACGCCCACAGCACATTCAGCCTGACTCCTATACAAGACCCCCCTCACCCCCACTTAGGGTTTGATGCCTGACCCTTTGAGGACCACATACTGGCTTAGGCCTAATGTATTTACGTGCCATTTGTCGTCAAAGTGAACAAGTCATGCGAGTCATACATTTCAGACACTCCCTAGAGGGCATGATGCATGAATGCATCAGTGCATGAAGAGTCAGTCGCCAGGACCGCATTAATGCATCATGACAACAAGGGCCTGGTACATTAAAGCACTGTAGGCTAAACCTTGGGCCGCCGTATATATTATATAAAGGGCCGAGTACCTGTCATGCCTGCACTCCAACCTTTGCTGCCCCGGCAGCAAGTTCTATGCCTTTATTAAAGCACTAATTATCGGGAGGACTTTTATATAACCAGTTACCATGACAACTGGGGTCAGGAATGGTAACGTTGTCATAACTACCCTGGATGGTGAGTAAGGACTGAGATGAACTAAGACTAGGCAGAAATGACTGAAACTTGTCACACTGTTGACAACCGGCAATAGGCTCAGTAGGTACAGCACTGTTCGTTATATCCCAAAAGGGATGGACTATCAGCAATGTATATATATATATATAATGGGTCATCGACTATCAGTGGTATAACCAAATGAGGCATTGGCTATGAGTAGTCTACAAGAATATGGCTTCAAATAGTTAGTGTAGGTACACAGTAGAATCTACTGTAGAATGGATTTACAGTAGAATCTACTGGAGATTTACAGTAGATTCTACTGTTTACCTGGAAAATTAACGGCACACCAACGGTAGAATCTGCTGTACACCTACGAAAACTGCAACCAACTTTTTACAGTCTAGTCATATCTCTTCAGCTGCCTTAATGCATCATGCCCTTGGTCGTCATGATGCATGAATGCAGCCCTGGCGAGTGACTCGCCAGTGCTGCATTCAAGCATCATGCCAACCCTATGGGGTTGCGACACTCCTGAAGCGTCGGCATGATGCACCAATGCAGCACCGGCGAGTTACTCGCTGGGGCTGCATTGGTGCATCATGCTGACCAATGTGATATTTTAGGGACTGTCCTTGAAGGTTTAATGGCCAGTGTACAGCTACCCCCACTAACAACAACACACGCACGTTACACACGGCATGCCCCCCCCCCTCACACACACACACCGTGTTATCACGCTGTATTAAGACGTCACCCCACCATTAGCATGTTGACGTATCTACAGTAGACCAACCATCAGCTCATGCGGCAAATGTCTAATTATAGCCCCCGCATGTGTAACATATCGTGTATGACGTACCAATACGAATGTTCAGTCATGGGGTTTTCTCTCGATGTGAACTTGTGACGTTATTTGACGTTTATGGAGTGGTCATTTTTTAACAAGTGAGGATTGGTGGATCTGGGGACGAGGGACCAAACATTTTGGATCTCACTGAATTGGGACTAAAGCAATCTAGATCCATCTTGAGCAAGGACCCATAGAAACCTGTTTTAGGGGAAAGGCTCGGTCAGTAATGACTCATTACTATAGCTCAACGGTGTTGGTCACGATCAATTTAAACCCGCCATGGGGGGGGGGGGGGGCTTTGTACTTCTTTCGAGGGGGAGCCAAAATGATTTTGGCTCGCTCCTGCAAAAATTCGCCCCAATTGCCCTGTTTATCTATCCATAGTAGACCATGTCAGTGCATAAACCTTATTATACACCAAAATGCATAACTTATCATGCATGGCATCCAATTGGGAATGCCCGGAGAAGGGGACGATGGCGTTGGTTGGTGGTTTACACACTGAACAATCCCCCAGTATGGTTGTCAGTAGTATATAAAGTTGGGGCATTGGATGTAAGTAGTACATGTATATGTAAATAGGGGTTTGTACCAGGCTACATGTGTATTGGCAGAAAGTCAACTACGTGTAGGATAGATGCACCATGAGTGGGACACTTGCCCTGGGTCCCTACAAATGTGCCACTCCTAACAACAAACCCCGACTGGAGGGCTTCGCATACTTATAGCACAATTGGATGGGAGAACGAATGAAACTGCCTGTTTGTATAACACACACAAATCAATCACAAACCAATCATTAAGTCAGATATGGATAGGCTTACGCCTTCGTAGCTGCATAGACGTTGGACAATATGGGCTTATAACACTTATAGAGTCACTCAGTTGTACCATATCCATTACATGAATAACTCCAGATTCCAGTGTCTGGGGCAATGTGACTCTGCCCTATAGACCACTTCTACATGAGTCTCAGTACTAGCTGCTAAGTGGGAGATTCCAGTGTCAAGGTCAAGGTGACTCTACCCTATAGACTACATGATAATGGGTCTCAGTAGTAGCTGTTATACCTGTACTAAGTGGTACCTGTCTCTGTCTACCCAACCCGCCTGGTACCAGCCCGTGTTGTCCCGCTGGTACCTGTAACAACATGATGACGTCATAATGAGCATGGGACGCTGACCAGCGAAAACTGCTGCGTCATGGTGGAGCTAATGGCGGCCCGTGTTTGTGGAGTCAGCTGGGGTGGAAACCAGCGTCTAGTAGCGTCTGTGAACTCTCTTTAAGGAAGGCATGATGCAGCCTTTGACGTCATGATGCATGAATACAGCACTAGTGGGTAACTCGCGGTGTACTCTCGTTCCCAAATCCTTCCATAGGAAGGCTCTGGTAACAGCCAAATGACATTGAACTTGGGATTTTGCTGGGTCTAGGCAACCCCTGCTGGTAGGCTGGAACTAGCGAACAGGAACAGGAAATGGAACCAGAATGTATGATTGTAGTTTTAGGTAGATTTACCATCAGCCTTTCTGGTTCGATCTCCTGTTGCTGTTCGCTGGTTCCAAGCTACCAGCAGGGGTTGCCCAGACCCAGCAAAATCCCAAGTTCAAGGTCATTTGGCATTTGGCAGTTACCAGAGCCTTCCTTCGGAAAGATTTGGGAACGAGAGTACTCATGGTGCTGCATTCATGCATCATGCCATGCCTACTCATACAACTAGGGAATTATCCTCCTGTTTCACAAAAGACTCACAAGACAAGCCATTGTTCACAGATAAATATACTTGTGAATTCCCGAAGAATTACCATAATAAGTGACCAGTATAGATTCTAGTAACAGCACACTTTCTACTCCTTTCTCCGACTTTAGAACGCCTTTAAATCCTGGAAAGATAAGAAGTGATTTAGATCTAGTCAATTAATTTAACTCAACAAACCGGAAGTGCTCCAGGATGTAATCTCAGTTATTGAGAGCTCTACTTCCTGGTTTGAATAATAAGATAATAATAACCGGAGTAGAAGGTGATATACACAGGGGACTAGTAAATGTTCATGTCCATTTATTACCATGATGTACCGACGCTGTACTGGTGGATGATTCGCGATGCACGCTCCCCTCACGTACGGCTTAGTGTAAGAGTGTATAGGGCTACCCCGTCGGGTTGGCATAATTCATTGGTGTGTAATAACGGCAAAGAGCATAGTGTATTAACGCACTATAAATGGTTAGATAGATAGGTGGTATGGGTGGAGCTTTGGGGAAGGTAGGAGAGACAAGTAAGGCTAATATATGAGTGTAGCAAGTGCTGATTTAGGAAGTCACATAAGAGCCAGGTCTCCCCTATGGATGGGGATCAGTCTGGAGGCAGCCAGGACCCCCTTTAGACCCTGTTTCCTTTCCCTGTGGAAACTATACTCGTGTAATGGATTTGAACGTCCTGAAAATAATTGCCCCATAACGATAGTACTTGAAAAGATTGCCGAACGCCCCCTCCCTCCCCGAGACTCGGTTATAGGAATGTGAGTTGGTCATGACCCAGGCCCGTTACTGCTCCTGTTCTCCTGTTCTTGGTCTACATAACAATCAGGGTTTAGCATCTATTGTTAAGCTCAATCTGAAAAGTACATAAGAGAGACTTCAACTGTGGCAGGATTCTCAATGTGATCCCAACGTGGTGATTATATTCTTCCTATGTATACATTGTCAGAATTAGTTGAGCTGAAAATCCTCTTCTACATCCAATTTCTCAAGCATATACATTAACCCTTTAAGGAAGACATGATGCTTTAAGAATTCATATTTATTGGTTGGCATGATGCACCAATGCAGCACTGCTGAGCAACTCATTGTCCCTGCATAAGTGTATCATGCACACCCTCCAAAAGTGTAATAACCTTTTATTTCATGGTGAATACGTACTGTCAAGGTTAAAGCAATGGGAGGGCCGTACGTGAGGGGAGCGTGCAATAACCCTCGGGCGTATTTCACGCTCTGGCCGTATTTCACGCTCCCGAGGGTCACGTGACCTGTGCGGAATTCAAAATGGCGTGGAAGTAACCAAATATAGACTATCTATCTGTTTTAGAAACATGAAATAAACACAGAGCGTCACTTTAAAAGTGCCCTCTTCACTGGTAACTTGCAGTGCCTAGGCAGTATTGCACTAGGCCTACGGCCAGCGTGCAATACTGCCTAGGCACCAATCGTGCAGTAACAAGTGACCCGGTCACTTTTGTGTGCAGCTCTGTCTATGTAGTAATTGCGAGTTACTCCTCGGTGCTGCATTCAAACATCAAATCAACAAAATAGCATAATGAATTAAAGTATAACGCTACTCTTAAATAGCTGCACTGTGAGCGGAAGGCGAGTTGCTCCCCACTGTCAGTATTCACTAACTCACTAATTCCCTTCTAACACCCCCGGGTCAAATTGAGCTGACAGACGTTATTCACAAACCTAGCACCTTCTGCCCCCGCGGCTCCAACAATAACTCTGTAAGGGCCGCATTGTGCTTTAGTGCATCATGCCCTTGGTCGGCATGATACTTGGATGCAGCCCTGGCGAGTGACTCGTCAGTTCTGCAGCTATGCATCATACCGATCCTGCGGGGTTGATACACTCCTGACGTGACGGCATGATGTATGAATGCAGCCCTTCTTGAGTACACTCGCCAGGGCTGTATTCGTGCATCATGACCAAGAGCATGATGCATTAAAGCAGTATGCGGGCCTTAAAGGACAAATCACTGCTGCAGACCGACTCAAATATGTCTGCATAACGTGGGGGAGAAACGCGCCGGGTAATTTGGGGAGACCTTGAACAAGGTCGGGTGGGAATGAAATGCCGGCTTGGGCCTATGGTATTGCGTGGCCAGGGGGGGAAACGCCGCGGCTCGCCCTGGTGACAAACGCGTGCATAATATTGATCACTGCAGTATCCAAGTGGGTGGTCAGTGGTGAAAGAGCCATCAAGTGGTGACACCACTGGCATTTAGAGGAACTAGTTACTATGCTTCATAGTGGCATGCTGTGCTGATTAGACACAATCTAAAATATTCTTTTCAACCACAAGCACTAATGCTCCCATATGCTCCACTGGACATTTTCAGACATCATATATCATTCTAATTGTTTCCAATTTTAGCTTCAGTGGAACATCCCTTAAATACTTACAGAAACAGTTCAAAGTTGACTGATTTTAGGCTTCATGGACAGCCCAATGTCAGGTGAACTAGCATAGATTTCTCTATTCTCCTACATTGCCATGCCTCTAATATGTATCAGACTGAAAGGGAAAAGTCTTTTGGGTGTGGATGTAGCATTGACCACTTGTCACATTTAGTAGTATTTGAGTATTATGGCATTTTACCAGACATGCTGAGTTGAAGTGCTAACAGGTCAGTGGATAAAGTTACGCATGCATTTGCCACCAGTTGGAGCCGCGGCGTGGGCCCCCCCTGTGCGTGGTGTAACCATGCAGGCAGAAGGGTAGAAGTCTCTCATGGAACTTCATTTGTATCACCTAGTAGTCAATTCCTTTAGGGTCACATACCCAGCTAACAAAAATCGTTATTTTACGTCAAAATAACGTTTTAAATTTTACATAATGTTATGTCATACTAGAGAGCCTTAGAAAAACGTTGACATATAACGTTATATAACGTTATAAAATGGTGTATATAATGTTATTTGTTTACTGGGTAGTGCTCTGATATCCTTTGTCGTCATGATGCATGGATGCTGAATGTTTTGGAGTGTATCAACCCCATGGGGTCGTCATGATGCATGAATGTAGCCCTGGTGAGTTACCTGCCAGGGCTGCATTCAGGAATCATGACAACCAAGGGCATACTACATTCATGCACTATGCGGCCATAAAGGGGTGACTCTGTGTACGGGCAGTATTTCTGGAAGACTAACATTTATGCTAAATCGCCAGACCCTAGTCCATTCAGTGAATCGGCAGGAGTGCTATTCTCGATGCACTCGCTGCACAATACCATGTACAGTTAAGTATATATCCGCACTTATAGGGCTTTGGTTGTGACTAAAGGAAATACTCCCATACATGGACATAGCAGGAATGATTTCGGTCCATATATACACAGAGAAAAGAAGCAGAAAGGGGAGCCTGGGCTCGATCACTGAGGTAACTCTCTCCACGACTTTAAAGTGACTCCCAATCATTATGGAGTCTTAGAATAGGAACTATCATGGAGTTATCATTGAGTCCTGCTTATGTTAAGGAGTTACTTAAGAGTCCTGGGAGAGTTACCTCAGTGATCAAGTCGGGAGTCACAGCGATTCTACTTCTTTTCTCTGTAGCCAAAGAATAAAGATCACCCAACGTTTTTGCTGCAGGATTTCCATTCCTTGACATATATATATATATATATTCCCTACTGGGTAGATTCCAAGTGGAAAAACTCTCTTACCCACAACGAATATGCCAAATAGCTCTACATACTCTACACGCTTCAATCCAGGCTGAAATGGCAGCTTTGTTTGCAATGGGCCATCTTTGTAAATCGTTAACCACCTAGGATTGTCAGATAGAATAATCCAACCGACCATGACTGCCGCGACCCCTAGCGTCAGGTGCAGATTAGTTCTAATTCTGCTCACTGGTGGAGCCACTGAGTACGAGCAGGATTGGTTCCATATTGAGACACTAGGGGGAACCGGTGGTTATGGCATGATCACATTTCTCACTGCACAGAGGGTGAAGGGGAGGGATGGATAGACAGAAGACATGCCAAGTAATAGGTGCTAGGTAGAATGGGTTAATCTTTTTAAGACCACATAATGCATTAATACTAGCGCTGCATTCAATCAACATACCGATCCAAGGGAGTTGATACACTCCCAGTGAGGGAGTGACAGAGCCAGTGAGAGAGATAGCCATAGAAAAGGCCTTGTGCAAATAATCTCACTTAAATTATTTTTATGCAGTATGCCCTCCCTCGTCATGCTGAATCCCAGGCCCAGCCCAGGCCCAGTTACTCGCCAGGGCTGCATTCATGCACCATAGCGATACTTTGGGTTTGATACTCTTCTAAGGTTTGGCATGATGTATGAATGCAGCCCCGGTTGGCGATTTACACACCAGGACTGCATTCATGCATCATGACAACAGAGGGAATACTAGTGCATAACACATTATGCTGTCCTGAAAGGGTTATATATATATATAAATAATACAGTTCAGATAAGTCAAAGGCCTGGGTGAGTTACAAAAAGGACTATTGCTAAAGGAGGTAATATTGCACAGAGACTCCCACAGCTCAGATAAATACAGATGATATCAGTGGTTATGTTTCTTACTATACCAACATACACATGCACGTATAAATAGCTCTAGTCTCTCTGTAGAGGCCGATTGTAACCCTCTAATGGACCTTTTGTTTCCATGATGCGTGGCAGTACCCTCAGAGCTTAACTCATGCATCATGCTACCCTGTGGACATAGACACACCTCACAAGCAGTCGGCATGATGCGCCGATGCAGCACTGTTAATCTACTGCATTAATGCATCATGATGGGAATGCATCATGGGGGTATGAGGATTAAGGTTGTCTTTAGAGGATTAGACAGGAAACGCACGCTATATGGGGCATGCAAACATGCAAGGACGTACATGGCCGCCCTGGCCGACCTGTCTGAGATGTAGCAAGGTATTAGTCACTCTTAGACCTTTAAGGACGGCATGATGCCTTAATGCATCATGCCCTTGGTCGTCATGATGCATGGATGCAGCCCTGGCGAGTAACTCGCCAGGGCTACATTCATGCATCATGCCGACGTCAACATTCTGAGGTTGAGACTCTCTCGGGAGTCGACATGATGCACCGAGGCAGCACCGGTGAGTTACTCGCCAGGGCTGCATTGGTGCATCATGACGACAAATGTAATCTTTTAGCAACATCCGTCCTTAAAGGGTTACCAACAGGGGGCGGGGGGTAGTGGATTTTAGTAGTGTGTCAGATCTTCACCCCAACTTCTGACCTCTTTTTACTAAACTAAAAAAAAAGGTAATTGGATGTATGGAGGAGGATAGGTATGTCTGCAACTAGCCTAGAATTGACACTTTAAGGACTGTATAGTATCTCCATATTCTAAGCTCGTGCAGCCACCAAAATCAGCAGTACAATTGACTGTAGCACCGAATTTAGCATGAGGCCAAAATACCCTGACATTATAGGATGAATATCTTCCAGTTAATCTAATTTCTGTGATATTCTAACAGTTGAATATATGAGTTTAACCATGTTTGCAATGTACGCCAGAATGGCCATAACACATTTTATTCAAAAATCTCAAGATTCACATCTCTCTCAAAGTGCCATTTACATCAGGCACGTGCCAAAACATCAGGCACGCCCCATTAGGCCTACTTTAATAAATGTAACATAACTTGTCCATAAGGACCAACGCTTGTACTTTTACTATTTAATCATCTATGTTTGCTATAAACACATTAGCTGGACTATTAGTAAGACATGCTCTAGGCTAATTGTAATTTTCCAGGATAAATAAACGAATTCTCAACTCAACTCAACTCAACATTATTGCATTCACATTAATATGCTGTATTCCCGTTACAGCCGCTGCAGCCACGCGGTGATACATAACCGGTTATACGTAGACAAATGCCATCACCCATTGATACCGTCTCTGCTGTACTGCACGAATGGGGACTGGGGCCCCAGCCCCGACAAGTGAAATACAGCAGAGAGGTATCAATGTAGTTGGCGTTTGCATTTATTCTTTGATTTTAAGCCATTGAATAAAGAAAAAAACTCTTAGCCCATTGGATGCGGCCACATTGCATTCAATGGGGGGCATTGAATATGCCCTTCCTTAGTTAATTATAGTAAATCTTGCATTTCAAGAAAATAAATGTTTCTGTTATTCCTGTTACAGCCGCTAGAGCCATGCCGTGGTACATAACCAGTTATACATGTTTATATAATGCAGGGCTACATAACCAGTTATACATGTTAATATAATGCCGTGGTACATAACCAGTTATATATATTTATATAATGCAGGGCTACATAACCAGTTATACATGTTGATATAATGCAGGGGTACATAACCGGTTATACATATTTATACTATTCCCCTTACAGCCGCTGGAGCCATGCTGTGGAGCAGTGGCGGCAGTTCCACTGTGACATGAAGGACCTGGCGTCCTGGCTCTCAGACGCCGAGCAGAAACTCAGCAACTCCCGCCACTCCCCCAGCGACCTCAACGTCACCGCCGCCAAGGCACAGCAGAAGGTGAGTAACTCGCCACACTTAGTGAGTAACTCGCCACACTCCTCTGTGAGTAACTCGCCACACTCCCCCAGCGACCTCAACGTCACCGCCGCCAAGGCACAGCAAAAGGTGAGTAACTCGCCACATGCTGTGAGTAACTCGCCATATTACGTGAGTAACTCGCCACATTCTGTGAGTAACTTGCCACATTCTGTGAGTAACTCGCCACATTCTGTGAGTAACTCGCCACACTCAGTGAGTAACTCGCCACACTCCCCCAGCGACCTCAACGTCACTGCCACCAAGGCACAGCAAAAGGTGAGTAACTCGCCACACTCCGTGAGTAACTCGCCATACTACGTGACTAACTCTCCACCCTCCCTGAGTAACCCCAATCTCCACCAAGGTACAGCAAAATGTAAGCTATTTTGCCAAATCTGAATCAAAATAGGTAAATAATTAGTGGAATAATATTGCATGGCGGACGATGAGTTATTTCACAAATTTGACTGGAGAATCTTCGAATCATATTGCACAGCAGGATGTAGGAGATTTGGGGAACATTTCTAGAATATTTCAGCCAATAAGTTTTGTAATAAGCTCAGGTATTAGGAATCCCACAATAAGTTCCCACACATGCTTCCCTATTATACACATGCACGTTGACACATTGAATACATGGACAATACTCAAATAACATGCAGCTAGTAACGTGAGAATACACATACCCTCTAGTACAAGGCAATTCAACTGGGAGAGGTTTAGATAAATGCTAAACACAGGAGAAACAACTTTCACATCCCAGGCATTATTATTCTCTATCCATAGACTTATCTATTCAGCAACAAAGTAATGTGTACAGAATGTATGGACGCTACTCGGTAATACGAGGAGCCTCTTACCATCTATAGCGGACGACAATTCAATTCAAAAAGACTAATTTATAATGCGTCCATGATAGACATTCTACCTGAATGGGCCATAACACACTAGTACCGCTGGATGTAGCAGAAGGCCGCATATATACATGACAGGGGGATATCTTGTACCATCTTACCGCCACACATTGGTAAAACCAACCCCTTATAGACCCTGTAAGCAGCGCATGACGTGCCCCCATGGCGTCGTCATGATGCATGAATGCAGCACTTGTGAGTAATCTACCAGGGCTGCATGTATGCATCATGATTAACCTGTATGATTGATAAGGTTGGTATGATGCAGCTATGCAATGTGGGAGAGTTACTCCCCAGCGCTGCATTGCTGCATCATGACGACACACGTGGCTGGATGCTTGAGGCATCATGCTGTCCTTACAGGGTTACCCCCCCCCCCCCTGTGGCCCCCTTAGATGTAGCATGTGCATGTATGACAACTTCCTTTCATTCTAAAAATAACCTGCATTCCCAGCTCAGTCTGTGAACTGCTCAGGGTCTCCCACACCCAGGTAAGGGTCCTGAAGAATCCGACCTACCGACCCTAGAGTTTCTTCCCATGTTACCTGAAACAAAACTTTTTTTAAATTTGGCCTTATTTACACACATATTTGCAAATTGGATATTCTGGTTGAACATGAATATTGACCCGAAATCAAGGGGAGAAACCTCCTCATTCTACATTCCCCCCTCATGGTACCTAAGGTATGATTTCCCCAACCTGTTACCCCCCCCCCCCCCGCCAGAAGGTGAAAAATCACGAGGTGTATGACGAACCAAGCACTGAGTTCGCAATGGCAAAGGCTGTAGATTGTGAAGGAATGACGTCACAAATGTGCTTGTGCCTTGAGACATGTGAGATTTGTACCAGCAAACCAACGTCTTTGGGGGTCCTAGCGTAAGCTGTAAGTAATGCAATGCGCATGTGCTAGGTTAATTTTATTTACAATGTATTTTTTTTTAAAGTAATTTCTAATCAGGAGAAAACAGGTTAGGCTCCTTATAATATGGCGTTGCCTATATACTCCTGGCTCCTGAGGACTTTATAACATTCAGTCAATATGATGTTATTCAACCCAATAAAACACTTTTTTTTTTTAAAGACGACGCAGGTACCCCTTAGTCCTCACCACCCCCCCCCCACCTCACCACCCCCCCCCCCCCCCACCCTCCCAACCCCACACCATGCTCTCACTCTCCACTCATCCCCTGCTCCATTCTCCCCCCGCAGGTTGTGTGTGACGAGCTGGAGAGTGACATCCGGGTACACCAGGGTACTGTGAGCAGCCTGAACCAGTCGGGCGGCGACATCGTGGGGCAGGGCAGCTCCCCCGACTGCAGCCTCCTCAACGACAAGCTGGATGCCCTCAACAGGCGCTGGAGGGCCGTGTGTTCTGAGGTCGCTAACCGCAAGGAGAGGTGAGCAGCTTTCTGTTGATACTTTTTCTTCTTTGGAATGATTTTAATCATTTATTAGCCATAGACATATATGTCTACATATGATATTGAGTCCATTTTTAATATAGTGCTTTTTAATATAGTGCTTTGCCATTTGCCGGTATGTTGCATGAATGCAGCCCTTGCGAGTAACTCGCCAGGGCTGCATTCAAGCATCATACAGACCCTACGGGTTTGGGACACTACTTTAGGGTCGGCATGATGCACCAATGCAGCACCGGCGAGTTACTCGCGGCGGCTGCATTGCTGTATCATGACGACAAAAATGTCATCTCTTAGCGACATGCCGACCTTAAAGGGTTAACGTCTCTGTTAATCCTTTTGTTGGAATGGCTTTAATCATTTATTGACCACAAAAGTATGCATATAAAATTGTGTCCATTGTCCATCTTTAGGATACAGGTTCCAGTTTATCCCTTTTTTTTTTTTTTTTTTTTTTTTTTTTTGGGGGGGGGGGGTGATTTTAATCATTTATTCACCTGAGTTATTATTCTGAGGTCGCCAACCGCAAGGAGAGGGGAGCAGCTTTCTTTTTGACGTTTTGAATGTGGATTTATTAATTAGGGGTCGGCATGATGCCTTAATACATCATGCCCTTGGTCGTCATGATGCATAAATGCAACCCTGATGATTAACTCACCAGTGCTGCATTCAAGGATCATACAGACCCTACGGGTTTGGGACACTACTTTAGGGTCGGCATGATGCACCAATGCAGTACCGGCGAGTTACTCGCTGCGGCTGCATTGCTGTATCGTGACGACACAAATGTCATCTCTTAGCGACATGCCGACCTTAAAGGGTTAACGTTTCTGTTAATCCTTTTTTTTTGAATAGCTTTGATCATTTATTGACCACAAAAGTATGCATATAAAATTGTGTCCATCGTCCATCTTTAGGCTACAGGTTCCAGTTTATCCCCTTTTTTTCCTTTTTTTTTTGGTGGGGGGGGGGGGTGATTTTAATCATTTATTCACCTGAGTTATCATTCTGAGGTCGCCAACCGCAAGGAGAGGTGAGCAGCTTTCATTTTTACGTTTTGAATGTGGATTTATTAATTAGGGGTCGGCATGATACCACCGGCGAGTTACTCGCTGCGGCTGCATTGCTGTATCTTAGCGACATGCCGACCTTAAAGGGTTAACGTTTCTGTTAATCCTTATTTTGGAATGGCTTTAATCATTTTATTGAGCACAAAAGTATGTCCATCGTCCATCTTTAAGATACGGGTTTCAGTTTATCCCTTTTTTTCCTTTTTTTTGGGGGGGGGGTGATTTTAATAATTTATTAACCACAAAAGTAAGCATATAAAATTGTGTCCATCGTCCATCTTTAGGCTACAGGTTCCAGTTTATCCCTTTTCTTTTTTCTTTTTTTTTTGGGGGGGGGGGTGATTTTAGTCATTTATTAACCACAAAAATATGCATATAAAATTGTCTCCATCGTCCATCTTCCCAGGTAACATGCCCAACTGGCTCCCAGTTGGGTTTACCTTGGGCAACCTTGGGCTGGACTGGGCTGTGTTTTGGGCTGGGCAAATCCATGGGCTTCAGTAGGGCCCCAGTTGGGCTAAGTGATTTTTAAAACATACTCTGTAAATATCCCTGGTATCTTGAATCATGCTCTCTATTTAAAAAAATCCAAGTATGAAAATGTTATAGTCACTTTGTGTAGGAAATGTATGATTGGGTTTTAGGTGGGCTTATACTGGGCTAATTTTAATTTTCACAAATGCTTTATGGAAGCCCCTTTCAGTATGAATCAAACTCTCTTTTAAAAAAGAAATTGATTAGAAATGTTATAATGGTGATTTTGCTGGAAAATCATAGTTGGGCTTTCTTTGGGCTTGATGTGGGCTTCTCAGCGAGTAGTTCGGAGCATTGACACTAGATGGCCATGTGGTTCTAAGCTTTGACACTAGATGGCCTCTGTATACCATGTAGAGAGAATTCCTCCAATTCAAAATAACTTCTTCATAAATACAATGAAGCCAAAATGGGTCATGTAGTTAATACATGTATAATAATGAAGATATTTTAATGCAGTTTGATAATATATGGAAGCTTCTATTTTATTGTGTAAATTAAGGTAGACAATGAAGTATTCACCTGAAGACCCCTATCCTGGGGTTCAAAATTAACTATAAGACATGGACCCACATATCCTGAAGGTATTGGCTAAAGATTAGATGGCTTATATGAAATAGCCACTTGCACAAGTCTTATCTTTGCTGACTTGAACTTGATGAATACATTTTCTATCTTCCATGTAGAAAATGTTTGACTTGGAAGGCTTCCTGCAGGGATATCCAAGCTGAATATTAACTTGGGTCAGCCCAACCTGTGCCCATCTCAAGCCCAGTTAGACATAAGTCATTAAGATATAAGGCAATATATTAATTAAAATCAATTACCAGATTGCCCTATTATGTAAGTTATAAACCTAAAATATGAAAGTGGGGCCCGTCTGGGGCCCAGCCGGGGCCCAGTTTGGGCTAGCCCGCTTGGGCCCGGACATTTGCCCAGTGCCCGTTCTCGTCGGGCCCCAGTCGGGCAGCCCAACTGGGGCCCAGTTTCCAGCCCAACCGGGGCCCAACTGGGGCCCATTTAGGGTTGCTACTTGGGTTTAAGGGCTGCATAGTGCTTCTATGTGCTATGCCCTCTTTAATAATGTTGCATGAAGGTAGCCTTTCCGCAAGGAGAGGTGAGAAGGCTTTATTTAATCCTTTTTTTTCTCTTTTTATTTTGGAAGGGCTTTATTGACCACAAAAGTATACATATAATGGCTGGCTCTCCAGGGTGAAATGCTAATTTTTATATACTACTTCACTTCTATCATATGATGTGTTTTACACTGGATGAGGCTTCAGGTAGTCCAGGTATACGTGATCCCAGTATTTAAACATGTATTCCCACCTGTTGAAAACATGTAGGCCCTGTAGAAACTGGGATCTCCTTTAGCTGTTCTATTCGAAGCCCCATATACACAGAAAAAAGAAGTAGAATCACGGTAACTCCCGACTTGATCACTGAGGTTACTCTTCCCAGAACTCTGAAGTGACTCCCTAACATTAGCAGGACTCTATAATAACTCTATAATGACTCCTATTGTAAGACTCCCTAATGATTGAAAGTCACTTTAGAGTCCTTGGGAGAGTTACCTCAGTGATTGGGGCTGGACTCCCATTTGAGAGTTACAGTGATTCTACTTCTTCTCTCTGTGTAGTGTAAGGGCTCATCTCGGGTTCTCAGAGTGACTTCATACACTAAGCGAAGGCACCTACGATATTAGACATATATATCTCTCTCCACTGATTACCGACCATGGCAATATTAAGCTGCCCTTGCCTTGATATAGTATGTCCTTGGAACTAATTTGACCTTGACTTTAACCTCAGTTTAACCTTGACCTTGACCTACCTACACACTGGAGGAGGAGAATATGCAGACAGCAGACTTTACGGAGGAGCTGGAGGATATATACATGCCTACCCTTCACTTAATATAGTATATCCTTGATCCTAATTTGACCTTGACTTTAACCCCAGTTTAACCTTGACCTTGACCTACTTACAGACTGGAGGAGGAGAACATGCAGACAGCAGAGTTTACGGAGGAGCTGGAGGATATACGAGCCTGGTTGGACGACACTGACAACATCCTCAATACCTCAGTCAGACCCGCTGACGACGAGGCGCTAGAGGACCTCCTCGACAAGGTCAAGGTCAGTCCCAAGGTCAATCAATGACCTCTTATACTCTGTTTATAACTGTAGAGGGGAATGCATAGCTTAGTATGCTAGTAGTAGTACTAGCAGGTTGATGCACTCTCTGAGGGTCAGCATGATGCATCATTACGAGTTATTCGCCGGGCCGTGATGGTGCATCGTGACGACAGATTTAAGGCAACATACCACCCTTAACCATTTAAGGACAGCATGATACCTTCATGTATCATGCTCTTGGTGGTCATGATGTGTCAATGCAGCCCTGGCGAGTAACTCGCCGGTGCTGCATACAAGCATCATGCCGACTTCATGAGACACTCCCATAGGGTCGGCATGATGCACCAATGCAGCACCGGCGACTTAATCGCCGGGGCTGCATTGGTGCATCATGACAACAAATGTCATCTTTTAGCGACTTATAACCTTAAAGGGTTAAAGGCTTGACCAACCATGTGAATGAAAGGAACCTGACACCCTAATTCTGGGCTCAAGCAGTGGTAACAAGGCGGGTTAGGGGGTTCCCGCATGGGTGCACCGAAATGGTTCCAGTCCCTCTCTTCTCTCACAATGCGCTGGCTTTATCCCTTAAAAGAAGTCAACTCATTTTTGGTACCCTCCAATAAAAATCCATTCCCCTACTAATGGTGTTAAAAAATTGACCATTACGTATAAATCTCTTTTAATTGCATTGCACCATTTATGAGGGGTGATTTGCTGAATGTGCCCTCAGAAGATATAGGAGGAGACCTTAGAGGGAAATTTTAAAGAGTTAGACATGTGAAAGTGGACTCCAAGAACCTTGGCATTCCTTAGCATTGAAGGTATGCGTATAGACTACATGTTTACTGATAAATGGGCGCTTGTCTGATTCTGGCTACGATTAGAGATTAAAGATATTTATAATGTTAGATTATTAAGACCCGAAAAGGGCAAAAGGGTATGGTTATTGTTACCTAACTTTGCAATCGTGAGCCGATTGCTGGATACTTTCGAGGCCGAGGGAAATAATGGAGGGGAGAATCCAACTTATGATTTTTGATAATGCCACCTGAGACACACCGTTATTTGACCTAGATTGTAACAGAATACGTTGATGTTCATCCTCGGTAGGTGAAGGAAAGAAACGGGAAATGAGTTTATCTAATAACTGGATGAGCAGCTCTGAGCAGTTCCCTCTTTTAACACCAGGGGGAGGCACTGAGTGTCAGCACTGCTCCCCTGTGGTCTCCCTGCTCCTGCTGTAGTCTACCATAGACGGCCCAGAGTCCCAGTGTAGAACCATCAGCAGCCCATAGGTCTCAGCGAAGGAAATCCTTTTACTATATAGCTTAATATAGCGGAAAACGCAATAACAGCTACCAGGACATTTACAATTTCTGAAAATCACCCTTGACCTAAAAGATACATCTTTCCTACAAAACATTTCCAACCAAAATTAGCTACTCACCACAGAAAATTTGAGCACTGGTCTGTAGCGTAAAACCACCTGAATTCCGCCTGAATTTTCACTGAATAATTTGCATTTTCACTGATCCCCAATCTAGCCTTTGAAAAAAATGTAGACTCACTGAGAATCCCTTTCCTATTATTTGATTGTAATTGGCAGACATTCAGCAGCATGTGTACAAGTTTTCATAATATTGGCATCATTTCCAACTTATTTATGGACCATTTAGTGCCCCTGCAGTATTCACTTCTGACCAGAATCGTATATGACTCTCAGTTTTCTGCGGGATTACCCGCTATGAGACTATGAGGAGAATTGGTTCTCGGTGGTCGCCCTGCTCTGTGTGGTGTGAGTAGCGCAGGGTGCCAGTGTACGGGGGCTTTGAGCAGCTCGTGAATGGCGTCCGTGTTAGTTGAGCTGCTCCCCCCGTGGCCGCCTATTGCGGCACACACAGGGGCCTTGATAATGGGCTCAGGCTGTAAACTGGCTGTAAAGGGTGTCAGCTAAAGTGTGTCTACTAGCTGACATAGGGTAGATTCACCCTAAGTCGGACACATACCCTGAGACGGACAGTGAAATTTGAGGTTATTTATGTACCCTACTACACACTTCTAGTGCTCCTTTGAAGGAATAACACTCTAACTTTATTATTGTTTACAAATTAAGGGCTTAAAATGCTTGAATAGCCTTCAAAGCAGGTGTCTCAAGGTATGTGTCCGACTTCAGGTGAATCTACCCTATACTAAGGCAGCAACACAAAGTCATATAGAAAAACGTTGTTATGTTTTAATTTAATTCATCAAAATGCTATTGACAAGTCTGAGAGGGCAATATTCCTTTTATTGACAGTCCAGACCGTCAATAATAATAATTTTCCTTTTATTTACAGTTATGATTAAATATTGAGAATTTATGAGAAGAATATATTGTGGAGTGATACCAGTAGTTCTGGATAGGAGCTAATTGGCCGAATCATGGCATTAGACTTGTAGATTTGCTAGACGTGTGAGGCGTTACAGTGAGAGGTGTGAGATCAGCACAGGGGTCTCAGTAATGAATGATAATTATATTTGAGAGAGTTCAGCCATGGGCCAGAGGATGCCTCTCATAAGCAGCTCACAGAGCAGCTCACAG
The DNA here is from genome assembly GCA_947462335.1 of Harmothoe impar. Lineage (NCBI taxonomy): Eukaryota > Metazoa > Annelida > Polychaeta > Phyllodocida > Polynoidae > Harmothoe > Harmothoe impar. The sequence continues at coordinate 81,825,390 of OX381708.1, forward strand.
AGCAGCTATATCAGTAGTTCTGGATAAACTGTGAAATAAGTCTGAATTATAATTAGTTGGAGTGGCAGGCTTCCTTGAGGTGCAACGTGTCAGAGCGGATTACAGGGTAACATACACAAGGGCTTGACTGTGAAAATATAACTTAATCTAATTCAACCCTTTAAGGTCCGCATAATGCTTTAATGCACTATCGGCATGATGCATGAATGCAGCCTGGTCAGTAGACTCGCCAGGGCTGCATTCGTATATCATGACGACAAATGGGAATGATGCATTGAATCACTATGTCATCTTTAAATAGTTAAACAGTACACAGAGGGAATCTATGGCCGGCGTGCGCGCTAGTCTGCCCTTTGGGGCCATATAGGGTGACACCTCAATATCAGACAATGTCTGCGTTAAGTTGAATTAGTGTTTTTTGTTAGTTGAACTAGGTGTCTTACTGTTAGTTCGAATAGTTCAATGTCTGGCCGACTATTCCTAGAGTCTACGCTCTAATGTGCTAAGCTATATTCCTGATGAAAAGTGTTCATGCTGACAAAAGGAATAGCATAAAGCATTCTCAAACTGGTAATTAACCCTTCTCGGTAAAAGAACTCTTAGAGGACCTAGTGCCATATAGAATAGTGTCAAGTATAATTATAATAAGGGGCAGGTGTTGTTGGAATACTTAATTAAACTTGTACTGAGAAAAATGGTGAGGCTCAATAAAGTGGTCTTATCATCAATATCAATTATTAATTATTTCTTAAATATCCCATGCTTGCCTGTTCCAGGACCGCGTGGAGGACATGGGCGTGCAGCAGGAGGCGCTGCGGGCGGTGAACGCCAGTGGGCAGCGTCTGATCAGCCAGGAGAGCCTGCCACCTGGTGACAAGGTCAGGGTCAAGGACGACCTCAGCCTCCTCAACCAGCAGTGGAATACCGTGAGTAGACAATATGATTAACACAAAAATAATCAAATTTTAAAATAATTGGAATAATTTGATCATAATGAATTAATAACAATAGTAAGTCTTGAGTGTGTGTCAAAGAAAGTGGATGGGTACGTGAGGTCATTAGTCACCAGATATATCCAGGTTTTGGTGATAGCTTGTCTTCAAAGAGACATTCAGATGTCACATGCAATAGATTTTGTCTTAATGATATATATTCTTTAAACATAATATTTTATTAGATGTTGAAGCTTTACATTTTATTTAAAGCACCCATCCTTATATCAACTCACTATAGCTCCGCCACTATGGACTGATCCCGCTACATTGCCACCATTAATGATGTATCCTCTATCCTTGTAGGTCACCTATTAACCCTTTAATGACGGCATAATGCAATAATGCATCACGTCCTTGATGCATGAATGCAGCCCTGGAGAGTAACTTGCCAAGACTGCATTCATGCATCCTGACGACCCTACGGGGTTGAGACACTCCTGGAGGGTCAGCATGATGCACCAATGCAGCTCCAGTGAGTTACTCACGGGGGCTGCATTTGTGGATCATGACGACAAATGTCATCCTTTTAGTGACATCCATCCTTAACGGGTTCAGTGTAGACTCAAGCTGCCCCCTGTCCCTGCCACCTTTGATGTGTTGCTAAGTGGATCAGGGGGCCATGGATGGCATACGGTGTGAGGGGATCACTGCGGCCGTCATCAATAATGACACTGAGGTGTAGACGACACACTTAACGTCTCTCAGACCCTCTCAAACAGGTGTTTAAAACCTTGTGCTCATTAATTGAGATATATGTTTTTTTTTGATTAACTGGTAGCAAATTATTTGCGGATAGTGTTAACATCTTGAGAGGTGCAGTGCCATACATTCCCAGCCACTAGAACTGTGAGAAATTATTTCTAGTACGCGCATCTACTTTCAGTTATTTGATTGCATTTTATGTACTTGACGCCATACATTTTCTTCAACTTAAAAGTTGCTGGGTCTGTCCGAGCAGCATCAAACCCACCTGAGTGCAGCGGTTCCTGGAAACCAAAATATTGACCTTTAAGGGTCTCTTTTATGCCAATCTCATCTAACTGACCTGTATGTTTCTTTGACGAGCAGGTAGCAAGAACTCTGTCCGAGCTGTTTCGGTGTCTGGGGGAAGTCCCTTGGTACTTAACTCAACCTACAAGTTGCAGGGCCTCTCCCAGTACACTGAAAAAGTAAACTTGTCTCCAGACTAGTCGAAGTGACTATCATAAATTAAACAAGTCAAAAGTTGTCTAACCTATCAGGTTACTATCCCACAAATAGAATCTGGAGCTGGCAAACGTCGGGTTTGGGCTGGCACATGCCAAGTGGGTCGTCTATCTCCAGCTAGAACACCCGCTTCCTTGTCACTTAGACAAGTTTTTGACTCATTTGTTTTATGATCGTCACTTTGAAGAGTCTGGAGACAAGTTTATTTTTTGAGTGTACCATCAAAAACACACTTATATATATGTTCTTTATGTATAGGTGTATTACCTTCCCTGTTGGTGTGTATTTTATGCTTCACTATATAATTGACATGGACATGTTTCGTCATGATGTATGGATGGAGGAGCTCGCGAGTATTTCACCAGGGCTGCATTCATGTATCATGCCTACCCTTCTGGGGTGTATCAATTCATGCATTTTTCCCCACCTGTAGGTATGGCGGAGGTGCTGTCAGAGCTGGATTACCACCTTATAGAGTTGGATACATTTCTGGAAATATGACAGTTGTTAGCCTTGAAAGGGAATTCTTTAACTTATATTATAATCAACTTATATTTTCCCCACCCTTAGTCGTCATGATGCATGCATGCAGGCCTGGCGAGTCTGCTTGCCAGGCCTGCATTCATGCATCATGCCGACCCTAAGTCCAGGACCCTATGATGTCGAGGACATTTGAAACTGTAATTAACATTATTTTTCTTCAATTTGCAGGTAGCATGGAGTGGCGAAAATCTCGTTTTTTAAACCTCGTTTTTATCATAATATCGTTTTTATATCTCGTTTGGGACATCATTTATAATAAATATGTCTTATTAACTTACATTTTTCTTCAACTTGCAGGTGGGATGGAGTGGCACAAATCTGTTCTTCTTTTCAGAAAATCAGTTTTTTTAAATCTCGTTTTTAGGACATCAATTTATAGTAAATATGTCTTATTCTCCACCACAGGTACAGGAAGCCCTATCACAGCGGCGCCGACACCTAGAGAAGCGGCTGACGGAGTGGAGGCGGTATCTGGAGCAGGTCCTACGCTGCATCATGATACCATCATGGCCTTGGTCGACATGATGCATGAATGCAGGCCTGGCGAGTCTACTCGCCAGGCCTGCATCCATGCATCATGCCGACCCTATTGCATGGACATTTAAAACTCAAATTAACATTATTTTTCTTCAATTTGCAGGCACCATGGAGTGACGAAAATCAGATTTTTCAAAAATCAGTTTTTTTTAATATCTCATTTTTACAAATCTGATCTTTAAAAATCTCTTTAAAGGGCATTTATTTAAATATATTATTCGTTTCTGCACCCACAGGTACAGGAGGCTCTATCAGAGCGGCGCCGACATCTGGAGAAGCGGCTGACTGAGTGGAGGCGGTACCTGGAGCAGGTAGAGGAGCTGAGTGTCTGGATGTCGGCCACCAAACAGCTCCTCCAGGCACACCAGCGGCCCTCCGCCGCCGGCTCACCTAGAGACTCCGATTCGGCCATCGTAGACCCTAAGGTAGGGCAGTTTCTGCTTTTTCCCGAAACACCTAGAAAGTTGTTACTGTAAAACTTTGCGTATAGGCCGTGGCTAGTGCGCGAGGCAGATCGCTGGTGCGTATTATAGGATCGGTCCAGAGTCGGGTTGCGGCTTATACAAGGGTTTTTGCTACTATGGTACCATACTAAAGCACCATACTCAGATCGCAGGTGCGGCTTATAGGATCGGCACAAAGTCTAGGTGCGGCTAATATGCGAGTTAGGCGATAAGCAAGGTTTTATGGTATGGCTGGGCCATATGCTGTCATGTGTGTATTACTATTGAGACCTTTTTTCTTGTCCCTTAGATTTGCTCTGAACTATAGGGGAAGCCATTCCAGGCGGCATGGCAGACGCATCCTTCACTAAGAAGAATAGCAAGTTATTCGCTTATAAATGGTAGTACGGGGTAAAATGGGTTTCTGAGATACAAGCCACATATATCAGAAGAAAATGATGCAAGGACAATAGATCACAATGATAAGAGAGTGGTCAAACAGGGGGCGGGTGGTTGGTGATCTAGGGGGAAGAAAAATAATCCATATATAAAACAACAGATTCAAACCCTGGCTGAGGGGGGGGGGGGGGGGAGGAGAACAGAATTCAGACCCCTTGACGGCTGGACAAAGAAGAAGTGGACTCCTCTAGAGGGGGGGAGAGAGCAAGAAAATGCACCAGTGTATTACTATGGCTCAAAAAAGGTCAGTCGCATGACATGGTTTTCTCTCTATTCTATGCGTTTCAGTAGAATTTAAAAGTTTACACACACATTTGTATAGCCATTATGAATACAAATACATTGTACTACTGAATAATGGAAATTGGCCCCCAAATAAGCTCCTAACCTATTTTTAAATCCTGGCTGGAGGGAATCCACCAACCCTCCCCCCGTTGCTAAAATCATGACCACTCCCTATGGTCCATAGAAATCCTCTTATTGTGTGAGTCCCTTTAGACATGTCCCAGACATTGCAGCCTAGACCTAACATCAGCAGCATCTCCCTTTCTGCCTATTCCCCTGTGTGTTTCATTGTTATAGCAGGTCGGTGTCTGGAGCCTTCACATAGCGATAAGGAGACCACTGGGAACACATTTAACCCTTTATGGATGGCATGTCTCTATAGGATGACATTTGTCTCCAGAATGTACCAATGCAGCCTTTGCCGTTGCTACATTGATGCATTATGCAGATCCTTCAGAGTGTCTCAACCCCATAGGATCGGCATGATGCTGCTCTGGCAAGTTACATGCCGAAGCTGCATTCATGCGTCATGACGACCATGGGCATGAGGCACCAATGCATTGTGCCATCCTTAAAGTGTTAAGGGCCACATAGTGCCTTTATGTGCTATGCCTTTTGTTATTATGATGCATGAATGTAGCCATGGCGGACTACTCACCAGTGGTGCATTGAGGCACCTTGCCATCCCGGCAGAGATAATATTTTATTTCATGTGGAGAAACAAAGTTACTATACTTAAGTACTAGAATGGCCGTTCTCCACACCCCCGTGGAGAAACTGATGCTCATTCTCCATGGGCTGTTTCTCCATGATGATGTCGTTTTAAGTGTCGTTTTTAGATATAATTTATTAGTAATTACATGAAATAAACACAGAGATCCACTCAAATCAGTCTGAATTCCTGGTTTCTCCACTTGTGGTACCTTGGATCATATCACACTCGGCTCCGCCTCGTGTGATATGATCCAAGGTACCACTCGTGGAGAAACCTGTCATTCAGACAGATCATCGTGGACCTCTGTCTATATATTCACCCAAAAGGTCCATACAATGCATGAACCCGTCCAGAGCTGCATTCATACACCACGGAGACAAAATGCAGAAAACATTGAAACACTATGCGGCCCTTAAAGTGACAAAGACTAAAGGATTGGCTTTAACCTATGTATACTGGTGTAAGACCAATTGGATTGGGGCGTACCGTCCGGTAGGGATTGTTCTTTTATGGTGGGTAAATTATGTGGGTGAACTCCTGGTGCTCCCTTCCTGGAATATGAAGGTTTATTTAGGGGCTTGTTTCCCAAGTCTACTATTCGCAGAGGAGTTGTTCTCCCAAGAGCAGGAACACATTCCTTGATCCCTAACATAGGCTGTTTCTACCCTTACCTGGCATGAAGGCAACTACCATAGTAGGAACAACATCGGAAGAAACTCACATATTTTCAATCTCATATTTTGCTTGAATGATTTAATACAGTGATATCAAGATGTATCAACTCAATCTCTCATAACCTCCATATCCAAAGGGTTTTCCCACAACCTGTCACTGTAGACATACACGATGGGGCCTCCCCTTTACCTGAGTCCGTAACAAGGCCACGTCCCAACCTACCCTGGCAGAGCAACACGGCTAATTAAGAAGAACGGGAGTGGTATGATATGAAAAACAAATTGACTCTATAAAGGCAAGGCTCCAGTTATTGGGGTAGCAGTTAGATAGGTAAAGTAGCTATCGGGAAAAAGCACCATACTTTTGATCTTTAGTTAAACATGGGATCATCTAGACAATCAGAAATTGCTTGGATTCTAGAGTTAAGGGAGCTTGAAGTGCAGGTAACGGCCCGATTACAGATTCCCCAAATATGAAGGAGGATGAGGAGCACACTCTTGATAACATCATTTCCATCAACGATTAGGCTGAAAACAGACCTTATTTCTTTGACGATCTCCTCAACCCAGTTCCTAGTAACCCATTTCTCTCAGTCAATGTCCTACCCCCACCCACCCTATATAGAGGCAGGACTACCGGTCGTCACTCTACTCCAACCCTTGGTGGAGGGGCATCAAGTTGTGGGATCTTAACGCATTGAAATCGATGCACTCACTACCCCAATGAACAATGGTCACATAAATAAGCCACTCCCCACATCTTCTCAAGATGCTATCTATATTCTTCAATGCCACTTTGGTAAAATAGCGTTCCTTAGTGCCACTTTGGTTTGCCGCGCGACAGAGGCGATGAATCCCCTCGCTGACCGACTTTGTTGGCATGTTTTTGGGGTTGGCTGGGTTCGCCATTTGGGAGAGTGCCAACCACAATAGGCTGTGTCTTTGATGCTAACCTCAGGACGCCGACATGACGCTGGGGGGACGCTATAGGGACGCCGGGGGGCTATTATTCATGTGGCGTTATGCTGTGGTAAGCTTGTGGGTGAAGCAGAATAAGGAACTTATCATTTTGGGCTCATCACAGTCGCGGTAAAGCTTGCACCTCGTTTCGTTAACTTGGATTATGGGATTTTAGATTAAATTTTTCTGGGCAGCCAGAAGAATGAAGCTGCCTTACAGAACCAGTTGAGCAACAACAATCCTGCCAAAAAGAACATCGAAAATCCCCTTTTGGGGCATTCAAGTGAAGATGTATTGAAAAGATAGGCACCAAAATGTTAGCACCCATGGGCTTTGAAAACACCAAAAATGCCAAGAATCCAAGTTATCAGAACAAAAACCGCCCGAGCAGTTTACTTGCCAATTCTGTACCCATGCACCATGTCGACCTCCCTATGGCATTGTATTGACCAGTGTACAATCGGCATCATGATTCCTGCATCATGAGGCAAAGAGCATGAAGCATTGCAGTACTTTGAGGCCCTTAAAGGGTTAAATCCCACCTACACTGATATTCCTAGGCTCCCTATACGACCAATCTCTCAGTCACTAGTACCTAACCTAGTTGGTCATTCTTTGGCTCCCTATACAACCAACCTAGGTAAGTTATTATTGCCAGGTTGGTCAGTACTGACCAACCCACCTTAGTCTTTTAGTCTTTTAATTTCCAGAGGGAACCACTGAGTGGTCATCATAGTATCTTACAGGTGACACCAACTAGTGGTTTACAAACACAACAACTAAGGTACAAACCAATGATGAACCTAGGTTAGCCACTACTGACTGACCCCTCAGTCATTTTTGAATATAACTTTGTCATTGTGACTAACACACATATGAGGAACCTAGGATAGTCTGTACTGACTAACCCTTTCAACCTATGGATTTTCAGTGTATATGCAGCTAACAGCAGTGGGATACGATCAGTGCCCACCGTGCATACAGTGTAGTAGTACCAACCTGCCCCTCCCTGCTTCTCCTGGCCTCCCCGGGCCCTGTTGGCATGCATTGGCCAGCACTGGGCAGCCCGGTTGGTATTGTCCACCGAGTGAGGTATGGGAAATAAATCGATGGTATTGACCTCTCGGCCCCTAGCGACCCCGCGACCCCTCACCCCCTCCTCACCGTCCCCCGCACCCCGGGCGTCGGGCCCAACCGGAAGTGTTGACCGGGTGGTCGGTTGTTCAGTTGGATGCCTTCAGGCACTGCGGGATAGCTCAGGGGCAGCGGCCAACACTAACTCCGAGGCCTGCCTCCCCCCCCTAGGGTTTAGGGGGGAGGGAGGGGGAGGGAAGGGGAGAGATGGATAGAAAAAGGCACAGAGTGGCCACCCCTTCCTTTAGGGCTTGCCTCTCTCCCCTAGGGAGGGAAGAAGGAGGGGACGAAAGAGGGAGGGAGGGAGGGATAGGAAGAAAGAAGGGAAGGAATGGTATGGGGATGGAGGTACGCTGAAAAAGTAAACTTGTCACCAGACTTGTCAAAGTGACTGTCATGAAATAAACAAGTCAAAAGTTGTCTAACCTATCAGGTTACCATCCCACAAATAGAATCTGGAGCTGGCAAATGTCGGGTTTTGGGCTGGCACATACCAAGTGAGTCTTCTTTCTCCAGCTAGAAGACCCGCTCCCTTGTCATTAAGACAAGTTTTTGCCTCGTTTATTTTATGACCGTCACTTTGAAGAGTCTGGAGACAGGTTTATTTTTTGAGTGTAGGCAGGGAGAGGGGAGAGAGGGAAACAAGTAGGGAGTAGTGAGGCAGGCAGACAGTAGCATGGCAGACAGAGAAGTGAGAGGCATATGGCCAAAGATGGCAAGGCAGAGAGAGAAGAGGAGCGCCTGGTCGATGCTAACCCTTCAAAGGCTGGATAGTGTTTTAATGCATTATTGCCTTTTGTTCTTCATAATGGTATGAACTCGCGAGTGAATTACCAGTGCTGCGCTCAAGCGGCATGCAGTCCCTACATGGCTCACATGGTGCATGAATGCACTCTGGCGAGAAGAGTCATGCATCATGGTAATACTACTTCAAAGCACTAAACTGTGAATATAGTTTGTTGTATGTATACACTAGAATCTACTGTAGGTGTACCTACACTTACCTTTTACAGTGTATGCAGCCCTTACAGTGCTAAGCGCCCTCTCCACCCCTTCACCGGTCCCCTTCACCCCACTCGGTTGCACACACCGCCTCCATACAAATCACCCACCGTGCGTTTAGCATATAATATATCATTGTGTGCGGGTCCCGCTGGTTTCCCGTAAATCTCTCCGGCACCGAGTGGGGAGAGGTCCCCGGGGCCCGCCAGAGGGAGCAGACCTCCTCCACATTGGCAGCTGCCGTATAAGGAATAAGCCGGGGGGCTGGAGGCTGGAGGGGGGCCTTGAGGGGGTGTTTAGATTAAGCAGTACAGCTGGGTGATGTAAGGGATTGGGAAGCACGGTCACCATTTTGTGTACCATCGGGTACAAAGCTCATACAACACGGTTCCAGTGATTCAGACAGTGTTAGCCCTTCAAGAACCAGGTTCAAGGTTCATGTTCATTTGTTGTCATGATGTCCACTAACGCAGCGTCGGTTGGTTACTCCCCAGGAACTCATATAACATGATGTCAAAGGGTGTATTGCCTTAGAGCACCATGCTGCCCTTAAAGGGGCATTCTCACCACTCGCACTTAACCACATAGTAGACTAGAACAGTATTAGAATTGTGAATGGGATACGCTTGGTGATTATGCCACTTTAAAGGGTTAAGAAGAGCTGGGCAGAGCAGTAGGATGGTATCTCTCTGGGGGAATGCTTACAGAATTGGTTTCCAGATCTCTGCTCAACTGTCTCCTTATTTGGCCTGTGCAGGAATCGGGAGGGGCATAGGCCATGTGCATGGCCCGACTAGTGGCACATTGCTTCTTAACTGCAGCACTGCAGCTGTCTTATGTAGGAATCCCCTTGGGAAATGGCATCATTCCATTGCACAGCGCATTGCATTCGTAAGTGGATTACAACAACCCCACTGTCTTGCATACGTCCCACCAGTAAAAATACCAAAACCAGAATCAGGACCCTTACATATAGTTGTGAAAAGAGTCCTGTGCATACTGAAGCCGGTAGCCCCATAGATTTTACGAGAGTCAGGGGGATAGGGTGGGGCGGTGGCTAGCACAGTGCTTGTATTGCTGGCTGGATACGGTAAGAGGGAAGGAGGAGGAGGAGGAGGGGGGGGGGCTTGTTAGGACCCTCTCCTCACCCACAGTGGCGCAATTTAGTACAACAGGACAGAGTCGAGTGACCCATGGGCCCTATGACCAAGCTTCTGTCATAGGGGAATCACTTTATTTGCAGTGTTTCAGCGCAATCATTTACTGTGACAGACACTTTTTTCTTAGGGTTAGGGCTAGGGGGGTTAGGGTTAGGTTTAGGTTCCCCCTATGACAACGATCTGTCATAGGGTTCATTGGTCACTCGACTTGGCCGTGTTGGTTTTTAAAGCCACAGGGGCCGGGGTTTCTCCTGCCCCCGGCGTTATTCCAGTACCGTATGCTGTAGGTATTCAGACAGCCAGGCTGCAAACCGTGCAGGAACGTCATCGACAAGGATATATAAAGACGGCCTCATCGCTTCAAGTCCATGTTTTGTCAAGATGCACCAATGCAGTGCTATCTAATAAATCATCATCACTGCATTAGCGTTTCATGCTTGTGCTTCGGGAGTGCATCAAGCCCATCATGTCAGTTTGATGCATAAATGCAGCACTCGCGAATCTCAATTCAGATCAAAATTCATCAGCCATATGACCAGATTATATTTTATAAATTCGCCATAGAACTTTACGAAGTTGAGCAACCTCTGAAATGTTGGAAGATAGCAAGTGGCTTAAAATAGAGCAGATGTAAAGAACCTGTTCTTTCAGCGAAAATCCAATTTCTTACAGTAAGATGTTTGGCTTCTCCGGTTGATCAAACCGCATGTGTGGCTTCAACACTGGCTTCCTGTGCCAAACCCGTTCTTCCATCACTGCGTCCATACGGGCCCTTTATATTAAAGAAAGGACCAACTTCTCAAATATGTGCATTCCTGTGTATGGCTCTTTATACATGGGGTTTATGGAGGGGGTAGAAGAGGGTGAGGTAGGAGAGAGGAGAGGAGAGACTGGGGAGGGTGTTCATAACTTTAACCCTTCAGGGATGGATGTCGCTGACATTTGTCGTCATGATGCACCAATGCAGCCCCGGCGAGTAACTCGCTGCTGCTGCATTGGTGCATCATGCCGATCCTATGGGATCAGAGTTTCCACACCATAGGGATGACATGATGCATGAATGCAGCACTCGCCAGGGCTGCATTCATGTATCATGACGACCAAGGCATGATGCATTAGGACATTATGCCGTCCTTAAAGGATTAACACTTTAAGGCCCTTATGGTACCTCAAAGGTCCATGTTCATGTCTCAAGTGCACTGCCAGTTGTTAATGATAGTAACCCCATCATTATATTGTTTTGCCCCAAGCCACCCTTTGGTAGTGTATCAACCCTATAGAGTCGGTATGACGCATGAATGCAGCACTGGCGATTTTCTTACAGCTTCATTTATAACACATTAAAGCACTATTCTGCCCTTAAAGTGTCAAATAGCGGTAGTATTTACCCAGTTGCTCCCATAGTGGCTCCATATTGATTTCCTGCTGCAAGAACAGCCTCCCACATGGCCTCATTGTCTGGTCCTGGTTTTATGGACTTTAGATGTTTGGGCCTCTCTTAATCTCTTCATCAGAAGTTTAAATTGTTGTGCAATCATTGTAGGAATATAGTTGATCCTGTCAATACAAGATCATTAATTTTCCAGTCTCAAATTATCAAGTTATACACATAGAGGATAGGGGCATTTCACTGCGGCTCGTTCCCACAATATCCCAAAGTTAATGCAAGAGTTGCAAGAAAAAGCCAGAGGAGAGATAGACAGAGGTCCTAGATAATCTGTCTGAACGACAGGTTCCCCACGAGTGGGACCTTGGGTCATATCACACAAGGCGCGAGTGGAGAAACCAGGAGTTCAGACTGATTTGAGTGGATCTCTGTGTTTATTTCATGTGAATGTTGATCAATTCCATTTAAAGATTGGTTTCACAATTATATCATGGAGAATGGAGCTGTGGAGAATGGGATTCACTTTCTCCACGGGGGTGTGGAGAACGGCCCTTCCCATACAAAACAATGGTAAATTTGTTTCTCCACATGAAATAAAGCCTGTTCATAAGGGAGGAGAATATGTATGGTCTCCTGGAGTTGGGGGCGGGTAAGGTGTGTACTCTGGTACCACCCTCCCCCCTGGTACCCCTGGTACACTGATATTCCTAGGCTCCCTATACGCCCAACCTCTCAGTCACTAGTGCCTAACCTAGTTAGTCATTTTTTGGCTCCCTATATGACCAACCTAGATTAGTTATTATTGTCAGGTTGGTCACTACTGACCAACCCACCTTAGTCTTTTTAGTTCAAGGGGGAGCCACTGAGTGGTCGTCACAGGTAGCCCCAACTAGTGGTATACAAATACAACACACCAATGATTAACCTAGGTTAGCCACTACTGACTGACCCCTCGGTCATTTTTGAATATAACTTTGCCATTGTGACTAACACTCATACGACCAACCTGGGTTAGTCTGTACTGACTAACCCTTTCAACCTATGGATTTTCAGTGTACCAAGGTCGGACTGGGCAGTACTGCAGGACACATCAATATGCACAGACACCCCCCCCCCCTTATCACCTAACTGTCGATACAGGACTGTACAGTGTCATAGGGTGGGGAGATTAGGAGGAGGTGGAGGAGAGGTAACTCGGTATAAGTTAGCGGAGAGGCAGACACCCTAACTTGAGTAGGGACGGGGCAGAGGGGGACAGGAGGGTATGAAGGAAGGGGAGGGGGAGAGAGCAGGAAAACGGAAAATAGGAGAGGAAGAGGTTACGAGCACACATAGACACCAGAGGATGATTTTGATGATAAACATGAGAGAGCAGATATCAGATATAGTTTGGCTCAACCTACAAACGGCGATGTAATGTGGGGCTTTAAAACACAATAGTAAGCATACTAACATAAAAATGAATGAGTAAAATTACAAGTGGGTGTACGACGACGAGTTTTGGTGTGCCGTATCGCACGGTGCGCACTACTGCGCAGCAGGAGTGCGCACCGTGCGATACGGCACACCCAAACAAGTCGTCTTGCATCCAGTTGTATTTTTACTCGTTCTTTTTTTGTTTTATTATACCTAGCACATGACATTAGGAAGATTACGATAGATTACGATAGAGATTACGATAGAAATTAGGATAGATATCCCGGAATACACATTTGCGAGTTGCCATGTTTTGCGCACCACCCCATCTGTTTGCGCACCACTTTTCCATATCACACACGTCCTGATACAGCCCTATGTATCGCACATGTTGCCTGTCCGGCGCTTCTAGGGTGTAGGAATAGTCATGTCATATGCTAGGTATAATAAAAAGGCAGAGGCAAGGGATAGATGGCAGGCAGGAAGGCAGAAGAAATATATAGGAAGGCAGGGAGGGAAAGCAGGGTAGAATCAACTTATGCCACCTCTAGGCCAGCAGTGATGTTCTGCAGGGTCTATCTGGTGCATGTCACTCCCACCTTCACCCACTGACCCCTCACACCTCCCACATCCCCTCACTCTGTGCGTATGTAGTGTGGAATGTAAAAGAACCATTGCCTCGGTAAAAATGTAGGGTCATGCTTTCTACCTCCAGTCATCCATAGATTCGATCACCATCACCGCCCTTGAAATGACCTCAGCTGTTAATTAGGGCGTAAAGCAACCCAACAACCAACCTCCCACATCCCCATAGTAACACCAAGGATTCTCAATCTCACCTCCTCCACATCAGGGTACTTGCCTTCTCGTATATCTACCACTTTCCCTGCAACCCCTAACATGTCACCACAAACCGGCCGTTTTAACCCATCAAGGGTAGCATAATGATGTGATGCATTATGGCTTTTGTCATTATGCCGACCCCAGTCTTTGCGAAAACATGCAGGACAGTGGCAATGTCCTTCTAAAATGCCACCGGTCCAGCAGATTTACAAGTGTAGCAGGACCGAACGTCCAGTCGCATGTTGGGTTGTTCTGAACTAGAAGAATTCAGTTGGGCTTCTAAAGCTGAAATAAGTATGTCAACATACTGTGTAAAACTATCTATCCATCCTGATTTGGTCATAGATGATTTCAAATAAATTGTACTTTAAATGGACAAAACCTTTTTTGTACTTAAAATGCAGAAATCATCAGATATGTGGCTAGCCGGTCCTCCAAAAATGTAGCCGGTCCTTCAACTTTGAAAATTTGCAGGACCGAATGTCCTGTGGGATGAACAGGTTTTTGCAAAGACTGCGACCCTACAGGGTTGATACATTCCCAAAGTATCGGCATGATACATGAATGCAGCCCTGGTAAGTTGACTCGCCAGGATTGTACTCATGTTGACCAAGGGCACAATTAGGTACCACCATGTGGCCCTTACCCCTTTAAGGACGACATGATGCATGAATCATGCCTTGGTCGTTATGATGCATGAATGCAGCCCTAGCAAGCAACTCACCAGGGCTGCAATCCAGCATCATGCCGACCCTTTCAAGTTGAGACACTCCAGAAGGGTCGGCACCAACATACATCACCAGCTAGAGGGCTGCATCTGTGCACATGGCGACAAATGTGATCTTTTAGCGACATTTCATCCTTAAAGGGTTAAAGCACCGCTTTACACGACTGTTTGAGTGTCCTACAGAATTATACATGGTGGGTGGCGCCGCCATGTGGCGACCAGGGACATCTCCCCTCGTTAAGTCACGTGACACACTGACACGGCTAATGAATACAGGAGCCCGGCCCTGTCAGCCTCACAGGACAAGGTCATCTCAAGGTCGTCCCAAGGTGAACTAATGAATACATGAGAACCCCCTCTGTCAATAAAATAACACACGTTAAGATGCTTTTTGACACATGAGGGTCATAAGAAGGTTAAGCCCCACAAGGTCAAACTAAGGTCATGGTTGTGGCATGGCTGAGGGTCATTGAGTACAGACGTGAGCTACTCGGGGGGCAGAGATTGGCCAAGGTCAAGGACAGGAGTGCTCAGACGCTTTGGCTGAGAGGTGGGGCTCCAGGTGGAAGGTTAGGGACGGGGACGTGGAGAGGAAGGGGCTCTGTGCGATGAATGCAGGCGGGCTACACTCAAAAAGTAACATTGTCTCCAGACTCTTCAAAGTGACGGTCATAAAATAAACGAGTCAAAAACTCTTCTAAGTGACAAGGAAGCGGGTCTTCTAGCTGGAGATAGACCTACTTGGCATGTACCAGCACAAAACCCGACATTTGCCAGCTCCAGATTCTATTTGTGGGATGGTAACCTGATAGGTTTGACAACTTTTGACTCGTTTATCTTATGATAGTCACTTAGACGAGCCTGGAGACAAGCTTACTTTTTCAGTGTAACCATTTAAGGGTTGCATAGTGTTTAAATATACTGTGCCTTTTGTCGCTACGCTGCATGAATGCAGGCCCGGAAAGTCTACTCGACAAAGCAGCTGCCATGCATTATACCGCCTCTATACATGTATGAGGTTGATACTCAGCAGGGCTGTATCCATGCATCATAGCACCAGAGGGCATAGCAGATTAGTATGACCTTTAAAGGGTTAATTTTGGAGGGGGGGGAGACGTAGTAGGGGAACAACGTGGGGATAGATTTGAAGGAGGCCGGGGATTGGTTGGGATAGGAGAAGGAGGAGAGACGAATACATGTGGGGAATGCAGAGGAGCAATAAGGAAAGGGAGATGAGGTAGGGAAGGGGATGAGGAAAAGCTATTTGTATACATAGGGCAAAAAAAAGAAGGTTTGTTTAAGGTAACATGGGAGGAAAATTGAGGGTCGGTAGGTCGGATTTCTTTTTTTTTAATTTTTTTTTTAACATGAATGTACTAGCCAATTTTTTTGAAACCCCTGAAATTGACCAAAAATTGGTGAAAAAGCTAAAATGTCTTCAAAATTGCATAAAGAAACGTAGGGTCGGCCCTGTTTTGATAGGGTCGGTCGGGTTACCTGAAACAAACTTTTTTTTTTTTGGCCTAGTCATTTGTCCTGTGTATTACCATTAGTGTGAGAGGTAATCTCAGAGTCCAATCCATGTTCATATAGCACGTCAACAGTGGGCAGAATATGCATAGAACAGGCTCCCGTCTCCAACGAGGAACGACGAGAACGACACCAGAAACAACAGCCAGATATGAGAACTCATACCGGCCCCAATTCCCCCAGGCTACCAGGCTAATTCCCACTGTAAATGTCAGCTAACCTTACCCCCATACCGTATTGGGTAGCATTATTATCCACGGTATTGTCACTTCTTGTTCGGTGTTAACCCATTTAACGCTTTAAGGACGGATGTAAAATCTAGGTGTTGATATTCAATGTCGGAGGTTATCTTTCCAATGTACTAGTTTATTCATTTTGATGAATTAGTTTGCGAACATCAGAAACTCTTATATTAGGTCAAGATCTCTAATGTCAAATCCAGAAATTCTGAAAGCTCATAGGAGTAGGTCACAGCCTCTGTACCCTGGAGTACAGAAGAACCCCTACCTCAGCAGAGAGGTGGCAAGTGATTCACTTACATAAAAGACTTTCTTTTGGTCTGTCTGGCCAGAGGCTGGGGGTGTCAGTGTGTGTGTGTGGGGGGGGGGGGTGGCAGGGCATTGAGACGTTAAATGCTCTGACCCTGACCCCGAGCACCTCCCAAGGCCTGAGCAGCTGTCTGAGCAGCTCACCGGACGAGCAGCTCACGGCGTATTGATCTATGTCTTTGTTGGGGATCAGAGGTGGTGTCACTTGTACCGCCGCGGGTGAGAAAGTAGTGCACGCACCGTGAGGTCTTTGACGATGACAGGTGTTACAGTGTTAACCCCCACCCACCCTATATAAAGGCTGCTGTACCTGTCCCAGCTGCACCCCGACTGTTACTGTAGGGACACCAACATGAGAGCCCACTGATATTTGGCAGATATCTAGTAGACCTCTTTGATTGTGTATCTAGTTTCTACTTGTATTGA
Organism: Harmothoe impar; assembly: GCA_947462335.1. NCBI lineage: Eukaryota > Metazoa > Annelida > Polychaeta > Phyllodocida > Polynoidae > Harmothoe > Harmothoe impar. The sequence goes on from OX381708.1 coordinate 81,842,380, forward strand.
CTTGATTAGCCAAATAGAGCTGTCAAATAAAGCTCTATTTGTGCTCTATTCTTCTAAAGTGGTCAAGTAATAATATTCAGTCGTGGTAGACCTTTTTGTATCTATCTCAGATGTACATAATGTTTTCACTGCATTTCCATCTTTATATCATCTGTATATTTCATTTTTCTATCATCCTATGTGCTTTTTTTTAAAAGTATATTTATTGGATCTAATCGGCCGTGAGGCCGAAAACTAGCTTATAATGATGTAATTCAGCAAATTGACAAGGATTCTTCATTTTATTTGTCATGAAATATAACACACGTTTGTAACTTGTGATTTGGCAAATAAAGACATTTCAAACCTTAAAAAGAAAGGTACAGGCGGCACAGGAAGCTTTGGTTCAATCTGTCCCAGTGGGCACAACATTCAGTTCAACGTTGAATTAACGTTGAATCAACATTAGTCGACAACTATTTTTCAATGTTGATTCAATATTCGGTTCCCATTGGGATGTATAGCTCATTCTCGTACAACCCTTTCACAGTGCATATTCCCAGTAACATAAGGGCTTTTCCAAAACGGTTGCAAACGTCTTTATATGGTTTTTGTTAGCTGTGATAAGGTTTGCACACGTTTTAAAAACGTTTAGCAACCCATTTTTGTTCGCGGCATAGGCTCACACAGGGTTGCTAGTGGTGGTCTATCTGTCTATAACATTGGCTCATGCATAGTATGTCTATGGTCACTCAAACTCAGCCAAAATGGAAACACTGACAAGGTGACCCAGCTCTCAGACTCACTCAATCCCCACACCGGCTGCAGAACTCCTATACGTAATTTATAGCTTATAAACGTTACTCGGGCCCAAGGCTCATAGCTGCAATGTTCAGGGTCTATATTGATCACGGTCCCTTTGGAGTCCTTAGGAGTAGAAGATCAGAGTACTCGTGGCATTGTGGCTTCAAGGTATTGCCTCCCTACCTCATCTAGTGGATCTATGGGCAATAGTATAACGTCGAGGCGTTGATAAACTTACTATGTGTCTTAAATATGCCTTTTGGTACCCAGGCCTATTCTTACATATCTTTCATATATCCATTCTCTACGAATAGACTAATCTTGACTGCAATGTTTTGAAATGAGACCAGCTTTGAGACGAGATGTGAAATATCTGAACGTTTGTTGTAGAGAGTTCAGCTTTGAGAAGTGCACCCAGTTGCCTAGCATGTATATGAGTGTTACCAATATAGAGCAACACATGCAACGGTGTGGGATCAACCAAGAGGAAGGTACTCCATCTTCACGTCCCTGAACAAAACTATTTTCTACTGAATTCCTCAACCTGATTGACCTTACTTGGGAAGCCATGACTATGATTAAGTTATATATTATACAAATGTTTAAAATCGTTTATATCAATATAAGCGACACTTTTTTATTATTATTTTCCTTAAAAACATGCGTTCATTATACTATCCTTACAAACCATACAGGACGGGTGAATTACCAAAACAAATCAACCCTCCCTCTTCCGCAAACCACACTGAACATCCAGTCCCCAACCACTTCATCCCCAGGTACCATAACTCTGCTACCCAACTACTTATACCTCCCCACCCCCTAAGCCGCCTGCGCCGCACAGTGCTTCAACGCACCATGCCCATTTGTTGCCATGATGCGTGAATGCAGCGCTGGCGAGTTACTCACCAGGGCTGCATGAGTGCATCATGTCAACCCCATGGGGTTGATACACTCCTGAATGGTCAGCCGTATGACCTACATGCAGCACTGGTAAGTAGACATGCATTCATGCTGCATTCATGTGTCATGATACTAAAAGGCATATGGTATTACAGCACTATGAGACCCTTAAAGGTTAAGCTGCCCAGGTCCCTCTCACTCACTCCCTCTCTATACAGGGCTCCCCTAGCACCGCCCCCCGCCATGTCTGCATATCCCCCAGTGATGTATTATGATTGGCCGTTAGCCGCCAGGAATACATAAGTGAGCTAAGTGGGAATGTAGACTGGGGGTATGTCAGGGGGTGGCCATGCTGGAGGTGCAGGGGGGTTAAGGCTGGGGGGTTCCCATGTTGTAACCACTTACTGAGTTATTGAGGGAGTCCAGGCAGTACTAGGTACCACCAGGACCCTTACCTAGTTGTGACAGGAGTCTGGGAAGGGCTAAGTACAACCAGGACCCTCACCTAGTTGTGGTAGGAGTCTGTATAAGACTAAGTACCATCAGGACCCTTACCTAGTTATGGCAAGGGTCTGTACAGGGCTAGGTACCACCAGGATCCTTACCTAGATGTGGCAGGAGCCTGGGCAGGACCAGGTACCATTAGGACCTTCACCTAGTTGTGGCAGGAGTCCAGGTAGTACTAGGTACCATCAGGACCCTTATCTAGTTGTGGCAGGAGCCTGGACAGGACTAGGTACCACCAGGACCCTTACCTAGTTGTAGCAGGAGTCTAAGCACCACCAGGACCCACACCTAGTTATGTAGAGACTCCAAGTAGTAGTAAGTGGTGGTGATTGATAGACAGGGAGTCACTCACGAGTCGCTCGTTTAGTCGTTCTCGGCCACTCGGCCGTCAACACCCCACCCCGACCGGTTCTCCACCAATCCCCATCGCTGTCTCATAAGCAGGCGGTAATTCCTATAAAACGTCAATAATTACATTAGAGCGCGGTAAAATATCAGTTACTTTGGTTTATATACGTCCCAGAGATGGGACCGGAATATTCATGTTGAAATTAATCTGACCTCTTCTCTGGGTGTATACACCATACGTGTATAACCCTTTGTGGACTGCATAATGCTTTGATGCATCATGCCCTTTAGCTATTATAATACATGGGTGTAGCCCTGGAGAGTAGCACGCCAGGGCTGCATTTATGTCTATTACCGAGCCTATTTAGGGGGTGATACAGGCCTAAAAGATTGGCATGATGCACTCCTGCAGTGCCAGAGAGTTACTTGCCGGTAGTGCGTTGGTGCATCATGATGACAACCTTATGCATAACTCTTTAGGGGCTGTATACTGCTTTGTTAAATGTACTATGCCATTTTGTCGGTATGATACATGAATGTAGCCCTGGCGAGTAACTCGCTAGAGCTGCATACGTCCATATAGCTGAAAATGTCCTACAGGATTGGCTTGATGCGCTACTGCAGTGCCAGGAGGTCACTTCCTGGCACTAATCTGGTACCTGATAACGAAAGATGAACACCAACCAAAAACTACTAAACATTGAACTGAGAGCATCACACCATCCATTAAAGGGTTATATAAATGACAAGTGCAAGAAGCCTCCCCTCCTTTAGTTGATTTACAAACGGCACCGACCTCAAATACCGCTACACTTTGATTAGGGGGCGGCTGATAAGGCTATTTACAAACTAACGGCCAATAACGGGTTCTGCGGTTGTGTAACGACCCCAGACCACGTGTCTTTGAATACTGATACCACTTTGGTGCCGGATACAGTTGTTATCAGCAAATCAATGTTGTTATAATTGTTATAAATGTTAATTGTAGCACTGCAGTTAACAACCAATGTGCCACCACCAACACTGAAAAAGTAAACTCGTCTCCAGACTCGTCTAAGTAACTATCATAAAATAAACGAGTCAAAAGTTGTCTAACCTATCAGGCTACCATCCCACAAATTGAATCTGGAGCTGGCAAATGTCGGGTTTTGTGCTGGTACATGCCAAGTAGGTCTTCTATCTCCAGCTAGAAGACCCGCTTCCTTGTCACTTAGACAAGTTTTTGACTCGTTTATTTTATGACCGTCACTTGGAAGAGTCCGGACAGTAGTTTACTTTTTGAGTGTAGCATTCTCAGAACGGATCCAAAAGTGCTTAAAATATCGCAGCTGACCCCATTGCACATGCTATACCATAATATATGCCGCGGTTAGTGCATGAGTCAAATCACTTATAGGATCAGCACAGAGTCTGGGTGCGGCTTATACGCAAGTTTTTACTCATATAGCACATTACTACAGTCACCATAATCAGATGGCCAATGCGGCTTATAGGATCGGCCTTACGTCGAAGTGCGGCTTATACACGAGTTAGGCTTATCCGCGAGGTAGTAATGTGCTAGGGCTTTTGCTAAATGAAGTAAATTGTTTAGCCTCAAGAACAGTCCAAATTATTTTGGTCCACACTTTTAGGGGGATCAATTTATTTTGCCTCCCACCCTCAACCACTCTACCACTCTATAGCAAGTTGACAATACCTGTGGACTGTTGGCAGCATATATAAGAGCCCTTAATAACCGCGGTCATCTATAACCAGCCTGTGGCCGCGTCTACTTGGAGAGAGCAGCTCATGCTATAAGCACCAATTGTGGCGCTAATTGGTGGCAAATTGGGGTCACTTAGTGAGCAGCTCAGTGAGCGCTGGGTGAGGCGTTCACACACACTCAATCAGTCACTCACCCGTGAAGGTGCACTGCCCACTGCGCCAACAAGTCTCTAGATCGCTTATGAAAGGCTGGCTCTTTCTTCCTCTCGTCTTTCCCTCAGCATATTTGGAGAAAGCTATCTGCACAGTAAAAAGTTGGTTATCATTTATTTAGATGTACAGTTTATTCTACTGTAGCTGTACAGTTCATCGTAGGAAAACAGTATCTACTATAAATCTACAGTAGATATTACTGTAGATTCTACTGTAGATTCTACTGTAGATTCTACCGTAGATTCTACTGTAGATTCTACTGTGAGGAAATGCCCTTCCGAGATAAAAGCTCAGATTGTGCATTTTCATATGCACAGTGTATTGGTACTTCAATGGCAACTGGTCACAGTTCCTAAATGTAATAGGTTTATACGGTTTATACATATGACTGTGTCTCACGAACTTGGGCCAATGTGTTTGTCTATGACCGGGTGCCGTCTATGACCGGGTACCGTCTATGACCGGGTGCCGTCTATGACCGGGTGCCGTCTATCGGCTATCTAAAAAAGTTGTTTGGAGGGATAAACTTTAAAAAGAAAAAGAAAATAACATTTTTATTTTAAAATTTTATTTTTTTTAATTAAAAAAAATCCTGTTTATTCCTCCCAAACAACTTTTTCAGACAAGACCTCTCCATCCTCTCTGTATATGGTATATTGGTGGAATACAACGTTTCCCAGACGACAACGTTTTTCTTCAGAGAGTCCATTTATAGGAGGACCTGTCAGTCACCGATGGCTCAGACCCCCTACTGTCCATGAGGCTGACAGTAGGCTGTACATCTACTGCCTCCCACCTCCCTGACCGGACTGTCGGGGTTTGGGGGCGGCATGAGGAGGGTGGTGATAGGGGTACCTGGGGTGGGGAGGTTAGGGTAGTATTAGTAGTAGTAGTAGTAGTAGTAGTATATGTGATCGGGGGTTTAGGGCTGGTACAGGGAATTCTCTCAACCGGATTTAGGGCCTTCAGGGTTTAGGGAAGGCATGAATATGGTGGGAGAAGGAACGGGGGGATAGGGAGGTTAGGGGGGTTAGGGGGCGGTAGTAGTAGTAGTAGTAGTAGTATATGTGATTGGGGGTTTGGGACTGGTACAGGAAATTCACTGAACCGACTTTGGGGCATTTAGGGTTCATTTGTGGCATGGAAAGAGTGGGAGATTGGACGGGAGGGAGGTAGACACAGACGGAGGTATTATGGGGATGGTCAGGGTTTGGGGAAGGCATGAGTAGGGTGCGAAATCGGGACCCGTATCAGGTCCAGTTAGGATAGCAGCAGTAGTAGTATATGTGATTGGGGGTTTGGTACAGGAAATTCCCCGAACCGACTTGGGGCCTTGAGGGTTTATTTGAGGCATGATAGGATGTGAGATGGTGGAAGTAGGGAGGTTAGGGGTGGTAGCAGTAGTAGTATATGTGATTGGGGGTTTGGGGCTGGTACAGGGAATTCACTCAACTGGATTTGGGGCTTTTGTATACAGGTTGCCTCTGAAGGGTCTTATAGCCTCAGATGCCCATACAGTGAACTGGGTAGTAACTCGCCAGCACTGCATTCATGCATCACGATACATTCCCAAAGGCATGGCATCGTACACCAATGCATTGCAGGTGAGTTACTCACTGGTGATTCATTGGTGCATCATGACCACAAACAAACATGATGCTGAGTGCATCATGCTGTCCTTAAAGGGCGACAGGGTGCCTGGTGGTCCGCTCCCTTGTCAGGCCGGACTTTGTGTGGGAGGCTCGTGAGCCTCATACCTTAGTGGGAGCACTCTCCTAGCAAAGTCTGAAATAAGACTCTGCCCAAACCTATAGACTCTAGGAACTCTTCTGTGGGAGTAGGGGTGAACACAGTACCACTTGTCTGATCTCCTATCACTATCACCCAAAGAAGTCTCCATACAGAAAAAGATTGTTCCCAGAAAGATAGTTAATTTTGACCTTAAATCCCTGGTCAATCTTCCTCTAATTTGAGATAAGGCTAGTTTATACTCTTTTTCTTTTTTAGATATTTGAACTGATAAAAAAAGAGAGTGGAAGCAGGGCCGTTAGTTCGAACGAATGATAGAATCTTCTGGATGATTGTAGTGGGACCTTCCCACATCTACATACCCCTACCATTAACCCCCCCCCCCCCAGCCACACAATATCTCTCAACATATCCCCTTTCCTACTGAACCTCCTTCCCTCCTCTCTTCTCTCTCCTTATCTGACTCCCTTAGGTGAGTCAGAAAACTATGTGACTCCCCCAGCTGACTCCCTTAGGTCGCCCAGGGAGTCAGCTAGGCTCCCTTACGCAGTCTGGACTCCCCTAAAGAGGGGGGTCATTCTGGAGGCAACCTGGACTCTCTTTTGACGCTGTTTTTTTCTCTCTGTCTCCCCCCCCCCCACCCCGACACACACACACAACGGGTAAGGTATGGCACAAACACGGCCGACTTCAACAAGACAACGTGTACGTGTGTGGAATGGCGACCTCAGGGGATGAAACCAACCTGAATGAACACTTAACCCTTTTAGGGCGGCATATTGTTTAATTACATCATCCCCTTTATCGACATGATACAAGGATACTGGTTACTCACAAGGGCAGCATTCAAGTATCATGCCGACCCTACGGGGTTGATACACTCTTGATACACTCCCGATGCATGTAGAGTAGAAGTACCAGGGCTGCATTCATGTATCATGACGATGAAAGCCTTAACCCATAAAGCACAATGTAGCCCTTAACCCTTTAAGGACACATGTCGCTAAAAGATGACTCATGATCCAACAATGCAGCCCCAGCGAGTACCTCAATGGGGCTGCATTGGAGCATCATGGCGACCCTTCAGGAATGTCTCAACCCTGGACCCTGTAGGGTCGTTATGATGCTTGAATGCAGCCCTGGCGAGTTACTCGCCAGGGCTGCGTTCATGCATCATGGTGACCAAGGGCATGATGCATTAAAGCATTAAGCCGTCCTTAAAGAGTTAACCTGGACCCAAACCCAATCTGTGCCAGTTCTCCGTGAGGCCCTGGGCAGCGCAGCAATCTGTCACATCTGGTGTGGGAGGTGTCCGGTTAGTGTGGACGTCCAGTGTTAAAGATGGGTTGTCACCTAAAATTTGTCAATTTTTTATTGATGCCATAATACTATTGTATATCCAATGCTATAAATACTCCCTTACTTTTAAAAGGATGGGATATATCTAAATCTATCAAATAAGCATATCTAGTGCAATTATTTTTACTGTAGGTCGACACTAAAATTCCCTATGTTGTGGTACTGCATGGCTCAGTGCATTCTCTACCAGGCTTGTTTCCCCTGTACTCACCTGGGGGAGTGACTGAGTCAGTGAGGTGAATAGGCTATATTGTTAACTATCTAAACTCATGTATTTAAAGACAAATATCCTGCAAATATTGGGTACTGTGCATTAGCTAAAATTATAATGGAACCCATGGCATCCCCTTTAAGGAAAACGTTTGGGAAGTGTATTAGCTGATATACCAGCTTTAATACATCCAGTGTGGTTTCTGGTGCTGAGGTTTGAATACTTCAATATCGTGTAGCGTGGACACCAGCTGCTACCCAAGTAAACAGGAATCTATACAATGTTTCAGAATGTTTCTCTAGGACTCCTTATTATGCCCAAACGTTGTATAACGTATAATACATCATTTCGACGTGATGTATAAAATAGCTTATTTTTGTTAGCTGGGAGACATAGAGGTATTACACTGCATTTTTGTCGTGACTGTGTACATGGCATTCCTTGTACTGTAAGCTGATAACAGCACCCTGCAGAACCATGCACAGCACACCCAGGAATAGAACATTCACGCCTGTGGCACATCTGAGTAAGTCACCAGAACACCAGGAAAGGCTCAAGGTGTTCTTGACTGGAATGCGCTGGATGGTGAAACCCAAAAACTGGTAACGAACGCCCAGTTCCTGGAAGCCGTGAAGCGCTTACCTGATGCCCCCCTCCATATCTGAGTACAGTGCTTTGTTCGTCAAGGGCTTAATATACTAGTTATGAGTCAACTGTTTGAACACGCCATTAAAAGGGCAGTTGTTGCCTAGCAAAACAAACACTCTGTTACCATGAGTAATATTCATCCTGAAAAGACGCTTATTGGATCCTGTATGGCGTAGCCTGTATTGTAGGGACCATAAATGTATTTAGATATATAACAAACTCTCATTTGTACTATAATGAACTCTTCCTCTCTACGAAGTACTAGCTTTTACTACTTCTTGGCATCTTGATTAAAATCGTCCTTTGTATCCTATGAACAATTTGCCAGTAATAAAATTACCAACAACAACATTCAGATTTGCCTCAACCGTGAACGTTTAAATCTCGGATGCACATACCACAGTGCTCTACCCCCAACCCATCCCCCTTACCCCCCTCCCCCTTACCCCCCCCCCCCTTCCCCACTGTCTCTACACTGCATATAGCATGCACTGCTCTCGGCCTGTCCTCCAATACCGGTACCAGTACCAGCCCCACACCCTACTACTGCATGTGTGCATGCTGGTAGGCCGTCTGATGTCAACTGGAGGCACACACACATACACACACACACACTGTGATACACGCACACACTATCTGTGTACATATCGTGTGTACCCTGCCATGCTACCTGGTATTAAACCCCCCCTGCTCTATATCTAGCACTGCTCCGTCTGCCACCCCCCGGTCCCTGCTCTAGTCTGTGTCTGCCTCCATAGGGTATTTTTTGGTTCAATGAGTTCTAAGCGAACTCTTTTATTGACAAAAAACACGTTCGAGACATGGTGTACATTTATCAATATTGAATGCAAAAAACATGTATTTTCACATTGGTAGTAATATAATCTTGTACTCTGTATTCTTGTAGACTATGGTTTGTAATATTACACCGCAATTCAATACAACAACATGGGATGGGTAAACAGGTAATGATTTGATGAGATAGACTATGCATATGCACAGGAAATAGAGTAAAGTACATCTTAATAGCTACATACAGGACAATAATAACATCGCTTCAAAATAATCAATTCAGACAGTTTTACTAGTTCACCCGCACGATGAGACTAGTACTTGTACCATTTATCCTAATACTCGGGTATTCTTATCTTATTGGGGTAAGTTAAACCCCAATGTGTGCATTGCTGCTATTGGCAACACTATATGACGTCATTACTCAGGATTCCCTCTTTGAGCAGTTTGGGATTTGACGGCTTCCCCAAGCAATTTGCACTGGTGGTTAACTGACTCCATTATACAGCAAAGGCGGGGACAGACTCTGCTCCCTACCCTACCACCCATGTCAGCCTCTCACCACTTTGACGGCCATTGACATCTGCATATGTCTGTACATCTGTACGGGGGTGGATGGCTAAATTCGACACGGCGACATGGCCATTTCTTAAAATCGACATGCGACATGGAGCTTAGTGACATGATATGGGGTGTTTCTTAAAATCGACATGGGACATGAAAGGTTCTTAAGGGGACATGGGACATGAGGATTTAAGGGACAGGCGACATGACCATTTCTTAAAATCGACATGCGACATGGGGACCCACCATCTAGACCTCCATCTTTGGGACCCATTCGGGTGTGGTCTACATTCCCTCATCCCTTGGCCTTAGCTATTTTAGACCTCAGCTACTACAGACCTACTACTAAGGTGTAGGGCCCTGCAGCTCTCTGCGGCTTCAATGCACTGAAAAAGTAAACTTGTCATCAGACTTGTCAAAGTGACTATCATAAAATAAACGAGTCAAAAGTTGTCTAACCTATCAGGTTACCATCCCACAAATAGAATCTGGAGCTGGCAAATGTCGGGTTTTGGGCTGGCACAAGCCAAGTGGGTCTTCTATCTCCAGCTAGAAGACCCGCTTCCTTGTCATTAAGACAAGTTTTTGCCTCGTTTATTTTATGACCGTCGCCTTGAAGAGTCTGGAGACAAGTTTATTTTTTGAGTGTGGTGTGCCCTGTGTGCTTCCCTTCTCGCCCTCCGTGTGGTCTCACGCCACCATCTTCACAGCACTGCCTTACACGTTTATGTTCCTCTCGCCCTTCCTCCTCCCCCCGTTCACTGTCGTTCACCACCTCACCTTGACCCTCCCTGTCCATGCATGGGGCCTGGCCGTCCACTACTGCTCCCCTCAACCCTGTCCCCCTCAAATGCATCCAACCACTACCTTTGCACCCCTGCCCTCGGCATGCCATCCCCTTCCCTATCCCACAGTCTACAGTGAGCCTCCTCCTATTCACAGTAATCCTACCCCCCCCCTCCGGGTCCTCCCTTCCTCCCCTCACCCCCTTCTCTACCTCTCTCCTCTCCTCCCTTACCCTCTCTCCCCTGTCCCCTCCCCCTTCTCCCCTTCTCGTCTCTTCTCTTCTCACCCTTCTCTCTCCCCTGTCCCCTTCTCCCCCTCCTCTCTCTCTCTGTCTCTCTCTCTTGTGCCCTCTCCTCTCTCCCCCTCCCATTCCCGTTCCCTCCCGTCGCCCTACCCCCCCATGCCTGGGTGTGTATGGCAGAGTACGGCTGCACCGTATGGGGGATGCAGAGCGGCAGACGCAGCAGCGGCAGTAGCAGCAGTAGTACCAGTTAACACTGTATTATACGACATGTCTGACCTGTTGACAACACCAACAAGTTAGCTCACATCTAGGGCTTGGCTCTAAATGTTAATAGTTCGTAGACTGCCTACTGTATATCTTTAAGCTGGGAGGGTGTGTGCTTATATGATGCCTTTGACCTGCAGAGCCTGACAGAGGCTGCCCATACTAATGTATAGCAGATTTGACCCATTGGCGAGCTATGTACTCCAGAAAGCATGAAAGTGTGCTCACGAAAAGGGCTGTTTCTAGACTCTGATGTTCCCCCTCCGAGCACGTGCTCTAGCTGCTGAGGTATCCCTCACCAATTGCTTGAGACCTAGGCCTCATCCTAAGGCGTCACTCCTAACTCGCCCTTCTACCACCCCAGGGGCCAGACCCTCCCACAGTGTCCCACTCATGGGGAATGATCTATAGTAGCAGAAGCGGCTCTTAATCTGAGCGGGAGCCGCAGTCCTTAACACTAGCTTCAGCGGCAGCAGCAGCAGCAGCAGCAGCAGCAGCAGCAACAGCAGCAGTCCTTACCACTATAGACCAATGCAGTAATAACAGGTGACTTCTCAGACATGTTGTTGATAAAGAATTTTAACATTGCTGAGGTGTGACTGACATAAACATCAATCCAACCTCAAAATCCTGCATACTAATGTACACTATTTGAGGGGCAATTGTCCTGTGAATCTCCTGTTTGCACACATAGCCATTACAATGTTATGAGGATTTTGCTAAAACCAATGTAAATACAACTTTATTTTGAAAAAGTCAACCTTTCTTGACGCATGGCTCTATTAGCAGCAGGGGCGGGGAGCAGCTCTGAGCAGTTCCCTGCGGTGTGTGTGTATGTGTGTGTGTGTGTGTGTGTGTGTGTGTGTGACTGGGTGTGTGTGACTGTGGGTGGGTGAGTGAGTGGCGGCAGGAGGGAGAGGAGCAGGAGGGGGATTACCAGTACACGGCCAGTGACGCCTCCTCCCCACTATACGCACCATCCCTCCCTACTACGCACCATCCATACACACCCTCCGCCGCTGTACGCACCATACACACGCACCGTCCAGGCAGACAGTCAGTCAGCCATGGCTGCTACGTGCTAGTGGCTGCAGGAGTAGGAGGAGTGAGGGCTGGGACTGTGTGCTACACTAAAGGTGCGACGAGCAGCTCATACAGTCCTGCTGGTGAGCAACTCAGGGATTGTAGCTCCCACTCAGGTCATCTCACATGGTGCAGCACCCCGGCTGCTGCACAGAAGGGTGAGAGAGTGGTATAGCATTGAGGAAGAAGGAGCAATTAATAGGACCCCTCTCTCGACAGAGCAGCTCAGGGTGTGGAGAGCAGCTCATACAACCCCTGCTGGTGAGCAACTCATGGATTGTAGCTCCCACTCAGGTCATCCCACATAGTGCACCACCCCTACTGCAGAGAGGGGTGACAGGGTGGTATAGCGTCGAGGAAGGAGCAATCATAAGGAGCAGTACCCTCTCACATTGGAGCAGCTCAGGGTGTGTTGAGCAGCTCATACAGTGTACCCCTACCTATAGGTTGTCAGGCTACACAGACACACTGGGAGACAGTCAGTCAGTCCTGGATAGTGTCTGTTAGGAGTACCACAGGAGGGGTGAGTAGTATACAGGAACAGGCGTGAGGGGCAGGAGCCGTGTGTTAGCCTCTGTAGGGGGAGTACTGCTAGGAGTGTTAGTAGTATACAGCAAAGGAGCAGCTCTCTCACCTCTGTAGCTTCTCATAGTGAGCAGCTCATGGGATGAGCATCTCATTGCAAGTCACCCCACTACTGCACATGTTCACCTCACTATACCAGTGTACAGTAGGGGTCTACCCTTCTGTGTGTGATGTGCTTGTGGTATACCCTATACCAAGGAAGGTGTGAGGAACAGTCGCTCGTAGAGCCCCTGCAACAGGGAACTCCAGGGTGTGGGAGCTGATTTTAGATACATGAAACAACTGCATACAGGGGACAGTACTATAAAAGCTGCATCAATCCCACTGTGGAAGTAGGAGCTAATAAAACCTATGTGTAGCACCTGCTAAAGCCTAAGCTATGTGGAAGCAGCACAGGGCGATGAGTAGCTCTCTGTACCAGTGAGTGACTCCTGAGCACCTCGATGACTGGGAGGCCGCTGCACGTGTAAGACAGACAGGAGAGCCCATCCCCAGTACCACTATACCAGGCCTACCGCTCCTATGTCTACCACACCAGGAGGTATGGTGCAGTACCATTGGGGTGACAGCTCATACTACCAGTCATAAATCTGTACTTAACTGCCTGTCTGCCACCAAGGGGAATTCACACACATAAGTAAGGATTACAAGACTGGGGAGCAGCTCATATAGTAGCTCAAGTAGTTGGCGCCTGTATACAAGTCATATACTTACATACCACCCTGCATAAGCCCTTATTGGTATAGTATATGGTACACATGTTATCGGGAGGAGTAGTGGGGAAGTACACTACATACCAGAGAATCCACAGTTGACACCTATACCTTCATGGGGTATATATTGACTACTATATGCAGGGTATGCAAGTACAAATACAAGTACACCCTACATACAACCCTCTATTGGTACATATGTTATCAGAAGGATTAGAGAGGATGAGTAGCAGAAATACTGGATAATCCAGAGTAGCCACTACAGTTGACACCTATACCTATACAAGGGGCCTACATTAACTACTGCATGTCCAGTCTGAACCCCCACCCCCCCCCCCCACACCCTGTCTGTGGGTCCTACCCTGAAGCAGCACCAGTTCCCTAGTACATCTCCAGGACTCACAGCCTCCCACACCCTCCCACAGCCTCCCACACCCTCCCACACCCTCCCACAGCCTCCCACACCCTCCCACACCCTCCCACACCCTCCCACACCCTCCCACACCCTCCCACACCCTCCCAGAGTCTCTCAGGCCGTCCCAGGCACAGGGGCAGTAGCTACCACCCAGGCTGCAGTGTGGTACCGCACCAGGACCCTCAGTGGGAGTGGTGTTAGTGTACAGGATGCTGCAGGGCAATAAGCCCCAATTAACTGCTGCAAATAGGATTATCCTCAGATAAGCATTGTGGAGTATCATTTTAACCAATTTACTGTACAGCCTCACGTTACCATTAACTATATAAAGGATTATACAAACCAGATTGGATCACTTATAGATAAGTAGTGTGAAGTACCACTATTGACTTAGTACTCTACTATACCCTTCAGCAGTACCAACATGTGATACCCCCGTATAGGATTATACACCATATCAGGATTAATCACCCTCTTACTGCAGGATTTATGTATCTGACAGGCAGATTATGTACAGCACAGCTTGATGTAGCACCCCCTGTGGACGACCAAGGAGCCAGTCTCTCCCCCTCTACACCACCACAGGCCCTGGGGTACCCATCTATACGGCCAGGCCCCCACCGGGCCCATTCAGACCAACATTGGATTATTCAAATCTGACTCAGTTTGCTTTGTGAAGTATTACCCAGTGGTGTGTATCACCATCACTGATTCACGTATAAATTGCCAGTGGGTGTGCAGCTACATAGCCTACAGGATAGATATAACAGGATTCTGTGCCATTGACTGCCACCCTGTGAGCAGTCAGTGAGCTGCTACAACTGCCTGTAGCCCTGGTGTACGTACACCGCTTGTATTGCTCACATACCGGATAACCTACTCACCTCGCTACTACCGCCACAGGCTGAGCGGCTACGAGCAATTGGTTTATTGCAATTGGATTAAAAGCTTTCTCTATAGAGGAGTCAAGAGCCGCTCCAATACTATCCCTGAGCCACTCACAAGCCTTGCATACACCGCGTGTAGTGCTTAGTTATTACTCGATAAGCTGGGTTGACGCGAGGCTAATTATCATTGGATTTAGAGTCGTCGAGAGTTTGGAGTAATAATTGATCGCTGTGTACTACCAGAGGCAGCGAGATAATCCATCAGTACACACATCACTTATCACGTGCATACAACTTAAACCACCCATCTGATAAAAGCCACTTTCAGCAATTTCATCATCACACATCAAGTAAAAGCCGCGGCTTGTCACCCATAGGATTGGCCCCTTACTAATGCATTGCTCATGTATCGCTGAGTACCGCCAGGCAACCAACCACGGAGCGTTCCCATCTAGGGCACTTATAACTAAATCCACTGGGATTCCATGAGACAAGAACAAGTACCATTATTCAACAGGAGAATCTACTGCGATCCTCTCAGATAGACATATTCTCTATTAGCTACTAACATATCTATTTAGATTCTTGGAGAATAATTGCCACTGAATAATTCAATAAGGTCTACATTCAGTGATTATAATACTATAATATCTTCCTATTGTCAGTGGACTGCTCATTATATAAAATATCTCAATGTATATATAAAGCTCATGTATCGATTAAACACGACCGACCACCTAAAAGCCATAAAGCACTGATCGTCCCTCTAACCGAGCTACCACCCCGCCGACAACAACCACAGACATCATGCTGGGCCGCGGCAAGGCACTTATGCGGAGTGTTTCCGAACAGGTACAGGTAGAACCCAGCTATACCCACAGGGTCGGCATGATGCATGAATGCAACCCTGGTGAGTAGCTCACCAGTGCTGCATTCATGCATCATGTTGATCCTATTGGGTTTGATTGATACACTTTTGAAGGGTGGATATGATGCATGTCTGATGAACAAGTACAGGTAGAACTGAGCTGCTCCCCTCTCCTCCTCTACCCCCGCCCACCCTACGCACACTGATGTGCTCACTCCCCAACCCCCACCCTACACACACACCCTGCAAACACACACACACACACACATGAGCAGCTCACATCGTCTCATTGTGCTCCCTGCCTGCCCCTGCCTGCCCCTGCCAACACGCCCCTGTCGGGTTATCAGGGTTAGATTAAGTAGCTATTGGGGGGAGGGGAGGGTATGGTGTAGTAGAGGCAGGTAGAAGCTAGTGTGTAGGGGGTGAGGGTATTATATGTGGTGTAGTAGGGCCAGATTAACCCCTAAGGGCGACATAATGCATTAATGCACCATTCCCCTGTCTCCATAATGCATGAATGCAGCCCTGGCGAGTAACTCACCAGCATCATGCCGATTCTATGAGGTTGAGATACTCTCAAAGGGTCGGCATGATGCATCTTTACAACACTGGCGGGTAACTCACCAGAGCTGCATTGGTGCATTATGACAACAAATGTCATCTTTGTGAGCCTTAAAATGTTAAGTAGCTATTGGGGAGTGGGGAGGGGGTGTAGTGCCAGGTATAAGCTGAGTCCCAGAGATACAGATGACAGGGGGAGGTGTGAGAGGGTGGGAGTCCATTGTGTTCAGTCACTATCTCTGCCAACAAGCCACTATCTGCTTTATGATAACCCTTTAAGGGCAGCATGGTGTTTTTTTAATGCGAAACTCCCCTGGTTGTGATGATGCATGAATGCTGTGTTGTTGTGATGCATAAATGCAGCCCTGATTAGTAAGTCGCCAGGGCTGCATTATAGCATCAAGCTGAGATAAAGACGGTGATACACTCCCAAAGTGTCACACGTTGCATATTTATAGGCTCAGCAGTGCTGCTTGTGTGTATCATCAGGACACAGCATTTTAAGTGAAGCCTAAATGGTTTCAGTAGTCTGGGAGGGTACATCCTGTGGACTAATACTGGGAAGCCTGTGTTAAATCCACTTGAGACTCATTCTCACCAACGTGATGCAACTCTTTTTTGGGGGATTTTCCCAAATATTTTCCACCCAATCCTTATGTCACCTATATTTTTGGCCCTATATGTTAGCCTTTTTAGTGAAGCCTAGATGGTTTCAGTAGTCTAGGAGGGTACATCCTGTGGACTAATGCTGGGATGCCTGTGTTAAATCCACTTGGCCTAGGGGAGAGAATGTTAGAACATCAGACACAAGCACACAGGTACCTGTTTTGTATGGATTATGGGAGCTACCTAGATACAATTTCTTGACAGACGTGCTGGGAGCCTATCTGGTGACATCAACTGCCATCTGTGAACACTCAGATGAGAGCAGAGACAGAGCAGTAGTTTAGACTGTCAGCCAATGACAGAGCAGTAGTTTAGACTGTCAGCCAATCAGAGAACAGTAGCTGATATTGTCAGCCAATCAGAGAACAGTAGCTGAGGCTGTCAGCCAATCAGAGAGCTCCTTACACCTGAAGTCAGCGGTGTGTCTGTGACGACGTAACATGATCTCTCACATATAATACATATTAGACCTAGAAGACCTTCTATGCACACAGGTAGAACATGGTCCGTGTAGGTCTTCTCGGCCTGTCTCATGATAGTTCACCTCTTAAAGGGACAGGCTCCCCAACAGAGCCACGTCACACTTGTCATAGTACTGTTAATGTCAACTACCGAGGGACCAATGAAGGTGACAGTGTAGCCTTAAATAAGAGTCCATTTGAATCTGAATTAAATCCACTCTATCACCAAGGTGACTGTTTTGAACTAACTTCTTTAGTAGTCAGAGTGTAGCTTTAAACTGAGACAATGTGAATCTGAATTAGATTCAAGCATCATAAACTAGATTAATAGATAGCAGTCCATATATCATGGGTTTTATTCCTAGGCACATTGGAAAAACAACTAGGTAGTAATTCAATTTGAACTACGGGTACCGTGTGAGGAATAAACATCAGCGTTATCAGCGACTTGGCTGCTCTGTAGTCTGTACGGCTGTGTGTAGAATGCAGAGGCCAGGCTGTAAATGAGGCTACAGTGGTGATGAGGGGAATCGTTATGGGCTGTTTTTTATGGGGTTTTCACAGCGCGGTTGGCTTTGATATGTGTGCGCACGCATCGATCGGTGGCAGAGATTTAAGTGGGTCACGATGAGCCGTGCTGAGCTGGTCTGTATACTGGTGTTATACCGGGAATACCGCTTAACCCTTTAAGGATGGATGTCGCTAACAGATGACATTTGTCGTCATGATGCCCCAATGCAGCCCCGGCGAGTAACTCGCCGGTGCTGCATTGGTGCATCATGCTGACCCTTCGGGAGTGTCTCAACGTCATGAGGTCGGCATGATGCTTGAATGCAGCACTGGCGAGTTGCTCGCCAGGGCTGCATCGTGCATCATGACGACCATGGACCTGATGCATTAAGGTATCATGCTACCCATAAAGGGTTAACACGTAACCCGCATGTATACTGCAGTAGTCACTAGCAGGCTAGACCAGTTGGGAATTCATCAATTCTCATCTCATTAGCGTATGTCTTTAATTGTATTATAGTATCCAAATTTCAATGGGCAGGTTCAAAATCAGTGATTACTCTATTACATATAAATTACGCTTCAATTTCCCTTGAATCTATTTAGCTCTTTAGAGGACAGAAAATGCTATGACCAGCGGGTTTTGCTTCATAGGTATCATTTTAAGGCAAGTAACATTGAGAACATTACAATTTTGTGTTTTAATACAACCCATGTTGTTCATGATGGCATTGGCTTTACAGTAAGATGGCTTACCAACTAGTGTTACACAGAGTATATAACCTGGAAGCTCTGATGCAGCCAGACCAGAGAGCTGATGGGTGTTTGCTCAGCTTTGAGCAGCTTAAATTGCTTTTATCATTACAGTTTAGTTTTATGTAAAGCAGAACAAGCAGTTCCTGCAGTAAAACACACAGTTTATGGTGTGTGAGCAGCTCTAAAACACCCAGTGCTACACCAGTAAATGTCCCCACCATTCACACCAGCTACCTACATCAGAACCAAACTACTCCCCTGCCCATCCCCGTCCCATCTCACTTGTTCTTTATAGAATGACTCCGATTAAAAATGTTATATAATGTTAATGGACATAATTCAGAATATGGATTAGAAAACGAAGTTGTAAATACATAAAACAGCCTATTCAATATGAAAGGCCTGCTCAACTATGATGAGATAAGAAATTTATCACAGTTCATTCATAATTTAAAACCTCAAATAATGGTTGTAAATTCATAAAACACTCTATCGAACAGTGTTTAATCAAAACTTGCTCAACTGTAAAGAGATTTCAAAAATAATTTCAAAAATACATGAATAATTCAAGAGCACAGCTTCTGCCTTGAAGCATCTGCGAGCATATAATGAGCAGCTCCCTGACACATGTGGAAACACCCTCTCTGTATTGTAGATTATGAGTGGGGCGAGCACGCTACCCACTCTAGTTCGGCGTTACAGTTTCACCGACCCGGAAAATGAAGGCGGAGCTACGACAAAGCTCCGAGTCCTCATCCGGAGCTACAGCCTCGGTTCGGATCACGAGGACGACGATATAAAGCCAGAGGTGAGCAGCTCGAAATCAGACCCCGAGCAACTCGAGGAGCACCTCAATAGGAAATATAACAATGGCGACGAGGATGGGATGGTTGGGGGCTGTAACGCCTCATACCCACCTCCACCGCCATACCCTCACAATAAGAAACACAAAAATAAGCACAAAAATCAGAAATTATGCGACAGGAAGAACAGTGAAGGCAGCCAGGAGGACAAGGAGGAGGTTCATGCAGAGGGGGAGAAGGGGTGTGAGGGGCAACCCAGGAGCAGTCAGCTTGGTGAAAAGTCAGGACTGGAGGATGGGGAGAAATCTGTATTGGGGGACAATGATGGGGACAATGAGTGTAATGAATCCCCCCTGCCACCCCCTCCTCCACCCTACCAGAACAAACCTAATGTGCACACACCCCAGCCACCACCCACCTCCCACCAACTGCTGTCTAACTGTACCCTGCAGAACACACATGGAAGGTCGGGCCATGAGCCTACAGAAGGCTTTAGTGACATCACCCCTCCCTCCCCTACCACTGGTAAGCTACCAACAGCAGGATGTGGGGACATCACCCCACCCTCTCCTACCACCCTGTCTGGTAGACCACCTACAGTAGGGTCTGCTGATATCACCCCAACCTCTCCCACCACCCTCTGTGGAGGCATGGCACTCTCCAAGAGCCCCAGCCCATCTAGAGAGCCTACCCCTTCTGGGGGACCTCTCTGTGGGCCTCTTCTACCTATAAGTCCTACACTATATGAACATGAGGAGGACGGGGAGGAGGAGCAGGAGGAGGATATCATCAGTGTGGTTAATGCACTCCTTGATAGAGCATTCTCTACCTCACAGGATTCTTATAATCAAGAGCAGGAGGAGGAGAGAGAGGAGGAGGAGAGAGAGGAGAGAGATAGGAAAGAGCAGGAGCAGGAAAGAATGGAGAGAGAGGAAAGAGAGCAGAGAGAGGAGAGAGAGAAGAGAACGGAGAGAGAGGAGAGGGAGGAGAGAGAGCAGAGAGAGGAGAAAGAGAAGAGAAAGGAGAGAGAGGAGAGGAAGGAGAGAGAGGAGCGAAATGAGCGAGAGCAGAGGAAGGAGAGAGAGGAGAGAGAAGAGAGAGAGGAGAGAAAGGAGAGGGAAAAGAGAGAGAAGAGAGAGGAGAGGAAAGAGCGAAAGGAGAGAGAGGAGAAAGAGAGGAAAGAGGAGAGAGAGGAGAGAGTGGAGAGAGAGGAGAGGGAGAAGAGAGAGAAAAGAGAGAAAAGAAAGGAGAGAAAGGAGAGAGAGGAAAGAGAGCAAAGAGAGAAAATAGAGGACAGGGAGGAGGAGGAGAGAGAAAAGCGAAAACACAAAGAGGAGAGAGAGCAGAGAGAAGAAAGAGAGGATAGAGATAAGAGAGAGGAGAGAATGGAGAGGGAGGAGAAAGAGGAGAGAGAGGAAAGCGATTCAATACAGATGAAACAGGAAAAAGAGGAGAGGAATTACGAGGAGATAGAGGAAAGTGAGGAGGTGAGAGAAGTAACAGATGAAGGAGGTCGATTAGGGAGTGGGGAGGAGCAGCCTAATGGATTAAGTGGATCAGGAGGATTTAGGATTAAGTCGACACAAACCCTGGAGGATTACCAGGAGGATTATCCAGCAGCAGATGGGGACGAAGAAGACGGAGGGCAGGAGGAGGATTATGATGATGAGGTATATACAAGTGTATTTGTTAGAATGTTAGAAAGATCATACATCTTTATTCAAATTAATCTTTTGCATTTCAGTTACAGTTGGTACATGGACGCAAATGTAGTTTGTAGTTTAATTATTTTATTTGACCATAAAAATCACAACGTGGGGCGCTTTTCATCATAGTCAAATAAGTACATAAAATTGAGCAATTAATGAGATAGCGTCTTATACAAGTTTACTGCTTTACTGATAGTGATATTGTGATCAAAGTTCAGTTCTCCAAAGTCATGGGTTTGAATGATTATGTAGCATAATTAAGCGCCTAGGCACTATAGATTTATGCGGTAATTAGATAACACTCATAAAGTCCTTTTTCATCGTCCAGGGCGTTCCAAAAAATGTCCACTCTGTAGAGCGGGCTCTTGGCGAAGATGGCTTTCTTTAGTATCTTTAGTCGTAATGGATCTACATGACTTTTAGTTAGTGCTATCTATAAAACTTGCTCTGATGAATTAAATGGCATGATATCATTCTCTAGTGAATCACACAGTAGTCCTACCTATATAGATTAGACCTTTCAGACTTGATATATTGGGGTTGGCATTAAGACTTTCCTCCTAGTGGTCGAATTATTAGGTGTTTTTTAATCATGCTAGATGAAACCTAATATATTTACCTTCGTAATTAGGAAATTCCAGATTGAGTTGGAAATAGAAAACGTATGTCAATGGGTTAGTTTACGAA
This sequence comes from Harmothoe impar, assembly GCA_947462335.1. NCBI lineage: Eukaryota > Metazoa > Annelida > Polychaeta > Phyllodocida > Polynoidae > Harmothoe > Harmothoe impar. Next base: position 81,864,159 of record OX381708.1, read on the forward strand.
CTAGATATCAGTACACAGTTTTCAAAAAGCCTTATCATCACAGCACAATGCAAAGACACCTGACCTAGATAACCTAGATAGCCATATACAAGACACCAACCCCATTTATCCACCACACAGCAGGGAGTATGACAATGACTGATGTGTGTACGGTACACCTGCAGTGTAGCACTGCCTACTCCAGTACTACATACACTGATATTCCTAGGCGCCCTATACGCCCAACCTCTCAGTCACTAGTGCCTAACCTAGTTAGTCATTTTTTGGCTCCCTATATGACCAACCTAGGTCAGTTATTATTGTCAGGTTGGTCACTACTGACCAACCCACCTTAGTCCTTTTATTTCCAGGGGGAGACACTGAGTGGTCATGACAGGTGGCCCCAACTAGTGGTATACAAATACAACACACCAATGATGAACCTAGGTTAGCCACTACTGACTGACCCCTTGGTCATTTTTGAATATAACTTTGCCATTATGACTAACACTCATATGACCAACCTCGGATAGTCTGTACTGACTAACCCTTTCAATCTATGGATTTTCAGTGTACAGCGGTATGAGGTCAGGTACTGGTCAGTACCAACAGTGGGGGAGGGGTGCTAGTGGATTATTTTTTTTGGGGGGGGGGGGGGACAATTTGGACCCCTTAAATGGGAGGGGGGACCAAAAATATTTAGACCCCTTGAGGAGGGGGACTAAAATAATTCAACCCCTTTTAGCGAAAGATTCAGCACGTTTCTAGAGCTTAAAGGGGTCACCTGTGCTAAATTTGAGCCCTACTGGGGTGAGACAAGAAGAATTGAGATCGCTCTTACAGGGGAAACCAAAACAATTTTGGCACTTAGACAAAATCCACGAAATATCAAGATGTCAAAAATGGCCACTCCCTTAGATAATGCCACCGGCCATCACTGCTACAACCCATATAACATGACATGTGACGTGTGGATGGCAATTGATGAGGGGATGTATAAGAGTAGTTAGGTGGGATGAGCTGATATATACACACATACATTGGAAGGACTAGCTGTTGTGAATGGGAAGTTGGCTTGTGTTAGGTTAATGCATTACACTGTATGGTTGTGCCAGAGGGGTCTCAGTACCGTATTCAACATAATAAGCGCCGTCCCCCTAATAAGCCACCCCCTCCCCTTTTCAGATTTTTTCCAGATTTTTTCCAGATTTTTCCTCATGTGGTCAACTTACTTTTACTACTTTGTCGCACATTTGCCAAGCCAAATATGAAGGCAGAGGGGTAGGTAAAGGCCACTGAGGTGGGCCGCACTGTAAGAGGTTGGTTGCCATTTGTGTAGGTATACAGTCGATTCTACTGTAGTTGTACAGTTAATTGTAGGTAAACAGTAGAATCTACTGTAAATCTAAAATGGATTCTGCTGGAAATCTATTCCACAGTGGATTCTACTGTAGATCTACAGTAAATTCTACTGTGTACCTACACTAACTTTTTACAGTGAGTGCAGTAGTCTGTATAAGACAGCTATTGGGAGGGGCACTTATTAAAATGGAAGTTTAAGGCTGATTTTCCACTCAAAATCATATTTTAAGCGCCCAAGGTCTTTATCATGTCGAATACGGTATAGGTGTAGATGTATGGATTACCCCAAGCTGCATTAACAGTATAAGCTACAGGAACAAGCACACAATTAAATCACTCCCTACCCCATCGGTCAATGCCTGTGCTGTAGCATAGAGAGACAGTGATATATGGCAGTGTGTCCTCAAGGGCCGCAAAATGCTTTAATGAACACTGCCCTTTTCTGCCAGGTCTGCTTGCCAGGGCTGCATTCATGCAGCATGCTTACCTTTCGCGAGTGCGTCACTTTTTGCGGATTTGCATCATACATGAATGCACTACTGGCGAGTTACTCGCAAGAGCTGCATTTACTCATGCATCATGACAACAACGGTCGTAGTCCTTTAAATTGCATGGTTGCCCTTGCAGGGTTATGACAGACTATGGCAGATTTATATGGAGCTCCCTGGGTAGTATATTAATAGGTATTGTGTGCAGTAGGCTTACCATGCATTGGGATGGTTGAGAAGGGTATGTCAGTATGCCAACATTGTGGGTCATGTACGGCGGGAAGTGGATGTTTGCATGTTTACTGCCAGTTGGTGATATCTGTGCATATAGCTGCCATTATTTATGTACCTCGCAGCCATGGTGTGCTTACTACATATTTGAATACAACCGACTGCCCGTGCTTATTCAAGGCATGCACTTATTCAAGATACAATTTTTAGTGCTCAATACTTATTTCAAAGCCCCTGTACCCCGGCATATATTCAAGATCGGCGCCAATTTGCATTAATGATGCATTAATGCATAACACCGTCCTTAAAATGTTAAAACAGCCATAACGGTGAGTAGGGTGGTACTGCAGCACTTGGTTAAGTCAGTCCTCTGTCTGCCTGTGCCACACTGTAGTACCGCTGACACTGACGGATGAAGGGGTGCACCCAGGGGGGGGGGTGGGGGGGGGGGGGGGCTGGGGCTGAGCTGTCAATGGGGGATAGGCTACTAGAAGTAGCAGTACTCTGTATTAAGAAGGGGATTTATTTTTATAAATTTCTGTTCAGACTACTTCAATTAATTCATTTCAATGTTTTTACCTGACTGCATAAGGGTCCTGTATTGCATGTGAGGCCTTAGCTTTAGTGTAAGGGAGATTCTAGGTCAGGTGAATAATATAGGGAGGAGAGCCTAAATGGCATGGGAGCCGCCATTTTCTATCTGTCCCCTGACTCAGAGCAGTGCATTGTGGGTAAATCTGTTATCAACCACTGTTCACACCTAGGAACAATGGCCACAGCTAGCACTGATAACATTGATGTGTTGCATCCCACCCCTATCTGAATCACCTTAATCACCTCCCCATTGTCTCAGGTGTGACGTGAGGGACTGATTGATCATGAGAGACAATGCATTGAATACACTCTGACTGACTGACATGTGGTCACCAACAGAGGTGTTAATGCTCTATTTCTCTGAGATTCAAGATATTCATAATTATTGCTGTAAGCTTATCTTATCAAAAGCCATTTAATAGGGAAAATTTATACAGAAAATAAACATATAGTAAACGAGAGAGAACCCTCCAAATTAAACTTCACAAAGAGGGAAAATGGAAGCTTGACACACGACTACCTGAGCCCCCTGGTACATGCCTCTAGAACCTGCATAGGCTCTCCCCCGTATAAGAAAACATGCATAAGATAGTATTAGAAGTCATCACCATGGAATGGGTGTACTAGAAATTACAGTACTCTACATCGGGAATATAAACGGGATTTTAGTGATATCGGCCTATATGTGCGTAGTAGGATGCTATAGTAGGACAATAAATTAGTATATATATATATATATATATATATATATATATATATATATATATATATATATATATATATATATATATTAAATATATATATATATATATATATATATATATATATATATATATATATATATATATATTTATATATATATATAAGCAGGCCTGGATGCATAGGGATGCATCCTACAATTATTCTACAATTATCCATCAGCTGATTTGGAAAAGGGGTTATACTTAGGCCAAGTGTGTTCACAGTACGGTGAATTCGGAATTGAACACATGTATGTTAGTATCAGTGATTAAACTGGTATTTTCTAAAATGTTGGTTGTGTAGTTGCAGGCTGTGACAACTGTTGTGAACTACACTGATATTCCTAGGCTCCCTATACGCCCAACCTCTTAGTCACTACTGCCTAACCTAGTTAGTCATTTTTTGGCTCCCTATACGACCAACCTAGGTCAGTTATTATTGTCAGGTTGGTCAGTACTGACCAACCCACCTTAGTCGTTTTAGTTCCAGGGGGAGCCACTGAGTGGTCATCACAGGTGGCCCCAACTAGTGGTATACAAATACAACACACCAATGATGAACCTAGGTTAGCCACTACTGACTGACCCCTTGGTCATTTTTGAATATAACTTTGCCATTATGACTAACACTCATATGACCAACCTAGGATAGTCTGTACTGACTAACCCTTTCAATCTATGGATTTTCAGTGTAACTGTTATAGCGGGGTACAGGGAGGTATTGAACCAACAGGAGATGGTCCCGTGATAGGCCGGCAGCTGACAATCGGCCGTGTGATCTGCTAAAGGTCATGAATTGATTCTGGCACTGCAACCTGTGATTAAATCAACCATAGACCAATGCATCAAGAAAGCGTGACTTTATCATGATAAAGTTGCGTTTACAGGTTTAGCAGAATCTTCATAGCATTGTATGTAATCGCTATATTTGCGAATGTCTTATAGCAAAAAATTCCTAGGATAAATACCTTTCTAATAGTGTATATTAGAATGCAGGATTATGAGGCTATACTTATGTATTTGTCAGTTCAGAAATGTTCAAAATCTTTATCAAGAACCTTTCTGAAACCTCACGCTTTCTTGCTGTCTATACCTATCTGTCACTGACATCAAAGTCGCACATGTTGCTACGGGGACCACACTCAAGCCTTTTTTTCCCATCTATGGCTTTAAGTGCTTAGGATCTATATCGTGCATATTGGGATTGTATAATAGCATATAGTCGGCCGTGTGAATTAAAAGGGATATGGGATAAGGGAATCATCAGAACGTATTGAAATAGCATATATGCATGTATCAAGTTAATAGGAGCTGCAATGCTATTTGTAATAAGGACATCTGCACAGACATGGCTCCAATTGATCAGAAGGACCGCTGCATGAATGTTTGCATTTAAGCAAAATCAAGATGCCTTAAAGAAACACTTTAAGCGGCTTTAAGTTCAGTAATGCCATGTAAGTGTCCTGGAAAGGTTATGCCAGCATTTAAGCAGCTTTAAGAAGTATTTACTCGAATATGCTTAAAGTTTTCCTCTCGGCATATATTTGATTGACTTAAATGCAAGCATTCATACAGTGATAAGGGTTAGATATTTGAACAGAGACATTGAATGACTATCAGATGGTGCAGTGGTATGCCTGTACCCTGCCATCTCATGTTGCCTGCTGAGACCGTAGACGCACCGCTCAGTGTGGCACTAGAACCTGTGATTAAATCAACTGCCGATCTATCACTGACCGACCGGTATAACGGTGACCATGATCGATCGGTAGTCTGCATATACCGAGCTGAATTAGAACAGAGTGCCTCAAACATTGGAAGTATGTGTGCATGATCAATGGTGTTCAATAAAGGCATATGTGTGTAACATAATTGTATAAGCAGTCAAGTGAATTTTAAAGGGGATATGCTGCGTAGGTATACACTACTCCTAATGGATAATGTATATAACTATAAACTTAATGTCAATAGCATCGGACAGTCTCGAGGCATAAATATACATTGTTTCCAGAAAACGTACTGCATATAAAACACCACTGTGCCATATTGACACAAAAACATAGCTCTACACTTGAAATATGCTTTCTATGAAGCTATGTTGGCCAATGTAGGGTAATCTGATAAACATAGCTACATTGCCCCCCGGGGATATGCATTACGGGCAATGATAAGGGCTTATTAATCCCCTTAGGACTGTATTGTGCTTTAATGTGCTATGTCCTTTGTCGTATTGATGCATGAACGCATCCCTGGTGAGTAACTTGCCAATGCTGCATTCATGCATCATGCTGACCCTTTGGGTGCATGCCTACTAGATATGGCCAGCAAGATACCTGAATGCAGCACTGACGAGTCACTCCCCGAGCCTATATTCATGTATTATGCTGACAAAGGACATACATGTGCATCAAAGCATGGTGCGGACCTTAAAGGGTTAACAATCGTTTGTGAGGTGAAATGGGAGAGGACTGCCTAGAGCTAGGAACCCTCCCTCCCATTACTCCCACCACTAAACCCACCAAACCACAGCACACTCCCAGTCCCCACACAGAGCAAGGGAACAGAGTCAAAGGGAGTCCAGGTTGTCTCAAGAATAACTCTTCTCTTTAGCCTTAGGGGAGCCCAGGCTGACTAAGGGAGCCTAGGGAGTCACCTAGGGGGAGTCACATAGCTGCCTGACTCACCTAAAGGAGTCACATTAGGGCCTGGGCTCACCTAAAGAGGGGAGTTATTCGTGAGGCAATCTTGACTCCCTTTTGACTCTGTTTCCTTTCTCTGTGCATCTCTATAGGGGGCAAATGGGCTTTGCTATGTGGCCAGCTATTGTTCTCCACTTATGTCCAGGCCAGTTCCAGATTTCATATTTGTGCTAACTCAGGTGCGAAAGTGTGTTTCAGTGTCCTAGCCTTTAATACATTTAGATTAACCCCAGGCGCTTATATAAGAGCGGCAGGACACGATTATTGCAAAACCCTTCTTCCTTAGTTCTCAAACAACACCTATGCTTATTTGATTCCCGATGCGTCAATGCAGTTCAGTTTCCCCTCTAGCGCTGCCGCAGGGGGTTTGGCAACTAACATGTTACATATTTAAATATATTTTCATCGCCTCCCCTAAACCTTTCCCATAACCCTCTCTCCTATAACTATTCCATGTGTCATTATGAATGCTACAACAGATCCTAAGGTCACGTAAGTGCATCTGCAGCTACTAGTTGGAATTTCAGTACCATCTCTTTTGTGCTCAAAGCGCTCAGTTAACTTATACCGTTCACATCCCTTTAGAACTACCATCTGAAACCCAACCCCACAACCCCCCTAGAACCCTTCTACCCCTCCCCCACCCAATTCCTCCTACCCCAACCCCAATCCCACAACCCCTAGAACCCCTCTACTCCCCACCCCCTACTCCACAAGAACCCCTCTACCCCCCAATCAAACCCCTTCTTCACAATTGCTCAGCCACCTCCTCGCACCTTTGCCTTTCTTCGCCCCATGCCATGTGGCGTTAGGCATGCTACACTGGCCGCCTAGGGAGCCCCTCCTCCCACCATGCCAACTCCTGCACCACTCTCAATCAGAGGTCGCCCTGAGGAAGTCACTCTCTGTGCAGTTTAAATCAGCAGCAGAGGCGGCACTCTCCCAACACATTCTTGGTCTAGACTCAAACCCAATGCATAGATAAGTACACATTATCTGCCAGTGGTTAAAGATGGTCGTCTCTATACAGAGAGGTTATCAGCTCAGATGGTGCCATCCCTTACTACAGAATGTCCCCGTCTATGACGCTGCACCCGATGAACCCTCCACCATAGGTGGGCATCAAGGACCTCTTTGTAGTTAAAGTTGGCATATCTGGTATCTGCTGGTAACATTACCTTGCCAATATGCCATTGAATATTGACACTTAAAGAGTTGCAAGAAATAAGGAGGTCGGAAGAAAGCAATTGCCAAGTCTAAAGGAACTGAACCCACAGCAATAATGATGAATTCAGTTGCGTTTTATTTTTTTACGTTTTTAATGTGCATTTATTGAGCCTCTCAAAATATAAGGTCTACAGGAAAGTGGAAAGTTGAAACACAATAGTAGTCAAAAATATCCTACATTATCTGGATCATCTTATATGGATAAGATTTCTGGACTTGAATTTCCGTTTTCAGGTTGAGAAATCCTTTGATGGTTAAGCTCATTCAAATGGGAACGTTTTTCCTATGGAGGAAATGGTAAAACTCAATGTACAAAAACCCAATAGTAATTGAGCCTCAGAAGATATTGACTCTATTCCACATACACCGACTTTATGGTGAGCTGTCTCTCATGACATGCCTTACGTTTCACTTTTACATGCGCACCTACAAAGCCCCCCTCATACACTCCATTCACCCCATACTCCACCCGGTATCTACACCAGGTGCCTGTAATTACAAGATCTAGGCCTCACTGCACTGATTTTACCTCCTCACAATACCAGAGGGTTGAGCGCAATTCAATGTCATTTTGATATGGCTGGTATAATGGCCGCATAGTGCTTCAATGTAACATGCCCATTGTTATCCTGATCATAAAGCGTAAAGAGCTGTTCATTCTTCATGAAGAATGAATGGCTCTTAAAGTGTAAGCACCCATTAAACTGAACTTTCCTTGTCAGACATTGCATTAGGATGTGGAATGATAATGCCTATTTGAACTGCTAAACGGTACTGCTCTGGTAGTATAATGGTTGTTAATAACAGCCGCATAGGCCTCCAACCCACTATGCCCATTGTCATTATGACTAATGAATAGCTCTTTAATCATTATGCACCCATTAAACTGAACTATGTGGCATCCTTGTCAGAAACTTGTATGTGGAATGATAATGTCTACTGAACTGTACTGTTCTGGTAGTATGATGATTCAGAAAGCTGTTGATCCAACTGCTCGGAGCAGCTAAGGCAGGGCCTGCAGGGGATGAGCAGCTCAGTTTGTTTGTGTGTAGGGGGTATCTGTGTCTTTAAGGGCAGCATATTGGGTAAATGTGGACCTGCTGACCAGCCTTCGGCTGTGTTGGTTTTAAAACTATATCATCGGTAAATGTATTATGCTTGTTAGGCCAAAAAAAAGGTTTGTTTCAGGTCACCCGACCGACCCTATCAAAACAGGGCGGACCCTACATTTTTTATGCAATTTTGAAGACATTTTCACATTTTTACCCTTTTTTGGTCAATTTTAGGGTATTCAAAAAAGTTGGTTAGTACTTTCATCCGACCTACCGACCCTACATTTTCCTCCCATGTTACCTGAAACAAACCTTTTTTTTGGGCCTTATCGTAATAAAGCAGGAAGGCAGCCCTGGCCACACTGATAATCTAAATGTTCCAGGCCTTAGTCTGTAGTGGCTATCCCAGGTTATTCATAGGGGCATTGCTCAGACATGTGCAAGTGCTGTTCAAAAATGACTGAGGCAGAACAACATATATGACTAATGCCTTACTCAAAATGCCTAATAGTCATCGAAATGAACACTTAGGTGGGTTGGTCGGTACTAATCAACCTGGCATCATCAAATAACCTAGGTCGGTCGTATATAGGAAGCCAACAAATGACTAACTACACACAGAAAAGTAGAGGTGTCAACTGTGTCTCCCACATGGGTTTGGCAAAAATGGAGTGTCAAACAGCTATTGACTCTGCTTTTGACACTGATAGTAGAGAGCCAACTCAAGTTGTCACTAATAGTAGAGAGTCAACTCAAGTTGTCACCGATAGTAGAGAGTCAACCCAAGTTGACACTGATAGTAGAGAGTCAACTCAAGTTGACCCTTCATTTAAGCAGAGTCGTTAGCTGTTTGACTCTTTATTTTACCAGAGCCACGTGGGAGACACAGTTGACACCTTAACTTCTCTCTGTGCAGGTTAATCACTAGTGACTGAGATGTTAACCAGAGCTGACTACGGTCAGAATATCAGTGTATGCAGTCTACTGACAAGGGCTGCATTCATACACCCATGACACAAACTATGACATGACCAATCAATCAGCACATAGCCTATATATATAATCACACTACATCATTAACATTACAGACACCCTCGATGTGCTAAGGCCAAAAAAAGGTTTGTTTCAGGTCACCCGACCGACCCTATCAAAACAAGGCCGACCCTACGTTTTTTTATGCAATTTTGAAAAAAAATCTGTATTTTTACCATTTTTTGGTCAATTTTAGGGTCTTTGGACCAGCGCCCTAGTACTTTTATGTTAAAAAAAAAAGTGAAAAAAAAAATCAGACCTACCGACCCTACATTTTCTGCCAATGTTACCTGAAACAAACCTTCTTTTTTTTTTGGCCTAATGCTATGAGTTATTGGCATTTCTGAATGGACACAAGCAGTATCTGTAACACTCATATATAACTTAACAGAATGTGTATTTGGCACACATATGAATAAATTAGTATGTGTGGCTTTAATTATGGATTTGTTCTACAGAGCACGGGACCCCCATCCTACCCTCTAATGACTATCAACACGGCAATACCCCAACAGCATGCATAAACTAAAGGACCATCGTGTGTTCAGTGATTTGCTAAACTGTAAAAAGTTACTGTATTTAAACTGCACAATGTGCTATACATTTACAGCACTTCTTGCTGTAGGTGTACAGTACCTACTTCTTACAGTGTACTCTAATGATGCTGTACATGGTGAAGTAGGGCTACATAAGCAAATGTGTTTTTTCATTGCTCGGTGATTTAATTCAGTTTAACATACAATAGTTAGGTACTGGTAGAAAGAGACTGCAGCCCTGGCGAGTGCATGCATCATGATGGCAATGGCTTTAGCACAGTAAAGCACTTTGCGGCCCTTAACCATAATTATAAGTGCAGCAAATTGTCATAATTTGTAATGCCCTTGGTCCCCATGATACATCGATGCAGCCCTGGTGAGTAACTCGCTACTGCTGCATTCATCCATTATGCCAACCCTCCTGAGATGGATGACACTTTCAGGGTTAACATGATGCTTGAATACAGCCCTGAAGAGTCACTCCCCAGGGTGGAATTCAAGCATCATGCCGACTTTAGAAGGGCATAGCACATTGAAATACTATGTTGCCCTTCCAGGGTTAATGTACTCCCGTAAAGGGCGCTGCTGTGTAAAAGCATAGTCGTGAACATTCATGCATCGCGACAACAAAGCGCATACTGCATTAATGCACTATGCAGTCCTTAAAGAGTTAAATGGTCAAACCCATCATTGCATTTCAATGTGAAGAAGCCGGTAAAGGTGTACTCATGATGCATCAATGCAGCCCTGGCTACATTCAAGCATCATGCAGATCCTTTAGGTTGGATACGCTCCCAAACAGTCGGCATGATACACCAAGGCAACACCGGCGAGTTTCCCGCCTTGATGCATCATGACGACAAATGTGACATTTTAGCAACGTGCTGTCCCTAAAGGGTTAAATGGTCAAAATCCACCATTGTATTTCAATGGGTAGAAGTGTGTAAGGGTGTACTAATGCTACAAGGCACTTTGGCCTTCCCTCAGTCACACCCAGTCTACACAGGCAGCCTTTACTTATTCATCCCTGCTCATCCCTCTGTCCGTCTGTCTGTGTGTCTGCTGCAATCTCCCAGCACATTCTCCCATTCATATCTACCGGCACTACCTCCTCCTCTGCCAAAAGGAGACGAATCCCCTTGAAAACTTACATACGCCATTCTTTTGAAAGATTCATGAACCAATTTAAATTCTTAAGAAAATGTATGAAGAACTCTTTTTTTAAAGTACAGAATGATTGGCCAGAGTTTTATGGTCAAAATACCAGATCTTCATGAGAAATACTTTTGTATGTATGGAGACTGCAGTGAGTGATGCGGATAGGAGAACAGATAAGTAGTACCGTTTTCGCCCCTTCTTCCACTGAAGAGTTCCTGCAGTCTGGACCTTTTGGCAGAGTCTTATCTGAGACTGTGCTGGGAGAGTGTGTCTGTCAGTGATCAGAAATGTGGGTCAGAGGAGTAGGAGGGATCGATATAGTGCAGAGAAAGGAACTCACCAGTTTGCCATCTCTCAGGTCTAAATTAAGATTAACACTGAATAAACATGAATTAGCCTGGTAACAAAAACTAATTATGATTTGCAAGGGCTTTATAATTTATGGCTAGTGTGTGTCAATTTATGTATGTCTATGATTAGACATTGGTTGTTGTTTTTTTGGTTGTTCTTTGGGGGGCGGGGGTGGAAAGTTTTTTTTTGATTGTCACAATGTATACAGAGTGATTTTAGACAAAATATCAGTATAATTTTGCAACATAAATCAGAAATATAGTAGCTAAATGTAGACAAATAATGGAATAGATAGATAAATAAAAAATATAATAGAGAGTCTGAAGTATTTACACTACAGCTGTCAATTCAGTGTGGTACTTGATTGAGGATCGAGGAGACCGTGAACAGGTTTTCACGACACGAGTGGAGAAACTTCAGGAGCATTAAAATTTCAGATGGTCTTTCATCAGAATTTCATGCGATGCGTGCGCATGAGGGCGGTGTGTGATGTTCCTTTTTATACCCACAAACATTTCTACCCCTCCCCCTGGACAAAACCCCTCACCTCCAGTCCCACCTACAGCATAGGGGTGGGAGGGAGGTGTTAGCATGCTATAAGAAGGAGAATGGGGTATAATCCAATATCACTTTACTAAACTCTGATGTGGATATAGCTTAGGTCAAAATGTGGATGACTTACATGTTTAAATCTCTGGTAGTTTTTGTCATAGTTGATTCATAGAAGTGCCAGATCAGGGATAGGGTGTTTTATTATGCTAATTGTAATGGGAATAGGAGGTTAACCAAAATATTAACAAAGACAGCAGACACTCTTTGCACTGATAGAACCAAGGAAGATTATGTTCTATGTGGATATTGATTTGATGGTCAATGATTAATTACATGACAAATTATTCTCCTTGGAATCAAATGACCAAAGTACAATGCATTTGACATGACCGCCATGCATGGAGGATATACAGTACAAATTATGTAACACAAATTAAAATAGTAGGTGATAAAATGATAGATGCATTCTCAAATATACATCAACAAGTAAAAACCATGACTTGCATTTAGTGAACCATAGCAGCCACTACTTAGTTACTATTTATAAATAAACACACATGCAACACAGTTTACACCTATAAATCACAACACATGACTTGTTTTCAATAAAATATAAACACCAACTTAATCAATCATAAAAATGTACCATAAATCATTTAAAAAAAGGATAAAAACCACCGCCTACAGGTATTTGCCAACTGGGGCGTGAACAGGGTGGGGGGTGGGAGGTAGACCGATGTGTCTGGGTTGGATAATTGTAGCACACCTACCCTGGTTACACTCAAAAAGTAAACTTGTCTCCAGACTCTTCAAAGTGACGGTCATAAAATAAATGAGTCAGAAACTTGTCTATGTGACAAGGAAGTGGGTCTTTTAGCTGGAGATAGAAGACCCACTTGGCATGTGCCAGCCAAAAACCCGACATTTGCCAGCTCAAGATTCTATTTGTGGGATGGAAAACTGATAGGTTAGACAACTTTTGACTTGTTTATTTTATGTACTGTCAGTTTTTTTATGGATTGGAAATAATCAATTAGTGGACATGATTTGTGATAAATAAATCATAGTGACAAAAAAGGGACCGAACCTTGACCTGGAAGCATCAGCACTTTGGGAACTGCATGATGTGTCATGATGCATGTTCAATTTCTGTCATGATGCATGCATGCAGCACCAGCAGGTAGCTCACCTCAAGAGGTATGATACACAAATGCAGTGCGGGCTGGGTAGCTCGCTAGCACTGCGTTAGTGCACCTTCGGGAGGCATGATGCACGAATGCAGCGTTGGCTGGTAACTTACTTTGCAAGGGATGATGCATGCAGCACTGTCAAGCTCATATGTCATTTAAAGATGACATTTGTCGTCATGATGCACCAATGCATCCCTGCGCAAACTAATGCTTTCGTGCATCATGCAGACCCTTTGGGAGTGTCTCAACCCCGTAGGGTGGGCATAATGCTTGAATGCAGCTCTGGCGAGTTACTCACCAGGGCTGCATTCAACTTAGGGAATGGTGCATTAATGCATTATGTCACCCCTAAAGGGTTAAAGTACTATGCAGCCCTTAAAGGGTTGAATATCAGATCTAGCTAACTGTAGCAGCTGAGAGGTGGTCGGTCCGGTGAGTGTGTGTGTGTGGGGGGGGGGTGGGGGGGGGGGGGGGTTAGATAATTGTACCACCCCATGTTGCTGGTTACTGCAGCTGTCAATAATAGATGTAACCACCAGCCGCTGTTTGGGTGCTGCTGGCTGAAAACACATTCAATGTTAGGGACTGCTCATCTTTTAACAACAGGGGGGGGGCGTGGAATTTCCCCTCCTCCCATAGAGGGGTCGACATTTTTTACACACACACACCCCCATAGGCCGAAAATCAGGGGGTGCGCGCCCCATTTGAAACAAAGTAAAACGCAGGCATTTTGATTTTGCTTAAAACAGGTGCAATTTCTTTGCCTCCAAGAGGGGTTGAAATATTTTACCCCCCTTGTCAAGGGTTAAAATATTTTACCAGTCACTCCCCCGATTGTTAGAAAATGATCCCTCCAGCAGCAGGCTAGGGTAAAACCATATCCCAGGGGTCCCAGAACAGGTTGTGGTAGTCGGCTAGAGTCGGTCTAGCATCTATTGGCACTCGCTTAATCCCTTAAGGGCGGCATGATGCATCAATGCATCATGTCCTTCACTGCCATGATGCATGAATGCAGCCCTGGTGAGTAATTATATATGGGATTGAGACACTTCTTAAGGGTCAGCACTGGCGAGTTACTTGTCAGGGTTGCATTGGTGCATCATAACGACATAACGACAAATGTCGTCTTTTAGTGACATGCCGTCCTTAAAAGGTGTTTCCCCTCTTTAAAGTTGCAACAGGCTGTGTAGATACACTTACATTCCAATTGATGTATGGGAGCATTTCAGTATAAGATCATAGACCTGCTGTATAAGCAGTGTTATACCACTTGTTGGTTCCAGCTGTACTTCGTACAGACTATTGAGAATAAACTGCTCTAGCACTAAAAGGAAGAAAGAAGTAACAAAAAGGGAAACTATCACAAAGTTTTTGTGAGGCATATTTATACTTAGACAATCAATTCTCTTTCTGGTGTGAAACTCAGGTTTCTGTACCAGTAAATTAAGGCACATTTTGTTATTGCTTTAAGAAGTGCACACACTCCCAGTGCGACCCCTCTGATACATACTTGTATCCTTAGACTGTTATTACCATACAAAATCTGTACTGCTCCAAATGTCTCTAGAGTTTTCTCCCTATTAAAGCACAGATACTGTATAGATAGGGGTGTGGTAGGCAGCGGGCGGTATGCACACTGTGTTTATCCCCTACTTAAATAAATCGGTCACGAGCAGTGCACCTACCGGAGCACCTCCGAGCACCTCCGAGCACCTCCGAGCGGATCAATACTTAATTTTTGTTATCATGAACATGGTTATCTGCAGAATCTACATGACCCGCACGGGCCCGGGTCGAGCCGACATGTGTCGTAAAAGCTGTGTAGTGTTTAAATCCCGCTAGATCTTGTCTAACCTGGCATTATGCCTTCTAAAGGGTCTCAAGAAATGTAGCTGGGCTTGCATCCTATAAAGGCTACATAGTTTTTTATTGCACTATATGCTTGGTCATTATGATGGTTGAATGTAACCTTGGTGAGTCCATTCGCAATTTGCAGGGGCTTTATTCAATAGAGTATCAATAGAGTATCAATATAGGGTCGGCATGATGCCTTCATGCAGCACTGGTGAGTTACTTATCTTGGCTGCATTCATGCATCATGCTAACAGAGGGCATGATGCATTAAATCACTATGTAGCTCTGGAAGGGTTAAACACATTCTACTAAAGATTTCGATATGCCCGTGCATATGGATTGACAAACATGCGCCATAAAACCAATGTAGCGTTAAAGTCTGTGTAGAACTTACTCGTCTAACCAGACATCGCACTTTATCTAATAATATCCCGTCCTGGTACGGATATTCCTATGGGTGTATATAATTTGTATACGTGAGTTATGAGCAACAGGTAAGACCACTATTTGTAGTGATTAAATCCCACTAGATATTGTAACTTTCTACCTTGTATGTAGTAGCTATAGGACGAGTACCAAGCTGTACGCAAAATACAGCGAAGGGAGCCTTATAGGAATACCCCTTGGTACAAGGCCTATAACTACTTTATACCACTAGCTGTATGCAGTATACAAGAGGTGTGAAATGCTTTATTCTCCGTGCCCGCTGTGGTATAAAAATCCTTAAGTGGGAGCTGTAGGGAGCTACGAAATGAACATACTTATTCTAACCATGTTATGCATCTCCCAAGTCGACTTGTGATATAAAAGCATTACCACGCATTGAACTCTCTGATGATACTCTCTAATGAAATTCCTCATCAGCAAGGGAGATACAAGTCTAACTGATGTAGTGGTTAAATCCCGCTAGATCCTGTCGATAGATTTGTGAGATATAGGGGGCTTGGATATGAACATATTCTAACCACGTCGTCAGACTATTACTGACAAGATCAACAAGACCCACACGAAGTCCCAGTGGGAATGCCATATGAATTGGCATTTTGCCCAGAGATAGATAAAATGTCGCCGTATGTATTAGGTCTGTACTCCTTAGAGCCTGAGAAACGACACGACAGCGCCAATAGATATTAGGTCTAGATAAGAGGCAGCATGGGACTGACTGTGTGATTGGGTTTAGTGACAGTGAAGTGTCCCATCCTATCACACATAATTAGGGCACTCAAAAACAGATACCTGTTTCTCATCACTGCGCGCATCATAGAAATCGGGTTTTGAGAAAAACTTTATTCTTGTAAATTATGAATGAAAAGAAAAACATGATAAAAAGCGAGAAATATTGCCATATCTGGTATCAAACTAACACTTAGTGTGTCAGTAACACAGTTGGCTAGAATTACATTTCCCCCACGTTTGAAGTTCAATAAACTGCTAAAATGGCAATTTTGATCATGAACAGCTCCAATAGATATTAGGTCTATATAAGAGGCAGCCTGGGACAGACTGTGTAACTTGGAGTATTGACGATAACACTGTCCATTATATTACACCAATTGGCTTCGGTGATGGTGTAGAATAAGATGACTCATGTTTTGACTTCACCACAGCTTAGAACATTCTTCATAAGGAGTTAAACTATCTCTAAAAGGGACAGTTTTAGCTACTTAAACCCGTAATAATGTCTCAAAGCTTTGTATGATTCGGTGCACAAATGCAACATCGGTAAGTTCAATTGCCAATATCGCATGGAAGAACTATGCATCCCCCTAAGTGATTCCTTGCTTTTTGACACTATCCCAGCAAACACGCCTTTCGTGGGCCGGTGCTGGCCCAATGCTGGCAACGGTACTGGGCCGGTGCCGGCAATACGGTTCTGGCCCAGTAAAAAAGTGCAAACAGGTGCGGCATTGGGCCAGTACAGTATGCTGTAACTGGCCCCGTACTGGGCCTCTACTGGGCCAGTACTGGGCCAATACTGGCATGCCAATACTGGCCCGGTACTGTTTACCAAAAATCTGGCCAATATTAATCATACCATCTATTGTTAAATATATAGACAAAATACATCATATTACCACCCAGTGCACATGCTGCACACATAGATAGTGTATATCAAGTGATCAGTCAAACATCTTTCCTCATCTAGTTTTAACAACCAGGAGTAAAGGAGACCAATCTTATCCACATAGGCCACAGCCTGTTGGTATAAGACCTATACCTCAAACTCAAACATGAGGTGTTTATTATGAAAAGCTCTCTATTCCCCCGTAATTTACTTTATTCAGTTAATAATTTTGCATCAGATAGATATCCTATGATATCTGTTTTATTACACTTTCATTTGCACCTATGTGAGGTAATGTGAATCAGAATTATTAAGTCATAATTATACATATGGGCTATATATCTCATAAGACATGCATTGATGACATCTTGTGGAGTGATTGGGAACTAATCTAGTCAGATTGCCAGTACCGGGCCAGTACAGGCATACCGGTAATGGCAAACGGTACATTGCCAGTACTGAACCAATACATGGAGGCAGTAATGGCAAAGAAGTGGCATGGTATTGGCAGTGCTGGGCCGTTACTGCCAGTACTTGCCAGTACAATGCCAGTACCGGCCCGGTACAGGCGTGTTTGCTGGGATATGAGCTATCTTAGCATTGTATATACTCATACGTGACACCATTTAGGCAGTCCCAGTACTATTCTAGTTCATTACAGTACCACTAGGGCTGGTATGATTGGCAGGGGTAGCCCCGGGTAGCCCCACCATTACCCACAGACCCAGGGGCAGGGCGCTGATGATGTCCTCTATCTAGTTACCCAGTAACAGCTGCTGATAAGGTTAGGCTTAATGAGCCGGAAACAGTTCTGCCCTTAGAAGATGGCATGATGCCTGAACGCTTCTTCTTCAGTGGTCGGCATGATGCATTAATGCAGTGCTGTCATGATGCAGTGTTCCGCCTCTTGGCGAGTGTATTTCTCTTGTATGATTGACATGCTTCATGAATGCATCCCCAGAGATCTTGCTGACAAACTACATAGAGTATTAAAGCACCATGCGGCCCTTAAAGGGTTATGGTTTAGTCTCATCAAGGGGTAAATTGGTGCTTGGATAAGGTAATCACTCCCTGTGGGTTCTCTAGCTGTGAAAGCAGTCGAATGCTGGTGGCTGTTATATTTTGCCAAATACACAATTTAAAAGTCAAACTCTTGGTACAGATCTATGTGGGGTTTGGTATGTTAATATGTTGCTGTCTCAAGGTTAGACATCACATAACCCTCCTTCATAAGAATATGACATGATTTTATTAAAGCTTCATGTTGATTTGTTGGTATAAGGTAACACCTGAAAGCTGTCAAATAACTTACCCATGCTGCATCACTGTTTAATGATCACCCTTTGGGAGTGTATCAAAGCCCTAGGATTGGCATGATGCAGCAATGCAGCATTGGCGAGTTACTCACCACGGCTGCATTAATGTACCATAATGTCTTACACCACAGTTGGCTGAGAGAGCAAAATAAATGGCCCGACTGTACATTGAACACCATCTCCTAATATGAGTGTAAGCCAAATATGATACGTGTAAGTGGCTGCATAAGTGTATAATAAGGCTTGGACAATGGTCAATAACCTCGACTGACACCTTGGACAATTACACTTTATTACACGACCTAACGTTATTAATACGATCCTGTGTTTGTTTAACCATTAAAAACGTTCCAGCCCTAGGTGTGGTACGCTTTTGCGTACCAACCCTATGTATGGTATGCTTTTTGGTGCTCTAGACCAATCAGAAGCCAGCATGTTGGTCACGTGACACAACAATGGCGGCAATGTAAACAAAGCAGACGACGATGTGAACAATGCAAATTAACGATATAAACAACAATATTTGCGATGTAAACAACATCTAAAAGGTAGGGGGGCTGGAAAATTGTCTTCTGGTCGTGTAATAAAGCTTGTATTTCATGATAGGGTCACGCATGGGGCACACCCATCATGCAATACTGGCTATGTCCTTGGCTTATAACACGTATACAGCTCGTCACGTGTACCACATCTACCACAGAAAGCTATACAACCACATTAAGGCCGACCCTCACTGAAAAAGTAAACTCGTCTCCAGACTCGTCGTAGTGACTGTCATAAAATAAACGAGCCAAAAGTTGTCTAGCCTATCAGGTTACCATCCCACAAATAGAATCTGGAGCTGGCAAATGTCTGGTTTTGGGCTGGCACATATCAAATGGGTCTTCTATCTCCAGCTAGAAGACCCGCTTCCTTGTCGCTTAGACAAGTTTTTGACTCGTATATTTTATGACTGTCACCTTCGACTAGTCTGGAGACGAGTTTACTTTTTGAGTGCTGGAGGTTTGAGGAGGGGAGATCTCTTTCTTCTTGGCCCCTTTACACCTGGGACTACATCTATAGTAGAGTCCAGAATACCCTCAGCATCTAATCCAATAAGCAAAGTGTGATTCCCTTTGTGGTGCCCAGTGATAAGGTAGACTACAAAGCTACAAAGGGTCTCAGTTTCCACTTTATGAATTTGATACAATTTATGTTAGGGTTTGATGTATGAAGGCTCCGTTGTAGCAGCTTGTAATGATATTATATTTCTACCAAAGGATTCAGCCCCGCTGTTAGGTCGACATAATAGGGTTATGGTTCTTTTCAAGAAGGGTTTATCTATAATGGTATTAAATATAGTCCTTTGTGACTAGAGGGTCTGTTAAGATATATATATATAGCTCTCACTGTGTCTTCATTTTTACATCTACTGAATTTTACCTCGCCTCAGAATTAACATCGTGTGTCAACAATTCAAGGGCCGCATCGTGTATTAATGTATGATACCCTTTGACTGTCATTATCCATGACTTCAGCCCTGGCGAGTAACTTGTCAGCACCCTCAGAAAAGTGAGAGTCATTGTCGCTAAAACTACCCTCACCTGAGAGTCAGGCAGTGCCTGACCCTCAGGGTAGTTTTAGCGACAATGACTCTCACTTTTCTTTGTGTGAGGGCATGCGTGCAGGCCACAACAGCGCTGCATTCATGGATCTTGACAACAAAGGACATAGGACATTAGTCCTTTAATGATGGCATGATACCTCAATGCATCATATATCCTTGGTCGTAATGATGCATGAATGCAGTCCTGGCGAGTAACTCGCCAATGCTGCATTCATGCATCATGCCGACCCTTCAGGGTTGAGGCACACATGTCGTCCTTAAAGGGTTAAAGCACTACACAACATTCAAATGTTTAAATTATATACAGCAATAACCAATTTATTTGTAAACGTATTCAAAGATGACATTTACCCGATTCACTAACCGTTACCCCCTGCCCACCCCCCAGATTTGACCCATAATTGTGTGAGGGACACGGTTTCTCGGAGACACCGGGACTCGAACCCGGGGCCTTCCGCTTGCCAAGGGATTGCTCTACCACAGAGCTACATCTCCTTGTCCTATCAGATAGACCGTGTCTCACGTTACTGGATCGGTATGGTACAGAGGGGGAGGATTACCCAGGTGTTTCACCCCTTCAGGCTTTCAACCAGGGTACGGGGAATCCGGCCCCTACAATTGTCTAATATATAGAGCAATGACTAATATATTTGTAAAATTATTAATAAAATGAACCCTTCTGCTCTCACCCACAGACGATGCAGGAGGCCCTGGATGCCCGGCAGCTCAGTATGGACCAGGTGACGGCCATCTTTGAGACGCTGGAGGCAGAGGGACGCCAGGTCGGGTACCCGGTCGCCGAGCACGTGCAGCACAAGATGGAAACCCTCAACGCTGATTGGACGAAAATACAGCAGATGTCGAAGCATCTGCAGCCAGAGGGCGGCCCGGAGGAGGTTATAGAAGGTGAGAGAAGTGTGCGGAGGGGGTTTTACTCTTTAGCCCTTTAGCCCTTTAAGGACGCATGTCGCTAAAAAATGGCATTTGTCCCAGCGAGTAACTCGCTGATGCTGCATTGGTGCATCATGCCCACCCTTCGGGAGTGTCCCAATCTCATGAGGTCGGCATGATGCTTGAATGCAGCACTGGCGAGTTACTCGCCAGGGCTGCATTCATGCATCATGCAGACAAATGCTTTAAGCATGAAGGTATTATGCCGTCCTTAAAGGGTAAGGACGGCAGAATTCATTAATATATAGCTAATATCACCTTTAAGGACGGTATGATGCCCTCACCATCATAAAGCATGAATGCAGCTCTCGCAAGTAACTTGCAAGTGCTGCATTCAACCATCATGCCGACTCTACGGGGTTAATATACTCTCAAACAGTTGGCATGATGTATCAATGCAAAGGTGAGTTTGGGAGCAGGGGGAGGGGACTTGAATCCTTCAATTAAGGACGGCAGAATTCATTAATATATATAGCTAATATCCCCATTTTAACCATTTAAGGACGGTATGATGCCTTAACGCATAATGCCCTCACCATAATGAAGCATGAATGTAGCATAAAATCAGTGACATTAGCCAGGTACTGAAAAGATCGCACTTAAGGCTTTCGGGTTTTAACACAATGTCGTAACTTCTCAAACCATAAAACCATACCTTAGAAACCCATAGTCATGGAGACTGTCCAGACCAAATTAAAATCAACCTTTAATGTTAAAAGGAATTACTAAGGTGTTAAACACTAATCAGAGGCTAGAAGGATACTACATGCATCCCCGGCGTGATTTTGAGGCTTCGAATTAGAACTTCCTAATGCAAGAGATATGAAAATACTGCTTAGGGGGTGACCACTTAACACAATAAATACCTGGTGAAATAAAGTCTGCCCTGCTAATATGATAAAACTGCTACATTTTAATATAAAAAAATTGTTACATTTTAACATTTTAACTCATTAGTGTCCTTCATGAATGTTTCAGTAAAAGAGACGCGGAGTTACCTGACGGAACAGCTAAGTCTCAGCCCAGAGCCCAAGGTCAGCTGCGCACTGGACAACGAGATCAGCGAGCTCTCTGATTGGTTAATAATGTTGCAACACATCCTCAAGAAGAACAAGGTCAAGGTCGGGGATATACGTGAAATAGAGGAGGCAATAATCAAACAAAAGGTGGGTGGATGTTTGCTGTCGTTCATTCTGTTCTAGCTTCTCTTGGATGCTGATCAGGCTCCTTTTTTTCAGAATAAAACAATTTCGATTTTATTGACATATCTTTTCTGTGTGTCTTCGCTAGGTTGAAATAAAGAGACAGAATACCAGTATTAAGGAAAAGCATATGGACTATACCAAAGTCAGTGAGTGACGATACAATGTTGGGGAGACTATTCCCTAAACAGAGGTTCAAGACATGGTGTAACAAGGGAGACTATTTCCTAGACAGTGGGTAACCATAAGATGTTCGAAGATTAGGGACTAATCATTAGGATTAACTGTGATGAGTTCATATTTAAATAAGTAGGGTACCTCAATAGTTACATTTTAATATAATATCAAACTCATTTCTATTGCTTTCAGTATTCCCTATCTAATACAATACAATACCCTTATTATTTTAGTTTCATGATAGCCTCCTATTTACTGACTCCCTGTACTGATAGCCCTATGCCCAGTGAGTTAGTTGACATGATACTAGTCAGTATTGGTTATCCGGACATGCAGATTTACAGTCTGTGTATTACAGGCTTCATTACCGAGGCATGCCAGGTGTACACAACATAACAGACCTGAGGGAGTGACCATTTAGTAACAACATGGTTGGATGGGGGGTATTTTGAAGGATTATTAGGAGTGGGGGTGGGGGGGGGGGGGGTCAAACAAGATGGGACTCTTCCCTACTAGTTCAGAAAAGCTTGGACACCGGGCAGTATTCGTGATGGGGAGGGGCTACTGCAGGGCTTACTGACAATACATTTGAACCATGCTGGGGGTGAAGAAATACATGTGTGTGGAGGGGGGGGGGGGCAGGGAGAGGGGGGAAAAAACTTTTTCACCCTCACCCCCCTCCTAACCCCCCTTGTTGTAAAAACATGACCACCCTCTACCTGATAGAGTGTGTGTGCTGTGGGGTGTTCAGATCAATAAACTAACACAGGCTTTTAGAAAAACACACAAAATAAAACTGGTCTGTGAAAAGGGAATACTGCTTTGCATACAGAGCTTTTTCCAGTAACCCTTGGGGAATCGGGTTTGGACAAAAACTAATATTCTGCTCAGAATGGCGCATAGTAAACAATTTCCCCCAGTATTGTGGAGGCCAAGGTCCATTTCAAAGAATTGATTCTGAATTTAAACCTGGTATTGTGCTTGGTTTTGTAATGAAAATACGTACTGCTGCTAATGTACGTCTGGATCATTTCTCTCACCCTAAGGGGTGCATATAGACAGTACACTATGATAGGAATTATGTAAAAATAATGCCAAACATCGATAGGATTATAGGTATATCTTTGGTTGGTTGTTAAAGCGCAGAGTTGGTACGGGATAGGGAATGCCAGAAAAGGCGAATATAGTGAGGGAAAGTAATGGAAGGTGACGGTACAGTAAATAATGTCAGGAAAAGTAGTATTTCCTTAGTCTTTGGGAGTCATAGAAAGTCATGGAATTTCAATTTAATGTTTTTTTTGTCGAAACACTGGAATCAGTCTGTCAGTTAGGGTTGTAGTACCCATACGGCTGTATGTGGTATATAGACAGAGGTCCATGATAATCTGTCTGAACGACAGGTTTCTCCACGAGTGGCGCATTGGATCGTATAACACGAGGCGGAGCCATCTCTGATGTGATCCAATGCACCACAAGTGGAGAAACCAGGAGTTTAGACTGATTAGAGTGGACCTCTGTATTTATTTCATGTAATTCGTGATTAATTTCATCAAAATACACAATTAAAGATTGGTTTCATAGCTATTTTGGTGACATCATCGTAGAGAAACAGCCCATGGAGAATGAGCATCAGTTTCTCCACAGGGGTGTGGAGAACGGCCATTCTAGTACTTAAGCATAGTAACTTAGTTTTGCCACATGAAATAAATGTGTTGTATACGTGTGGTACTGCGCTGTGCTGTAGAGGTATAGCCTCACATGGCCACACAGACCCTCGTATAACACAATATAGGATATTGGCATGTCTGGGGCCGGGAGGAGTGTGAGGGATTGTGGCTGATGCACACAGGGAAATGGTATTGCCGTGTCTGGGGACAGGGTGGTGTGTGTGTGGGGGGGGGGGGGGGGTCATGTGTAGGGCAGGGGTGAGAGAGGGGTGCACATAGGATAGGACTATATGCTGGAGGATATAGTATCTCCCCTGGAGTAAATACTCGTATCTCTTGCACTTGCCCTTGTAGATGTGTGTGTGTGTGTGTGTGTGTGTGTGTGTCGGGGGGTGATGTGTAGGGTGAGGTGTGTGTGTGTGGGGGGGGGGGCTTAATGTGTAGGGCAGGGGTGTAGAGTGGGGGTGCACATAGTGTGACATGCTGGAGGATATAGTATCTCTCCTGGAGTAAATACTCCTATCCCTTGTCCGGGATTTCCAGGACAATACTTTTTTTCATATAAAAAGTTGATTATTGTTTTAAGATTTTCTAAGTTTGTGAAGCAGTCAGTGAAACGCCTAGATCCAGGATTAGATGTGTTTGAGCGTACATGGGCTGAAAATTTAGGGTAGATAGTTGGGAACTTTTTCCAATTATTTATATTTGGGCCTCAAAACTACTCAGAAATTGACTCGCAAACGAGTGGTGGGACTGTGGCCTTGATAAGTGTAACCTCAAAATGGTCTAAAATTGAATAAAATGCATATTTGGATAAAACTGTCGGCCTTGTTTTGCCGGTTCTGGCTGGGTAACCTTATGCACTCTTTTTGGCCTTGTAGCTGTAAAATTAGGTAAAATGGGGATATAGTAGGAATGGTTGATTCTAAGACAACAATTGTGGCCCTAGACCCCTAAATTCGACATGGCGACATTGCGACAATTTGGTCCTTAGTGACATGGGACATAAAGAAAAATTGGATAGTGGCATGGGACATGGGGCATTTCTTAAAATTGATATGGTGACATGGGCATTTCTTAAATTAGCAATTAGCAATAGGAAACCACTCCAAGAATTATACTGTATGAATTCAGGAGAGGAAATAACGCTATATCCTACTTGTAGGACAATAGTGACTGTTGGCCAGACAAAAACTTACTGACCATCTTATACAAGCCAATAGTCTTTTTTTTACCCAATAGCGCCTGAGTCAATGTGTAGATAGCATCAACTGAACACACACCCTGCCACCCCACAACCTACCCCCACCCCTTGTACAGTTAAACTCTGTAAGGGCCGCATAGTGCTTTAATACACTATGCCCTTTGGTCATCGTGAGGCATGAATGCTGCCCTCGCGAGTAACTCGCCAGTGCTGCATCCAAGCCTAATATTGAAAGTATTTGGTTGATGCACTCCCTAAAGGTCGGGGTGATGCATGAATGCAGCCCTGGCGAGTTACATATCTATATGCATTCATACCAAAGGGCCTTTAGAGGGTTAGTTGTTGGGTCAGCTCTGTACAGGGCAGTCACCATGGTAACGGTTTATTGACTGGACTTACTGAGGGCGTGATTGGTGCCACTCCTGGGGCTTAGGGAGCCACACCCCCTCCCATCCCTCTCCCTCACCGCCACCCACTACACTGAAAAAGTAAACTTGTCTCCAGACTCGTCGAAGTGACTATCATAAAATAAACGAGGCAAAAGACGTCTAACCTATCAGGTTACCATCCCACAAATGGAATCTGGAGCTGGCAAATGTTGGGGTTTGGGCCGGCACATGCCAAGGAGGTCTTCTATCTCCAGCTAGAAGACCCGCTTCGTTGTCACTTAGACGATTTTTTGACTTGTTTATTTCATGATCGTCACTTTGAAGAGTCTGGAGGCAAGTTTACTTTTTGAGTGTACCCTCCCGCCTCCCCTCTCCCCTCACCCCCTGTGTCACACCCTCCCCTCCCATGTCTTACTTATCAGCCCTTTAAGGGCAGCAGAGTGCTTTAACACACCATCCCCTTCTGTAGGCATGGTGCACTACTGCTCTCATGGACTACATTCATGCCTCAAGCATGCAGTCTATACGAAAACCTGCCGGCCATCGGCTATAGCCGGCAAAAAGTCTGCCGGTCCGGCAGAAAAAGGGCTACTGCAGGCCCGATTGGCTGGCTGTATTCCTGAGATCCTTGCCTATGTGCCATTTTTTTACGGCTTGTAAATCGGACCATTATTAAGGTTTCTACAGAAAGTGTGAATATTTTCTGTAATGTTCTTCAATAATTTTTTTATCATTATTGCCAGTACAAACACTTGCTTTTTATTTCATTTTTAAATAGCAAGATTGTGCTCCAATATCCGGGCCTGCAAAAATTGAGCCGGGCCTGCATAGTAAAAAATCTGCAGGACCGAATGTCCTGCATGGTGAAAAAGTTTTCGTATAGACTGAGCATGGCAGTCCGTTTGACTTACCAGTTATTCGACATTGGTGTCCCATGAAGCATAATCTGTGAGGACCACGCCGCCCTTAAAGGACTACAGTCTCTAGCCCTCAGACGGTTGTAGTGGTTCTTGTCTGTAGTTATACCACCCCCTTTACCCTTCCTTGCACTCCCCCGGTACCTTCACATATCCTGGTTAATACCAATCTCTCCCCTCCCAGTTTTTGGTCACTGATTCTAGCAGCTAGACAGTGGTGCCAATTCCCTTTTTAACCACCATTGCAGACACCTCTCCCCTTCCAGATATCCAAGTTATGCGTCCCGACTGGACTGTGCACCACTAGTGTCCGTTCTGTATACGTGTTAGACTCTAGCCTCTAGACGTTTCGCCACCCCACACACATGCACATAGCTCTACTCCCCCTACACTGAAAAAGTAAACTTGTCTCTAGACTCGTCGAAGTGACTATCATAAAATAAACGAGTCTAAAGTTGTCTAACAAATCAGGTTACCATCCCACAAATAGAATCTGGAGCTGGCAAATGTCGGGTTTTGGGCTGGCACATGCCAAGTGCGTCTTCTATCTCCAGCTAGAAGACCCACTTCCTTGTCACCAAATTTTTGACTCGTTTATTTTATGATCGTCATTTTGAAGAGTCTGGAGACAAGTTTATTTTTTGAGTGTACACTGATATTCTTTGGCTTCCTATAACGACTAATCTCTCAGTCACTAGTGAATAACCATTTTGGCTCCCTATACAACCAACCTAGTTTAGTTAACATTATCAGGTTAGTCAGTACTGACCAACCCATTTTAGTCTCCTCCATTTCAATTAATTTTAGGCTAAGTGCTCTTCAGTAGCACATTAGTCATATGTTGTTTTGCCTCAGTCATTTTTGAACAGCACTTGGTCATGCCTGACTAATGTCCCCATGACTAACCTGGGATAGCCCCTACAGACTAAAGGCCGGGGCTTTTAGATTATCTGTTAACCTCCCCAAAGTTATTTGCCGCGATTTGACTGTACGTCGATGCTGTCGCCTTTTCTGACTTTTTTCCATTTTTTAATATATTCTTCCCCTCCTCCTATACTTCATTCATACTCTCTGGCTTCTAGAATGTGCCATCTATCCACTTGACTTCTACTATAGCACCTACGCCCCTCCCCTCCAGAGGATTCACTGCGCCCAGAAAATACAAGTTATTCATCCCAATCCTACTGTAAGCCGATGTGGCCAACTTGACCCATTGCCCTCTATGACTCGTAAATACCTCATGTTTAAGCTACGTCCACTTCTCATACCATCTCCCTTCTTTACTGATACTACCCTACGTCCCAGGAGGTATACGTAGTACCATATTTTATCCTTTTACTCCTTCATTCACCTAATCACAACCTTTTAAGAGTGATAAGCACTGGCCTATTCTCAATCCCACTACACTGTAAAATGTTTGTTGCCATTTTTGTAGGTGTACAGTAGATTCTACTGTATGTGCACAGTTCACTGTATGTAAACAGTAGAATCTACTGTAAATCTACAGTAGATTCTACCCTAAATCGATTCTACAGAAGATTTTACTGTACATCTACAGTAGAGTCTACTGTGTACCTACACTAACTATCTACAGTGCATAAACTCCCTGCAGGGCCCAATAATTCTACTCTATTTGCACCTTTGTCCTACTCTACTAGCCTCAGATGTGACATATAGGCACGGCGAGTCACATACCTCCCTGTCTTATCTAAGGGAGTCATATAAGTCAGGGAGTTATGTCACTCCCCTAAGTGACTCTGTTAGATCAGTCTAGGAGTCACCTGGACTCCCTGACGTGACATGGGCTCTCCTAGAGAGGGGAGTCATTCTGGATGCAACCTGGACTCCCTTCTGACGCTGTTTCTTTCCCATGTGTGGTGCAGATCTGTACAGTACTGTACGGTCTGTGGAGGTGGATATATGTGCATATTATTGACACCTTATTCTGCGCCTGTCCCTGCTGTTTCGGCTTTAGATGGGAAATATTGACAAAACAAAATGGCGTCATCTGTCTTCCACACGGGTCGCTGGGTTTTCAATCCGGACTGAAGCTTATCCTGAAAATAATCAGCCCTGCAGGTCAACACCTATACTGAGGGAAAAGTTGAGGAAAGTTTACTGAACTCTCTGAGGCCTGTAACATGCTATAATACATTGTCGTCAACATACATCAATTGACGCAGTCCTGGAGATAAACTCGCGAGGTCTGTGTTAATACGTTTATGCAATATTCAAACTTTAATGTTAAAAATTGAGTTGTATTTAACCCTTTAAGGATAACATTTCACAAAAAGATTACATATGTCATCATAATGCACCAATGCAACCCTGGCTAGTAACTCGCCAATGCTGCATTCAAGCATCATGCCGACCCTTTGGGAGTGTCTCGACCCTACAGGGTTGAGACACTCCCAACCCCGGGTTGCTTAAATGCATCACTGGCAAATTACTCGCCAGTGCTGCATTCATGCATCATGAAGACCAAGGGCATGATGCGTTGATACATTGTGCCGTCTTTAAAGGGTCAAAGGGTGTAAAAGGAAATGGCAGATAATAAAAGGCTTTCTGCTCTCTGGAAATGGCTCTGACAAGAGCGAACTGCTCGTTCAAAGCTCATACAACCCCAAAAGGTTCTGTTGACTTTGAAGCTACAGGCAGCCTGCTCTGTGTACATGAATGTGTAGGTAGGGACAGCGGTGTAGGGTTCCAGAGGCTGACAGGGGAGGAAGGGTTATAGAGGCTGAGAGTAGGAGGAAGGTATGTGGATTAGAGTGGAGGAAGGGACCATTCAGGAGGTTTTTGCCCTCTTCAAATGGCTGTGTTAAAAGGGAACCACTCATTCAGGTCACATAAAACCCCTCTCTGTTGTCTTTAAATTGGCCTACTCTATGTGCGTGTATGTGTAGGTAGGGGCATGGGTGTCGTGTTTCACAGTGGAGGAAGGTTTGAAGAGGCTGGCTGAGAGTAGAAGGAAGGTATGTTGGTCAGAGTGGAGAACACCTTTCATACTGCTGCAGATATTTGCAAGTCTATTGACATCTAAAAGGGAATAGCCACAATGGTCCATGTCATATAAGCACACATATGCTAACATGTTTTAACACTTGAACACTGCCTATTTCTACTTAAATAGAGCATTAAAACACCATGTGGCACTAAATGTAGGTACTGTCTGAAGCTTTCCATATTTGGAGTATATAAAGGGTACCTATACACCAATGTAGCTAAAAAGGGTGACTCTTCCGAAAAGTTGTATATACTCATAATCATGCATCTTATTTCCTCAAAAGTATGCATTCTAGGCTATTTGAAAGAAACATATCTTGTGCATCTCCTCATATGAAATATTTGCAACTATAAGAATTATAGACAATTGTATGAGGATTCTGTACAAACACAACGTCATTATGAACAAGTCACCCTTTCTTGCTGTATTAGTCTATAGATGCAGTATGTGGGGATGCTGTAGGTGGTTATAGAGGCGTGTGTTGACACAACCCCTTACTACACAAGCCTGCAGTGCTGAGACAGGCCTGGGTGTATGGGGAGGTCGGTGCTTCTTATGTGAGCTGCCTTAGGGAGTGGTCATTTTTTAACAACAGGGGGGGCTGGTGGATTTGGGGGGGACCAAAAAAATTTGGACCCCTTGAAGAGGGGGACCAAAAACATTTAGACCCCTCTTGAGGGGGGGACCAAAAAAATTGCACCCCTTTTTTATGAAAAAGCCAGCGCGTTACTATAGCTCAAAGGGGTCGGCCGCGCTGAATATCAACTTGCCTGAGGGGGGGAACAAAAATGTTGACCCCTCCTGTGGAGGGGGGGGACCAAAATAATTTCGACTTGCTTGCGAGAAAATCCACCGATCCCCCCCCCTGTTGTTTAAAAAATGACCACTCCCTTATATTAAAGGATGTCCTTATGTTGGGTGTAGAGGTGGCATTACAGCAGACCTTAGTCTATAATTAAGACAGTTGTAAGATGGCTTATGCCATTCCCTTATAATTGCCTTTTGTATTATCCTTTTTTGCAATGTAATATTCTATATACCTAACATGTAATTGCTCCATTAATTGCATAGCTCTTCAGCCATACCTTCATCTCTGAAACCTCTTTGACTGACACGCCTCCTCAAAGTGTGCTGTAGTGTTTTACATATACTAACCCTCCTATACCTTCCACACTCCCACCCCCGACCTTCCTTGCCACACCGAACAAGGTCCCTTGCCATCTAAGGTCCGCATAGTGCTGTGCCCGTTGTCATCATGAGGGATGGATTTATAATACCAGTGCATTAAATTACCATGCAGCCCTTAACCTTTTAACAATGGCATAATGCAATTATGCCCTTGCCCGTCAGCATGCATTCATACCCTGGCGAGTTACCCGGCAGGGCTCCATTCATGCATCATGCCTTGGTCATCATGATGCATAAATGCAACGCTGGCAAGTAAGTCACCAGTGCTGCATTCAAGCATCATGTCAACTCTACGAGGTTGAGACACTCCCGAAAGTAACTCACCGGGACTACATTGGTGCGTTATGACGACAAATGTTGCCTTTTAGCGACATACCGTCCTTAGCGGGTTAAGGGGGCAGTTCCCTCAGGCTGTCCTTGTTAGTAGTGTGACAAGCTGCCAACAGGTGGCAGCACGGTGGGCCCTTATTGAGTTGTCCTAGAGGCCTGAGGCATACCCCAGGTACCTGGCATCCCCGGGTAATGGTGTGCACTGATATTCCTAGGCTCCCTATACGACCAATCTCTCAGTCACTAGTGCCTAATCTAGTTAGTCATTTTTTGGCTCCCTATACGACCAACCTAGGTAAGTTATTTTTGTCAGGTTGGTCAGTACTGACCAACCCACCTTAGTCTTTTAATTTCCAGGGGGAGCCACTGAGTGGTCATCATAGTATCTTACAGGTGGCACCAACTACCACCAATGATGAACCTAGGTTAGCCACTACTGACTGACCCCTCAGTCATTTTTGAATATAACTTTGCCATTGTGACTAACACACATATGACAAACCTAGGATAGTCTGTACTGACTAACCCTTTCAACCTATGGATTTTCAGTGTGGTGCCACCAGAAGGGTGCGCTGCCAAAACATGCACCTCAAAAGGTGCTATAAGCCTATCCGCTTTGATGGCCGCATAGGGTAGATTCACCTGGAGTCTGACACATTTCTTGAGACGGACACCTGATTTTGTGGCTATTCAAGCATTTTAAGCCCTTTATTTGTGAACAATAGCAAGGTTTGAGTGTTATTCTTTCCAAAAACACTAACACTAGAAGTAGTAGGGTACATAGATAACCTCGAATTTCACTGTCCGTCTCAGGATATTTATCAATCAAACACATTGAAACACTAAACAGAAAAAAGAAGTAGAATCACAGTGACTCCCAAATGGGAGTCTGGACTCAATTGCTTAGGTAAATCTAAACATGACTCTAAAGTGACTCCCAATCATTAGGGTGTCTTAAAATCGGAGTCATTATAGAGTCCTGCTAATGTTAGGGAGTCACTTTAGAGTCCTGGAGAGAGTTACCTCAGTGATCAAGTCGGTAGTCACGGTGATTCTACTTCTTTTCTCTGTGTATGTGGTCCTTCAGGTCTTTATGCGCAG
Organism: Harmothoe impar; assembly: GCA_947462335.1. Lineage (NCBI taxonomy): Eukaryota > Metazoa > Annelida > Polychaeta > Phyllodocida > Polynoidae > Harmothoe > Harmothoe impar. The sequence goes on from OX381708.1 coordinate 81,896,324, forward strand.
ACATTCTTGTTATACCAGGACACTTTACGCGTGCTGCATAATACATAGGGGCCTGTGACCCAGCCCTGGGGAGTGGGGTGATGCAAGCAGATTGTATAATTCCTCCGTCAATGTCTCTTTCATATCAGCCAAGGTAACTCATGCACTGCATCGGCGGGTTACCTGCCGGTGCTGCATTAGTGTGACTGCAGCGGGGTTTTCAGTGACCTGGTGACCTGGGCCGTTTTCCAGGCGACTTTTCGACTTGGGGCAATAATTTAAGCGACCTGGCGACTTTTGCAAAAAATTGATTATAGGATCAAGGGTCTAAAAAAATGACCTCGCGACCTGAAGGTCTTAATTTCGGCGACTTTCCGACTTTCCGACCCCCATTAGTGCTTCATAATGACATATCAATATAAGACCTGAAGGTATCCTTAAAGGAGTAAAGCCCATGTAACATTGCATGAATGTTGCCATTAAGCAAACTTTTATTACTTGAGTCAATACCATGTAAATGTCAAGGATAGGTCATAATGACATTAAAGGGGCATTTACTTAAAGGTTCTTAATGTGTGCATTCATGCAGTTCTAATGTTACAAGGGGTAGGGGGAGACTGGGCTGTTGGGGTTATAATGTTATACAGATATGGGAGTGGTAGTTGAGCTTTAATACACGCCCAGATGCACTGTTTGTATTTGAAGTAGGATAATTACATCGGCCTTAGAGCTCCAGTGTGTTCGTACTTCATAGAGAGTAGTACTTAGGTACCTCTACATCAAATTCAGAGCCCAGAGTAGATATGTCGCCGCAGTATATTAGATTTACACCCAGTAGTATGTAGTGCCTCCCGGGGGGGGGGGGTCATTGAGTCTTTGAGGGTAGATAACAACTGCCGCCCTACCACCCCTCTTATCAGAGGTAGGGAAATTTGACCGCCCTACTTCTCAGAGGTTGGGAGATTTGACCGCCCCACTTTTCAGAGGTTGGGAGATTTGATAAGCTATTACAAGTTTCGGTCTCCCTGAATTTTCACAAATACAATTCTATTCATCCCTTTCAGCAAGAAAACTTGCTCAATTTAATGATATGATTTTAACTGCCCTACTAATCAGGGCCTTGACAACATCTGACTGCCCCCCTTTTCAGGATCTAATGGAAATTCACCGGCACCGCTTTTCAGAGTCATGCTGCAGTGGTTCTCCAATTCATTGACGAGTGCCCCACCCTGGGAGTGCCCAAGGCTCTATATTAGATCTACACCGTACAGTAGAGGGTGCACACAGACCTTTATTTGATAAACATACTAAATCAAAGGCCCTAATAATGAAATACGCAAGAGAAAAAGGATAGGATTTCAAGCACTAAATCACATTTGAATTGATATATCACTTGTCTTTAGAAGTTGGTATCTAATTTGTTATAGAGTGGTAGCGATACATCTAAAAGCCCTATTATTAGATTTCCTCCCAAAGCACTGGTGTTCTGAAAGCACTACATCGGGTACCATTTTGGAACAGAACTTACTGCAGATTTGGATAGGAATTAGGTGGGGCCTGCGGCACTATATGAAATTGTTTTGTCGTAGCCCTGTAAGGGCTGCATAGTGATTTAATACACAATCTCTTTTATCGTCGTGCTAGTAACTCACCGGTCATGTATTGAAGCATTGAAGCATCCCGCCAACCTTACAGGACTAAACGGTCGGCACGATGCAGCCCTATAGCGATGACTCAGTTTTCTCCACATGGGCGGCCATGTTAGTTCTGTGCTCGCAATCTATCGTGAGACTTAGGCAGTGACCAGCCACTCACACACCGTAGCTTCCGGGGAACAGGCTACAATACGAGAGCAGAACCAAGGTCTCGCGAGATTGCTAGTGTCAGTGTAAACAGAGTGCCTGTCAGAGGCACCAGTTAGAGAGCTATAGCTGGTAGACCCGAGAGCTACATTCCTGCATCATACCATATTTCATTAAAGCAGTATGCTTCCCCTAAAGAGCTACAGCACTATATGATATGGCGATATGACGCTGACTTGTCATGGAGCACACTCCCACCCTGCGTGCCACGGCTGCTGTATTTGATGTCCTGGTCCAAGGTCACAAGGTCACCATGACCTTCTGACAAGGTCACCGTGACCTCCTGACAGCGGGTCAGTAAGCACTGACAGCATAGCCCGGCCGCAAACCAATACAGTCTGTTCTATCAGAGCCGCCTGGACCAAAATATGCCCTTAAAGCAGTTATATATACTACCAGCTTTGAAATCAACTGTGGGAACTCCCCATGTTGGCGGTGTAAGGATACTTCTGTGCCCTCAGGTAGTGAGATTATAAACTCGGGCTGCTGGATAACAATAAGGTGCACAGGAACTTCCCTATAGTATATACACAGAGAAAATAAACTGAGTCAAAAGGGAGTCCAGGTTGCCTCCAGAATGATTCCCCTCTTTAGTGGAGCCCATGTTGCCTGGTGGAACCTCGGTGACCCCCGTCCTGACCTAAGAGAGTCACCTAGGGGAGTCATATAGTTCCCTGACTCACCTAAAGGACCAGGGCTTCCCTATAGAGGAGGTACCTGGACTCCCTTTTGACCCTGTTTTTTTCTCTGTGTACGCATGTAAATGCCAGGCCGATGCCAGGGACCTTTATATAGGCAATAATATCCTTCAAGGTCTAATATTGAGGAAATACATAAACGCTTATATATGCTCTGCAATGATACTTCTCACAGTTCCATCAATCTTGATGGTAGCCAACAATTATCTCCGCTTATATAACGTGTTATCACACGTAAACTAGTGCTCCTAATAGAAATAATCTCCCTAAAGTCCCTCTCTGGCAGAAAGCATGTCCTAGCAAAAGAAAAGGTGTGTTTCAGGTAAACCAACTGTACCTAGCAAAACAGGACCGACCCGAAGTATCTATCCAATTTTGAGTTGTTAAGCTATTTTAGGCCATTCTTGGAGGCATTTTAAGTCAAATTCATGGACTGCAAGTAAGTGCTGTGGTTTGCGAGTCAACGCCAGAGCCTGAAAGTCAATTTCTAGGTACTTTTCAAGCCTAAGTAAAAGATAGATGTTAAAACAGAAGAGAGTCTAACCTACCTACCCTAGATTTCAGGCCATGTATACACGTGAAAAAGTTGGTTGCCATTTTTGTAGGTGTACAGTAGATTCTGCTGTAGGTGTACAGTTGCTTGTAGGTAAACATTAGATGCTACTGTGAATCCATTCTATAGTAGATTCTACTGGACATGTGTACCTACACTAACTATTAACAGTGTACCTGAAACTCCTTTTCTATTAAGCGTGTATTCCACCAAGGTCGGTCGGCCATATTTCCGTCCTCCGATAAAAGTCTGTAATGTTAAACTTATATGGGAGAATTTCGTCCGACGGACAGACTGATGGCCGATTCCTTCAGTGGAATACTGCCTTTAGGCCCCCCAAAAAAGAAGGTTTGTTTCAGTTCACCCGACCGACCCTATCGAAACAGGGCCGACCCTTCGTTTTTTTATGCAATTTTGAAGACATTTTTGCATTTTTACCCTTTTTAGTCAATTTTAGGGTATTCAAAAAAGTTGGGTGGTACATTCATGTAAAAAAATATCCAAAAAGAATCCGACCTACCGACCCTACATTTTCCTACCATGTTACCTGAAACGAACCTTTTTTTGCCTTAGCCTTCTATGATGAGCCCTGTCAGTATATCCTCCATGTGCCATCACCACGCGGCGCGGTGACCTTTCCTTTACCTACCCCTTACTTCCACTCGGGTTGTCACTTCTGCCGGAAAGAAGGACAGTGCATTATGGGGAGTTGACATTTGGGAAGCATACCCTGCTATAGTTACCCTCTATATAGGCTGTCAGGCCGAAAGATGCGAGCCGTGCACAGAGAAAAGAAACAGCATCAAAAGGGAGTCCAGGTTGCCTCCAGAATGACTCCACACTTTGGGGGAGCCCAGGTCCTTATTTGATCGTGCACGATTTTATTCCAAAATGACCATATATTGAATAATAAAATCAAATTTGAGCAAAATCAGAGGGAATGATGGGCAATGGAATAGATAAAAAGTTAATTATGTCGTATGTGAACATTCTGACTCATTATTAGAGAAATCTATTTTTGGCTTTGGGACCTTGTCCCCAAAGCCATTTGCACCACAGAGGAGGGTTTAGATTTTTGACAAGAAAAGACTAGCATAGGCCCCCTTGTTCATTGTTAGATATAGCCCTAGCTGGCCCTTAAACCCTGCTAGGACTGGTATCCCCATGTGTCCTTGCAGGTGTGTGCAAGACTAATTTATCCTAGATCTTGCTTTCAGTTACTACATGTTGAACCAATGTGCCTTGTGGTAAGGCCTAGACATCTTGTGAACAGCCATATTTTGAGTTCTCTAATGTTGCTGTCAATGGCAAGGATAGGCACCAGCCTAATAACTATTGACTCCCATGCCAAGCCAAGCTGTCAATGTCAATGCCAATTCCCATACTATGCACATACAGGACCTATACTAGAAGTTGAGTGGGTCCAGGGTGGCTCTTGAAATCACTCAAGCCCGCCCAAAGACAAACTGTGAAGTCCAACATAATTACCCCTGCCCCACCTCACACACACATGCACCAACCCTGAAATAATATTTTACATTCTTTAAAGGAAGGCCATCACAAGTCCTCCTTGTGCCTCCCTCCTCCCCCCTGTGCCTCCCTGTGCCCTCTCCTCCTCCTCCTGCCTCCCTCTCCTCCTCCTGCCTCTGCCCTCTCCTCCTCCTCCCTCCTTTCTCTGCCCTCTCCTCCTCCCTCTACCCTCTCCTCCTTCCTATGCCCCCTCCTACTACCCCATCTACCCCTCCCCCCCACTCTACCCCATTTTCCTCCTTCCTGTTACCTTCTCCTCCCTCTGCCCTCCCTCTGCCTTCCCTCCTTCTGCCCCCTCCTCCTCCCTCTGACTCATTTTCAGGCTCACAATTTCAATCCGGGAAATTTCCAAGATGGCTGCCAAGATGGCCACCAAAAACTCAAGATTGTCTGATTTCCTTGTGTGATACATGGATAGTAGGGTTTTCTGGGATGTAGAATCCATTTTCAGGCTCAGATTTTCAATCCGAGAAATTTCCAAGATGGCTGCCAAGATGGCCACCAAAAACTCAAGATTGTCTGATTTCCTTGTGTGATACATGGATAGTAGGGTTTTCTGGGATGTAGAATCCATTTTCAGGCTCAGATTTTCAATCCGAGATATTTCCAAGATGGCTGCCAAGATGGCCACCAAAAACTCAAGATTGTCTGATTTCCTTGTATGACACATGTATAATAGGGTTTTCTGGGGTGTAGAATCCATTTGTAGGCTCTGATTTTTGATCCAGGTAATTTTCAAGATGGCTGCCAAGATGATATTTGCATAGGCATCAATGGAGTTGCATTGGTACCTATTTGATTCCATTGGCACATTGGATTGGATTCTATTGTTATACCAGCTGCAGTAAAACCAATAAAAATCAAAAAGATTTAGCTAAGTGCATGTAATTGACTGGCTATGCAGTGTTGCTGCAAACCATAAAACTTGAATTGCATAAGAACCCCAGAAACACCAAAAATATAAATCTATGCCCCCTCGTTTTCTCACCTGTAGTTCATAACAATCCTATAAAACCCAAAGCCACTACGGCTTTGCCGTAAAATCCTTGAATTTGTCCCCTTGTTAGTCCCACATATCGGATATATATATATATATATATATATATATATATATATATATATATATATATATACATATATATATACATATATATATACTCATTTTAAACTGGATAGTTCTTGCAGTGGCTCAAACCAGCTTCTACCCCTGCTGAGGCCCCCTGTGCAGGGGGACCATATGGGGAGTGGACCTGTTCTGTAATCAGCAGGTCTTGTGTCACGGAGGGGCTGTTGGCTGTACAGGGCGGTATGGATCAAAGAAGGTAACATCATGCCACTACCGCTACACTGATATTCCTAGGCTCCCTATACGACGAATCTCTCAGTCACTAGTGCCTAACCTGGTTACTCATTTTTTGGCTCCCTATAAGACCAACCTAGGTAAGTTAATATCGTCAGGTTAGTCAGTACTGACCAACCCACCTTAGTCTTTTCATTTCTAGGGGGAGCCACGGAGTGGTCATCACAGGTGGCACCAACTAGTGGTATACAAATACAACACACCAATGTTGAACCTAGGTTAGCCACTACTGACCAACCCTTTCACCCTATGGATTTTCAGTGTAGCCCAACCTCCACTCCTGTGTGTAGGGAGACATGGCACCACCTGTCAATATCAAATTACCTCCTAATGCCAATATGACCATAGGCCTATATCTTTATCCACCAGTGGATAACCCACCGTTATTTAAAGCAGTTGGATTCACGTCTATGTAAAGAATCTGCTAGAAAATTACCAATTAATGGCTCTGCTAGACATTTGAGCTCCACAGAGAGGTCTTCAAATGACTCCCTCTGCTGCAGAATGGCCACACCTTGTAGGCCCCATGTCGGCTCAGGCAGACCACACATCAGACTGGTCAGGTTACTCTAAGGGGAACTTTTAATCTGTAATTTAAGACTGTAATCCATACAGTAGTATTTTTCTTTTGCATTTAGATCATGTTCCCCGATATCATGGTGTGAAGACCCTTTTTTATTTGATTTCGGGGGAATTTCTTTTTAATTGCAGTTCTTGGCGCCATTTTGCGCTGGGAGGCATGAAATGTAAGAACATTCTCATGCAGTTGCCAATTGAATTATCGTAAAAAGCTAAAGAAGAATAAGAATGATAAGAAAGGAAGTGAAAGCAAACAGACATTTTTTCTAAGCAATCCCAGTACCTTTATTTAACCACAAATGTCCCAATGCGATTTTAGAACAGATCGTTGCATGACCAATTATACATCATCCTTAGAAATCTGACCGCAGTTCTTTTCCATCATGCTCTACAGTTATCAGATTAATACATACATCTACTCATTTTGTAGACGAGGTATGTATTGAATAATCATGACTGTTGATGCTTCCTACAGGGTTCCTAGACAAATATGTCGACCGCCTTTTAGAATATACCTCTGCTGAATCTGTTCCCTCGTTGACATGATGCATAAATGCCCACCTGGGGAGTGACTCTGCAGGGCTGCATTTAAGCATCATACCAACAGTACAGGGTCGTGACATTCCTAAAGAGTCAGCATGGTGCTTGAATGCAGCACTGGCGAGTTATCCTCCAGGGTTTCATTCAGTACAACGACAAAGCACTATGCTACCTTTAAAGAGTCAAAGCCAGAATTGGGGAAGGGCTCGGGTTGCTCAGACGGTGAGTGATGAGATATTCCAATTTGAGACGCTGCCTCGTGGTTTACCATTTAGTTGTGTGGTTACCACTGCTGAGAGGCAATGTCTGGACTTTACCAGCGCCATGTTGGGGGGGTACATTGCACCATGACCATGATCATGATCCTGCATGAATGCATCATGAAGACCTCATGGGGTTGGTACACTCATAAAAGATCGGCATGATGCACCAATACAATGCCGGCGAGTTACCTGCTGACACTGTATCGATTCATCATGACGACAAATGCTGCTGAAATAATATCTAGAATTTAACAACGCTGTGCCTCTACATGGGTACCCATAATTTTGACCATGTCGCCGCGTCGATTTTTAGCAAAAGGGCCGTGTCAGCATGTCGATTTTTATCCTATATCATCAGTATACCTTCTACTGGATTTGTCCATGTCCGTCGATTTTTAAAAGGGCCGTGTCGCCGTGTCGCACATGTCGATTTTTACCCATGTAGAGGCACAACGCTATTTTCTTGATCCCATACAGGACCATTGTAGGGAATCACCGCCATTGCTAATGTTTTGTCAAATCTACCAGCCTTACAACAACCTAAAAACTAAGATCTCAAAGCACTATATATAGAAGTGAAAGTAGCTTCAGAACCGTTGCCATGTTCTCTGGGTTGGGCCTGACTATGTGGACGCCAGGAGTCAAGCCTTAGTCTGGGTGGTGGCGGCCCCTGGTGGCACCACTGGACACTAATAACAAGCCGCTGCCCCAGGTGCCGCCAGGAGCACTGCAGGCGGGGCTACCCTGTAGTCAGGCACACTGATATTCTCACCTTAGTCAGTACTGACCAAAAAACTCAGTCACTAGTGATTAACCTAGTCATCTCTTGGCTATTTATCAGACTAACCAAGGTTAGTTAATACTAGTAGGTATAGTAGGTAGTGACTAACCCACTTTAGTCTTTCTATTTCTTTTTGAGTAAGACATTAGTCATATTTTGTTTTACCATAGTCATTTTTGAATATCAGTTTGTCATTCTGACTGGCTTTACTCAAGATAATTGTCCAGTAGAAGGAAATCTCTCGGAACTAGGATCTGTGATGTTCACTGCATGGATCTTGTATTTAGGCAAATCTAAGTGGCTTTAAATTCACTTATGCCATGAAAATGTCATGGAAAGATAATAGCGGCATTAAATTAGGTGGCATTAACTCAAATTAAATATGCTTCTTGTTCTTCTAAGCATATCTAATTTACTTATATCTAAACATTAATTTCATGCAATGGTTTTTACTGCTGCATTACGTCCAGAGAACTAACAAAACCAATTCAGCAAGTGCAAGTATTTTTATCCTATCAAGAGACCAGACAGGCAGACAGTTAGATACCCATACACTAAATTCTCCATATCTAAAGTCTATAACAGTTATTTCTGCCTCCTCCCTCCCAGTCACAGGCCTAAACTGAGTGGCATGCTAAACTTTTTGTTGTAAGCGTCTGTATATATAAGGTATCATAAGGTAAGACAGAGCTAGACCACCTCCATCTTTCAACCCTAGCTGGCCCTACTGTACCATGTGTTTGGCCATAGACAGGTGGCACCATCTGAGGTGGAAAGATGATGGTGGACTAAGCAGTTTGTGGAGTGTAACCTAGATGGCGCTACTGTCTATGGTCAAAGACATGGTGCAGTAGGGCCACCTCGGGTTGGAAGAGCCTACTGACTTACCTTGTGATATACGGCACTAGTGCATTCGGCTATGAGGACCGCCATCTTGACTCAGAGCAATGCATTGTGGTTAGGCGCACGACTCCAGAGCAGTGCATTATGGGTGAATTTCTTGTCAGTCCCCTTTTTGCAGGTGGGAAAGAAGGGGATGAACCTAATAAGGATATAGGGTGTAGCCCACGACTACCTGAAGTACCAGAGTATGCTGGTCCTGTATGTAATCATGCATTTACTCAAAGATCAAGCATCCTGCTCAGTTTAGGCCAGTGTCCACAGTCCCTCCCAGTCCCTGCTGTCCTCACCACCTTTGATGTAGGAGGCCCTAATGAGGGTGGAGGAGGAGGGAGATGAGGGTTTTTTGTCTCCCCACAGCTCCACATAATGCAGCCTTTAGACGTTTGAGGATGGCATAATGCATTAATGTATCATCCCCTTGGTCGTCGTGCCGACCCTATGGGGTTGAGACACCCCTAAACGGTCGGCATGATACACCAATGCAGCACCAGCGAGTTACTTGCTGGGGCAGCATTGGTGCATGATGATGACAAATGTCCTCTTTTGGTGACATGCCATCCTTGTGCCTCTACATGGGTAAAAAACGACACGGGCGACACAGCGACACAGCAGTTTTAGGCTCACAGGAATTTTTTCTCTAAGTTCTTATATACCTAAAAATCGACACAATGACACGGCCCTTCTGCTAAAAATTGACACGGCGACACGGTCAATATTCTGGGTATCCATGTAGAGGCACATCATTAACGGCTTAAAGGGTTTTCTTGCTAGGTCTACAGCTGATGCAGTTACTAATGATGTAGCAGGGGTCTGACTGTAAAACAGTAGTCTGGTGCTGGATGAGACCTGCGTGGTCAAGGACTCTCACCAGGGTGATTAGTATGGGGCACTAGGAGGAGGCCACCATTAATGATCTGAATCAAACAAGTCAATGAACACTTTTAGTGGCTTTACGTTCAGTAATGCCATGTAAATATCCTGCAAAGTGCCTATAAGTGGCATATAACTAGTTGGAAATGAGTGAAGTGTTGCTTTAAGCATACTTTATTGACTTATAAATATGTAACATTTATGTAGTGTTTTGAAAGTAGGGAACATTAATAGTCTGTGCCTTTTGTGCCTACTATTTCATTTTGGAATCTTACAACAAGTTCCAGTATTTGTTTTTATAGAGCAAATATTGAATCCCTTCCTTTAGTATACTTTCATTAATGAATGTTGATTAGAATGACTCTACAGCTTGCCTGTCGGGTGTATGGGAACCAGTCAATATAGTAACATAAAATAAAATGGCAGAAAGTGACAGTAGGGAGACTGAGAGTTCCCGAAATCATTAATTATGGTCTTGATATTAATTTGATTCCCATAATCCTGAGATGCACATGCGAGGCAAGGGAATGTGTCTATTCATGCTACAGTTTATCTGGTGTTATTTTCAATGCTCTGTATACACACCTCATACAGTCACACACTTGTTAGGGACAGCTACCTATAAAGCATTGCATCTCCATAAAAGTGCCCCTTGAGCGATAATGGTGCCACGGCCAATCACTCGTGATACCGCAGCCCCTTTAATCATTCACGATACGCGCCCATGCGTGGTGGGTCGTGACATGGATGCCTAATCCAGAATGATTGTCGCCCACTCCGCTGGATCCCTGCGTTTAACCCACTAAGGGCCGCATAGTCTTTAAACCCTATAGGACTGCATGCACAGAAAAAAGAAACAGGGTCTAAAGGGAGTCCAGGTTGCCTCCAGAATGACTCCCCTCTCTAGGAGAGTCCAGGTCGCCTAAGGGAGCCTAGGTGACTCTGGCTGACCCAAGGGCGTCACCTGGGGGAGTCTTATAGCTCTCTTGGTCATATAACCCAGAGAGAGATATGACTCTCCCAAGTGACGCCCTTGGGTCAACCAGAGAATCGCCTAGGCTCCCTTAGGCGACCTAGACTCCCCTAAACAGCGTCTGGAGGCAACCTGAGGCAACCATGAATGCAGCCCTGCTGAGTAACTCACCAGTGTTGCATTCAAGCATCATTTTGACCGTGCCGGTTGAGAAATTACAGAAGAAACTCAGCAGGGCTTCATTGGTGCATCATGCCCGCGAATGGCATGTCGTCCTAAAAGGGTAAATAAGCTTGATATGTTTTCGGTAGCAGTCCTGACGACTGCACTAGGCACGGATAAATGCACTGCTCACGAGTCTAACATGTACAAGCCTTAGCACCTGGATGATGCATGAATGTAGCCTTGAAAAGTAGCTCGCCAGGACTGCAAGAGGTACTGTGCGGCCCTTAAAGGGCCAACAGGAGGGGGCATTCAGAGTATGGGAGTGGTTCTGAGATGTTAATTCCAATGAATCAGATACATCAAAACTAAGCTACACCTCTGATAGAAAGAGTATGCACTGCTACACCTATTCCTTAATACAGCAAGGGGCTAGGAATGATAATAAAAAAATCTATAGATTGGTCCGGATTGCGAGACCCCACTGGCATGTTGCAGCACCATGGAGGATTGATCGTGGAAATAAGTTGTACGCGGCACAGCATGATGCCAATAATCACAGAGCTAACGAGGAACGCGGGCACGGGATATGTGCACAACATGGGTGAATCGGAGGCAAAATGTTGAGGGACTAGATGGTAGTCTCGTTTATTTTATGACAGTCACTTACAAGTTTACTTTTTCATTGTATTCACAAATTAAGAAATTAGCATGCTTATATAAGCACAAATTCAAGTCTCAAGTTGTGTGTCTGACTTAAGGTAAACCTACCCCAGTAGTGGCCCGTTACATGGTTACGGTGATGAGATGGGTCTGGCGGTGTAACCAGGTTACCATCTAACGTAGTTACCGCCACCTCCCAGACCGGGTTACCCGACTACAGAAACACTGGGTGTCAACCACAGGTTTTAACAAGACTCAGCTTGGAGAGTGAGGAGGCTAAACAGGGTATCATAGGAAGGTGTGCAACTAGGCGTCCACAGCTAACCTTGGATGTGACTCTACATACCAGTAGTTCCACAACAGGCCACAGGGGTATGCATCAGCACCATCTAGTGCATGCTGTGAACACTACTGGTATGTAGAGTCTTTTGTCACATCCAAGGATAGCTGTGGACTTTTAAGTTGCACACCTTCCTATGATGCCCTATATAGCCTCCTCACTCTCCAAGCTGAGGTCTTGTTAAGTCCTGTGGTATCAACCATGTATACGTTACACACACCGCCTTACCCTGTTCGTGCCTGGACCTCATGCCCTTTGGTTCAGAAAGGTTATTTATCTAAGAATCTTATGTATAGATATTTTATGAAGATTTCCTCAGTTTTCTACCCAGCCCTTAAATTGGCGGCTTTGAACAATTTCAATACACAGTAAGATAATGATGGAAAAGGGGTATTACCACCCCAAATTGCTATTACCACACAAAGCTGCTGGGTTTCATGTCAGTATTTGTTCATCTTTTGTTTAAACCTCACACTTAGAGTCAGGATAGGAGCCCGGTCAGTGACCGCTGTGTGTTTATTATACAACTGCCCGTACTTCTTATACAGCCTGTCACCGATATATCATTTAACCACGGTCATATATCACACTTCTCAGTCAGTAAGTGACAACCAGACCGGTATAAAAAGACCATAGAGTGATATCTGTGTTGTGCCTTCTATTTCACTCTCTAACAGAGTTAATGATTGTAATCCGGTCCCTTCCCGCTTTTTTTGAATTGGCAGTTGTAGAGACCAAATGCGTGCCGATAGCTAGTGTAAAGAAAAGAAACATAAATTGAATCAGATTGATCCATATTACTACCCCACTCTAAACTAAGTAAACATCATTAGCCCTTTGAGGGTTGCATAGTGTTTCAATGCATTATGCCCTTTAGTGGTAATGATGCATGAATGCATGCCCTGGTGAGTAACTCGCCGGTTGTGTATTAATGCATCATAGTGACCATAAGGGGTTGATACACTTCTGGAGGGCCAGCATAATGAACTAATGCAGTACACATTAAGCATTGAGGCATCATGTCGTTAACATACGTACATTTTGTAATGTGACTCTATATTGACGTACGATGGTAAGCAGAACACCACTACCTTTACTATCAGTGTCAACTATTAGTGTCAATAGCAGAGTCAATAGCTGTTTGACACTCCATTTTTGCCAGAGTCACGTGGGAGGCACAGTTGACACCTTAACTTTTCTGTGTGCAATAGTGTATAGAAACGGGGAGTTGACTCAGGGCGATAGCCCTAGTAGTATATGGAAATGTGGGATTCTGTACAGTGAGTAGTGTATGGAAAAGGTGCCTTGTATCAGGGTAGAGAAGCTGAAGTAAAGTAGCTCATGCGTTATCATGTAGAGGCTCTTTAACATGCACAAAATGTCCTATAGGCAGTATAGGGAGTACAGAAAGGGTAGAATATCGTTTTGATTCCCTTGGAATATCACGCACATGTTCCCCTCTCTCCCACTGTCTGTCTCTCTGTCTGTTACTGTCTCTGTCTCTGTGTCTCTAACTATTTCTCCCTGTCTCTTTCCCTGTCAAAGGGTGAGCAGAGTACCAATATCAACTCTCTGATTTTTTTTTCTACCGTGCCCTTTATTACATTCCAGAAGTTAATTCTGTAGAGTATATCAACTCAAGTCACGTCATAAAGTGTCCAATAGGGTGGACCCTCTGATTGCTTAGTTACGAAGTTTCAGAAGTTTGGAAGTTCCCCGGTCCATGGCAGGATATGCAGAGTCGTATTGACACCCATTATTACATCAGCTCGATAACCCTTTACGGGGCGCATAGTGCTTTAATGCATCATGCCCTTGGTCGTCATGATGCATGAATGCAGCCCTGGTGAGTAACTCACCCGTGCTGCATTCATGCATCATGCTGACCTTATGAGGTTGATACACTCCCTAAGTCTTGGCATGATGCATGAATGCAGTGCCACTAAGTTGATGCATATTGACGATAAATGTTTCCGCGAGACAATATTGTGTCCTGATAGGGTTATGCAAATAACGATGCAAATTATTATGCAAATGAGATCTCATGTTAGGGGTCAGCGGAAGGTGATGCCGGGCCGTGTTTGTAAGGCCATCACTCATTGGCTGATCCCAGGCCACGTGATCATTCTACCAATTAGTGCTGCCGTGCGGCGGTGACATATTGAACCAGGGGTGCCTGGGAAGCGGGGGGTGCGGGGGGGGGGGGGGGGGGGTCCCAAACTTAGTGTTTACACTACCAGAGGTACCGGTTATTAGGATTCTAAATGTAAACACTTGGTCTACAAGCAGTGGTTCTAATGTACAATAGGCAACTTGCAGGATAACCTTTACTGACATGGGGAAATATTTCTGACAAGGCTATCAGTTTTAAAGCAAGTATAAAGCTCTGCTCTAGGAACCAATACCTGTGCCTCTACATGGGTACCCAGATTTTTGACCATGTCGCTGTGTCGAAATTTAGCAGAAGGACTGTGTCGTCGTGTCGATTTTTAGGTATATAAGAACCTAGAGAAAGACGCCTCTGGGTCGATTTTTACCCCAGATGTTCATGTGTCCGTCGATTTTTAAAAGGGCTGAAAAGGGCCGTGTCACTGTGTCGCCCGTGTGAAATTTAACCCATGTAGAGGCACATACCTGTTCAACTTCATGAAATTAAAATATTCAAAACCAATCAAGTCATGTTGGTCATTCCCTCCAGTAGTGTTAAGGCCTTTAAAGATGGGTTGTCACCTAAAATTTGTCAATTTTCTATTGATGCCATAATAATATTGTATATCCCATGCTATAAATACCCCCTTACTTTTAAAAGGATGGGATATATCTAAATCTATCAAATAAGCATATCTATAGCTCCAGTCATGAAGTATAGGTAAAAAGTTTTAAAGTTCATCTACATCTTTTAGTTAAATGGCATTTATTTAATGACCAAATGGCACACAAAAAACGTTTTGATACCAATTTAAAGCTAAGACATCATGAAATATGAATTTTTCATTAGAGAAAAAAGTTTTGACAAATTGTGGATTCTGTTGTCATGGCAACGAGGCATCTAGAATGTTGAAATTTCAAATTTTTCACTCTTTTACAAGGCAAAGTTGCCATGACAACCAGAGTGACACCTTTTAGCTAAATGCTTCAAGAGGGGTAGTTCAGAAACTAATTAATCTTTCAAATGAGACCATTTAGGGCATTGTATCTAGTCTGGTCTCTGAAAAAGACTCATTCAAAGTTGGTAGCGAAATGTTGAATTTTTTGCATTTTTTTGCCATTTGGCTCAAAATGGATGTTTCACCCCATTACTTGTACAGCATGATCAAACGTACCAAAAAAATGAAAATTTACTTGCACAAAATATTAAATGCTGACAGTGATGATGAAAACGATACAGATTGGGGTCCCTTTAAAAAAATATGTGTCTATTGTAATAATAAGAGGTCTATATGTGATAAAAGTCAGCTGTTCTATGTGAAATGTATGACAAAATCATGCTTTTTGGGGCCGTGCTTCTCAAAATCCCGATCTAAAGTATATTTTATCGATCCAAAATGGCTGACATTTGGAGGATTTATCCCGCATTATCAAGCAAAATGGATCTATAACCAATACTTGATGATTTCTAGTACAGTATGTCTACAAAATATTACTATATTGCAAGACTGACAACAATAGTAACCCCAATCAGCCCTTGAGAAGTATTGCTGAGTGTTCAATTCTCCCTGATTTGATGGTATTTATGGGTATAAATGCCCAAAAAGGACACTTTTCCACCAATTATTAATGAGAAAAACGTAAATTGCTCAACAATTATAGATATTTTACTTTATATTCATGGTATATGTGCATGTATCAATTTCCTGGAACAAAAAAAACACCTTCACAGCCTAATTCATGTGGGTATACTAGAGAGGCAAAGTAGGTGTATTCACTGGCCGGTTCTTGGTGACTGGAGCTAACGTTTTTACTGTAGGTCGACACTAAAATTCCCTATGTTGTGGTACTGCATGGCTCAGTGCATTCTCTACCAGGCTAGTTTACCCTGTACTCACCTGGGGGAGTGACTGAGTCAGTGAGGTGAATAGGCTATATAGACTCATGTATTTATAGACAAATATCTTGCAAATATTGGGTACTGTGTATTAGCTAAAATGATAATGGAACCCATGGCATCCCTTTTAAGGAAAACGTTTGGGAAGTGTATAAGCTGATATACCATCTTTAAGTGGACATAACAATGCATTATAAAGTCCGGTGAGCAAATGACACATTGTTAAAGCAATGAATCTGTCACTGGGAAAATTCACTGATAAGGTAACTGACAACATACCCATGGTTATAGGCCCTCACTGTGCCGCACTGCCACCTGGTGTGTGTCCCACACACTACGTACAGCTCAGCTCTACACTGGGGTCCTGTCCTGTCGCTCCCTGAGGTAGCACAGAGGACCAGTGTGGTGGTACAGAGGGCCAGTGTAGGAGCAGCTCAGGGTCCTGCACCACAGAGCCACCTGGCGGTTTGAGTTGTAACTAATACTAGCCATGAATGGGACAGTCACATGTTGTGAAAAGAGCCAGGGTGATTCTTTAAGAGTGGGTTCATTCTAGACTTTTGTTAGAGGCATATCTATTATCTGTATTATTATATGTTTATGGCAACCATCACACTGTACTGCTCATCTTCGTTATGTGTACACATTCTTTTTTGTCCATGTTTTTTGACATGGACAAAAATAAGAATTCTTTGGGTACTTGAAGAAGGCTTATTTCCTATTACAGGAAAGACTGGTTATTGTGTTTTTATCGATAGAGGGGGTAGTCAATTTTTTAACGATGGTGGGGGGGGGGGTGGTAGATTTTTAGTGAAAAAGACCATGCATTACTACAGATCAAAGGGGTTGGCCGTTCTCAATATCAACCAGTCTGAGGGGGGAACCAAAAGATTTTCGACCGCTCCCCCAGGCGGACCCAAAAAATGTCGACCCCCTCATGAAAAAATCCACCCTCCCCCTGTTGTTAAAAAATGACCACTAAATCTGACAAATTTACTCACCCTCCCTGTCTTGTTTCTACATTGACAGAGTGTGCTGAACGAGTTGGACAGTAAGCACCGCCACATGGAGAAGATAGAGAACCAAGCCGTCAAACTCAGCCCCCAGTGTCACAACGAGGACGACCGCGCCTGCCTCGAGGACAAAGGTAGGACACATTCATCTACAACTATTTGGTGAACCCTTTAAGTAGTAGATATGGTACAAGTGAGTCACTGTATAAGTGTTATAAGCCAAGGGCAGGGTAACTGTCCAAGGCGCCAGGCACAGATAGTTACCATTGCCCAAGGCCTTGTACCTTGAGTAGACTCGCCAGACTCATACATCATGCCTACCCATCTGGAGTGTACCAATAAAGTAGGGTCGGCATGATGCTTGATTGCAGCACCGGCGGGTTACTGGCAAGACAGGTGCACCAGGGCTGCAGTCATGTATCATGAGGATGAAGGGCCTAATGCATACCTGTCTAGGCTTGTGAAGTACATTTGGTTTTCAGCAATCCCAGACCATGCAATGCTGCGCTATACCCTTCTGCTTACAGATATCGTGGGCTGTTTACCTTTTCTACATCTGAGAGCTTTAATGACGTAGTTAGAGTATATGATTTCATGACTGATGTTCTGACACATGTCGTCAATACACATGAATTACCATTAAAACTAAAATGCCTTGTTATGATAAGTAGGACGCGTCAGTTACAATGATGGTATAAGGATCTCAGGCACACCATATGTGTTACTACGGTAATAATCTACTTATCAGCCCCACCGATTTAGGGAGTGCTCATTTTTTTAACAACAGGGGGGGGGGGTGGTGAGATTTCGCGGGGAGCGTGCGAGGGGTCAACATTTTTTACCCCCCCCCGGCAGGCCGAAAAACGCGCGCGTTCGCGCCCCTTTGTAGCATAGTAACGCGCGGGCTTTTTCCCTCAAAACAGGTTGAATTTTTTTACCCCCCCCCCAAGAGGGGTCCGAATTTTTCCCCCCCCACCCCAGTCAAGGGGTCCAAATTTTTTAACCCCCCCCCTGTTTTTAAAAAATTAGTGAGGCTTCAGCAGAGAAGCCATATCTACTGTGCCAGCACTTTGTATCTATAGAAGTGGCTCGCAGTAAACATGACTGATTCTGATAGCTTAACTCTCTATTTTCAAAAGACGGCTTTAATGCATCATGCCCTTAGTCGTAATGGTGCAGGAATGCAGCCCTGGCGGGTAACTCGCCAGGGGTACATCAATGCATCATGCCTTTGGTCGCCATGATGCATGAATGTAGCCCTTGCGGGTAACTCTCCAGGGCAACATTCAGGCGTGATGCCAATCCTATGGGCGTGATACCCTCGCAAAGAGTCGTATCATGACGACAAATGTCATATTTTAGAGACATGCCATCCTTAACCCTTTAAGGACTGCATCGTGCTTTAACCCTTGAAGGGCAGCATGATGCCTTAATGCATCATGCCCTTGGTCGCCAGTGCTGTATTCAAGCATCATGCCGACCCTATGTTGTTGAGACACTCCCGGAGGGTCGGCATGATGCACCAATGCAACACCGGCGAGTTACTCCCCAGGGCTGCATTGGTGCATCATGACGATAAGTGTCATATTTTAACGACATCCGTCCTTAAAGGGTTCTAGCCCCTACACCCACTCACTCCTACTACTGATACCTCCCCTGACCCAGTAACACATACAACAGTGCTGCTCACCCTACTCCCTTTGTAGCAGTAAGTACATCGCTATCTGATCCCCCGGCCACCTCTAGTTCCTCTGTGACTCACCAGGGTGGCACCAAAGGAGGATGAGCATGTAAAGCATTTCTGACACCGCGCTTGTTTAGATATTGACTTCCATGTCATGCTGTTGGGATTTAGTGGGAAATCTGAGTACCAAGTCAATTAGGCCACACTTAAAAAAAAGTTTGTTTCCGGTGGAGCGGGCGGGTTAGTTTTCTCCCCAGTGCTACCCGCCCGCATTTTTTTTTTTTTGTCAGAGTAGCAATTTAAAAAAGAAATTACACAATTTTGAAAAAAGATTAAGATAGAATAAAAAAGTATGCCAAAAACTTCGGCAGAATAAAACGGCCTAACACTCAGCTTTCATTTGATACCAAACATGCCTATATAAATATGTGCAATGCCCAGGTACCGGGTGGGAAAGACTTCTTTAACATTTGAAAAAAAAAAATCTAAAAAAAAAAAAATTGCGGCCTACCGGGTGACTTTTTCTTAAGGCCATCCGCTCCACCGGAAACAAACTTTTTTTCTTAGGGCAGATGAATTGTCAGGGTGCTACAAAGGAGGCATCTTGTCGAGTTTCCAAAGAACTACTTAAAATCCCCCATAACCGCCTTGAATACATAGACAAATGCCAACGGCCATTGATACAGCCACAGGCTGAGTGGGATGCGCCCCAGCCCCTACAAATGAAATACATCAGAGTGGTATCAATGTAGTTGGCATTTGTGTTTATTTTTTTTATTTGAAGCCATTCAATGAAGGAAAAACTACTTTTTCTTAGCCACATTCTATTCAATGGGGGGCATTGAATACAGCCTTCCAGTGCTTAAGCATAGGAGGTCTTGTATTTCCAAGAAAAAATTTATTCTTCCATCCATGACTTCCTATGATTGCATAGTGTATTCCGCACGTAGATCCCCCATCATCCAAATAGGAGCTGGTAAATTGTCCTGCATACATATATGCTGAAGTGGTGCTCTCTTATACATCGCAGAGTGATGCTTGAAGGCACTTGGCAAATTGATTGCCCAACCCATATACATGTTTAGTATGTAAAGGCACATCCTGGCTTTCATATACTGCATTTCTATACACAAGTATTTGTCTTTAGCGGCAGAACCCTCCGTTTAGAGGAGGGCGTCAGATCACATGATTGCATCTCCTCAAGCGATATGATTTGGAGGTCTGCCCTGAAAAGCATGTTCAGGATTGTGTTATGGGAACTCAGGGTGTGTGCCTTCACTGTATGTAGAAGCCTAACCAATCAAGGACAACATGGTAAATGAATATTGATGTAAATTTGTCATCATTGTGATCACATGGAGTAAAAAGCTCCCCGTTGATCCTTTGGGGAGTGTATGACCCCATTTGGGGAGGGGGTATGATGCGTAAATTCAGTACTGATGGTTTTCTCACCATGATGCACTCATGCATCATAATGGTTTGGAGCATTAAAGCGTTCTAAACAGGGCAAGTAAACGTCTGCGCGTGGCCGCGTAGACGGCGTCTCAAAGGGCATCTCTTACGCTCTACCCGCCTCTCACCATAGCAACTTTCGTCTGCGCATAGAAAACGCGTCCTGTTTGTTTTTGCTCGTGGGGTTCACCCATACCTCCTCATACTCCCACTGTGTGGTGAGCTCTACGAAGACAGATGTATGTGTGTGTGTGTGTGTGTGTGTGTGTGTGTGTGTGTGTGTGTGTGTGTGTGTGCTGTGGTAGACATCATCCATCATACTCCCAGTCCTATCTACATACACATATACACCGGGCGCCTGTCAGCCCTATATACATGCAGATGACGTGCAGCACTCTGCACCCAGCCTCGACCAACGTCTATCCTATTTGGATAGCCTGGGAGCAGGCTACTATCTTAACCCAGTACACATGTTTTAATGACTTCTTTAAACTATAGGTGTTAATAACATGGTAGCTCCCAGCTAGATCTAGCTAAGATTCCGTCGATAGTTGGGTGTGTATTTCCTCAATACCCACGTTTGCACCACCAAACCGGCGCAAAGGTCAAAAGAAGGTCTGCTCCCAGCCCATAGCATAGCTCTGGGTGGGTGTCCGAGACTGCTCTTCACCATAACCCTATTAAGCGTTTAGGGGGCCGCATGATGCATTTATGCATCATGCCCTTGGTTTTTATGAAGCATGAATGCAGCCGCCACGAGTAACTCACCACAGCTACATTCAATCATTATGTAAACCCTATGGTGTTGATACAATCCTGAAAGGTCGGCATGATGCATGGTTGCAGTCCATGCGAGTAACTGGCCAGAGCTTCATTGATGCATCATGCCAACAGTGTTGCCTTTTAGCGACACGCTGTCCTTAAATGTTAAGTAAGGTATTATACGCAGCCTCAGTGAGTAACTGTGAGCTTGGCATGGTGCACGAATGTTGCGCAGACCAATTTCTGATTGCTTCTCCCTGCCAGAAGGTTACCGGCAGGTCGCTGCATGCATGGTATCAGCCAAATGTGGCATAACTGGTGTCTAATTCCATAAATCTACATCAAGGTATTGTGTTAGGGTCATGTATAGATGCTGTATACATAAGGGTTGCAGCGCACTAAATAGTCGATAGGTGGCAGCAGGGGCGCCCTTGCATGTCCCGCACAGTATGGTGTTGTCCAAAGATTATTGGAAATTTGATAGTGGTTTTTTAAACAAAGCATCAAATTAATCCTTAGAGTGTATACTACATGATTCCAGTGATATTTAGGATTGTATTTGGTGTTAGATAGGCATACTAAGGAGAAATTGAATTATGGAGATATCCAAAATTTGTCACTGCAAAATTAGATAAATTGGGTATGGCCCCACTAAAAGGCCTGTACCAAAGAATTAGGCCACTATGTACCATAACTTATGGGTCTAGATATTTGGGAAAGATGTATATCTATTAGAAAATAGCAGTGGTTAAGCCCATTAGACAGCATGGCTACTATATTTTAGCAAATATGCTATATAGGCCAACAGTGAAAACTAACCTAGAGAAAAATCCTCTGTTTGTAAGAAGTATATAGGAAAGGTACATTAGATGTGGGTATGGAGTCCCTGAATCAAGAAGTACTGTTAGCTGTGAGTAGTATATGAAAAGGTTACATTGACTCAGGCTATATAGTTACTAGTATATGGAAAATGTGCCCAAACTCAGGTGCAATGTCAACTAGAATCGTCTAAACATGTGGAAATGTGGGCTCTAGCTACTATTTCAGGATATTTATCGAATAAAACCTCATTCTTGTTGACCGTTCACCGACCAGATGGTGCCACTGAAGGGTCACGTGACCTGATTCGACCAATCGATGAGGCCTGACCGGGCTATGGGGGGCCAGGGTTCAGTCCTATATGGGTGTAGCCTGGAGTGGGTCATTCCAATCCCAGCCAATATGGGGCTGTCACTTATGTGTGGTCTGAGAGTACCACAGAGCCGTTTTGTACTTAAATTCCCAAAGGAAGTATACCGAGCCTCTTATTTTCGCTTCAAATACTCGCACATTTTTGTTGGTTCCTTGCGAATCCACTGCTCTAGAGTCATAGGGGAAACCTGATGGCACTCGTCCTGTCTAGAACTGCATGAATGTTAGCATTTAAGCAAATGAAATTTATGATGCGTTAAACTTTAAGCAACTTTAAGGTCAGTGATGCCATGGAAATGTTCATGAAAAGGTCATAATGGCATGTAAGTGGCTTACATCGAACACAGAGTCGCCAACACTTAACTATCATTCATTGGTAAGGAGAATTCTATCAGTCCGCTACTGCTATGCCCAAACAGACCTGGGCTGGCACTCAGTTTATGTATTTATATGTTTGCACCTATATGTACATAGCTCTTCCGATTCAGCTCTTGAAAATTGTAGTGTGGACCATGACCTTGTCTGAAATAAAAATCTTACAAATCTTACAAACATGTCAAATCTAAGTTGACTCTGCTGGTATCAAATATGCTTAAAGTGTTCCTTGAAGCATATTCAATTTATTTAAAAGCAAAGTCATGCAGAGTGGACCCTTCTGTATAGGAGGTGGGACGTGACATGAGGCTGGGTTGATATGAGTGTCCGCATGGCGTGTGTATACCGGCGCCGAAAACTGATGGCATCTAAACTAGTCCTACACTGGGGGAATGAAGGAACGCGGGCAGTCTCTGTCAGCTACTGTTCTACCCTGGCGCATAGTCTGGGCACAAACCAATTTCTGCCAGTCCCTGTCCCACTATGTGGGTGGTCTCGGCACAGCCTACCTTCTATCCCAAACCCAGTTTCTGACAGTCCCTCTCCTTCCAGGTGGATGGTCTGGAAACAGACTCCTTTCCAAGTCACAAATGGTGTGGGTATCCTGACAGCCTAACATCCTACCCAAATCCAGTCTCTGGTAGCTGCTATCTTACCATGGGGATGGTCTGGACACAGACTGGCATCTTACCCACATCCAGTCTCTGCTAGGCACTATCCTACCACGGGGATGGTCTGGACACAGGCTGCCTTCTAATCCACAACCACTGTCAGCCTCTGTCTACCCATGGAGATGGTCTGGGCACAGACTGAGATCCAACCAACAGCCAGTCTCTGCTGGCCCGTAATCTACCATGGGGATAGTCTGGACACAACCTGACATCCAACCAACATTTAGTCGAGGGATGCAACTCTCTTTCCACAGGTAATATTGTTTATGAGTAATGGGTTTAAAATCATGCATATTTAGGGTAGTGTTGAAAATATTATAAAGTCTGTATTGAACTCTGGTAATATACTTAGGCCCATATCGTCACATAGGTACAGAGGGTTGGCTGGAGTGAGACTGAGTAAGGGTAGGGGTAGTATGGAGGTTGTGGGTGTCGTTTTAGGTAGCAGGGGTGGCTACAATCTGATACGGCACTGCTGGTGTATACACCATGGTATATGGCAAGCCAACTGCGGTAACAGTGATAAATGGTGTGCTTAAAAGATATGTTGTAAACAATATTTATTAGTTAGCATTTCCTCAACTGGTTCCTGCTTTGAAAACTGCGCTCAGAAACTTCTGTCTCTTTTTCGCAAAGCAGAGGAAAGGATCTCAAAATATTTGAATAAGAATCAGTTGGATCACGTGAAATATCATCTTTTTATCAGTAGCTTTATGCCTTGACTAAGCTTAGTTCTTGTCAGTTGAGCAAGGGTTCTTCCATGTGTATCCAAACAGGTATGCTGTGAGAAAAGGGGGTCATGTGTATGCAAGTAACATGTCAGCGGTTTTATTTAACTGTTAGGCTTTGAAATGCTTTCATCAGTAATTCTAAATGTACTCTGACCAAACATAATTCTGACCTAACCAGCCTGCCATACTTGTCCCATGCCGGGTCGGGCAGCGCCCCTGCCGGGACGCCCGCCCATTAGATGTCCGTCTCCCTGAGTGTCCCTCTGTGGCTACATGTTACTGCAGATATAGCGAATTAGGGCCCTGTGTTCCTGCTGCCTGGCTGCCCTTTAAGGACGGCATGATGCCTTAATGCATTATACTATTGGTCGTCATGATACATGAATGCAGCCCTGGTGAGTAACTCGCCAGGGCTGCATTCAAGCATCATGCTGATCCTATGGGGTTGCGACACTCCTTTAGGGTCAGCATGATGCACCAATGCAGCCCCGGCGAGTTACTCGCCAGAGCTACATTGGTGCATCATGCCGACAAATGCTACCTTTTAGCCACATCTGTCCTTAAATGGTTAAAGCTATGTGTTTCTGTGCCTGGTAAGGGCCTGTGGGAGGAGGGGGGGTGTAGAGGGCCTACTCTGGGTGTACAGGGGTAGAGCCGGTGGGACGAGTGGTGTGCAGTGGTTGGAAACCAGGAACTGGTATGGAAACTATAAAACTTACAACTGGTTAGAACTATGTGCACTATTTTCCATTGTGTTTTTCTCGACTTGGTAAGGGAGTGGTAATTTTTTAACAACAGGGGGGGGTCGGTGGATTTTCAAGCGAGCGGGTCGAAATTTTTTTGGTCCCCCCCCACGGGAGGGGTTGAAATTTTTTTGGTCCCCCCCTCAGGCAAGTTGAAATTGAGAGCGGCCGACCTCTTTGAGCTATAGTAACGCGCGGGCTTTTTCGCTAAAAAGGGGTGCAATTTGGGAAGAAGGGGGCGGGTATATAGTACAGTAACATGAGGGAACGAGTGGTGTGCGGTGGTTGGAAACCACAAACTGGTATGGAAACTATAAACCTACAACTGGTTAGAACTATGTGTACTAGTTTTCATTGTGTGTTTCAGAGAATGGTAAGGGACTGTAGGAGGAAGGGGCTCTGCTCTTGCAATTTAGCTTGTTCCTGTCAATCTATAATTTGTGGGTGTCTGTTAACTGCCTAATCCTCAGAAGAGATTCCGAGCTCAGAACTAAGATGGCCGCTCACACGGAGCCACTCTTATTATCGCTATGTCTATGTCATATCCAGTGGGTGTACAGGGGGAGAGCCGGTGGAATGAGTGCTGTGTTGTAATTTGGATGCCACAAGCCTAAAACTGGTTAGGGAATAAGTGTACTTTATTTCATACTTTGCTCATTAATCAGAAAATGATGTACCAACCCTCGCGAGTAACTCGCTGATTAACTTGCTGAAACCGCTATGTTCTTCTTTTTGCCGATGGTGACATGTTTGCCTGGACTAACTGAAACTTTGAACCAGAGTGCAATATCAACCCCTGAGCACAAGCCACCGGGTACATAATATATCAACGGTAAATACAACCAGGGGAGCTATAAACTTGCATTCTGCCTTAAGGCCCTATTTTTATCCCCTCTGAGACTATATGACCAAAATACTATATTATCGCCCACCCTTCCCCCAATATATGACTAACAGACTATATTATCGCCCTACTCTCCCGTTAACATATGATGTATTACCGTATTCAAGGCTGGAATAACCAGGGTGGGGCAGCGGCGTGGCGCCCAACCCGTGCGGGGCGATATCTAACCCCCATCTAGTCACCCCTGACCGGGGTCATATTGGGTTGACGCGCACTACTCACACACTTAGTATAGAGGTTAGTCATTTATATATCAGGCTGAAGCTTATGGCATTGTAGGGCTAGGCAGTGCTAGAGCCATTTTGTTAGCTGAGGCCAGTACTCAGCAGCTGGCTGTAGGGATTGAACTAGGATTGTCAAAGTACTTTTACCAGTGGCATTTTGGCTCTTGTCATCAGTCATGATATGTGAGAATAAGCTGATGTATAGAATCCATACCCTACCCCCCCTTCATATAGGGGGATCGGCTTACCCAATGAGGACAGAATGGTGCCTTTATATTGATTTGTAGTTATGATGCACCAATGCAGTGCCAGCAATTTACTAGCCTGCGCTGTATTGATGCATCATGCAGACCCGTTTTTGTGCCATGCATATGCTTGGCATGATGGGTGAATATAGCACTGATGAGTTACCCTCCATTACTGCAATCATGTACCACAGCGACAGAAGGGTTTAGTGCAGTAAATAAGTAGTCATGCTTCCCTTAAAGTGTTACAAGATAATGTAAGCAATAGGGAATTGCTTGCAAACTAGTGCGATAAGACTCTGGACCCTTGCCTGACTGCAGCGTTAAGGCCTGGTCCTATCCACTAACATCTAATCGAAGGCAAGAGATTTATACCTCAGGGAATCCCCAGGACCCAGAAGGCAAGCATACAGCCGCCTAACCAACATCATATCTGCCAATATACCCAGAGCACCGTCATATAGAGCTTGTTTTAACGCTTTAAGGATGGCATAATACCTTAATGCATCATATCCTTGGCCATCATAGTGCATGAATGCAGCCCTGGTGGGTAACTTACCGGTGCTGCATTCAAGCATCATGTTGAGCCTATGGGGCTGCGACCCTCCCAAAGGGTCGGCAGGATGCACCAATGCAGCCCATTAGTGCATAATGCCAACGAATGTCATATTTTAGCGACATGCCGTCCTTAAAAGGCTAAGGCCCCGGAGGGTATGTGGTATCTATGTATAGCCTTGGTAAGCTTCAGGGTTGTTCTGCGTCTTATGTCTATCATTGTTTATTACTAAAGGCCAAGCTCACTGGGCAGTGTAGGTACCTATAAGTATGGGCCAGCTGGGGTTGGAACTGGGACCTTACATACCTGAGGCCTATACTATCCCTACATAGCAGGTTCTCTTGTGCATGTGGGCATGCATTGAGCTTGGTGTAAAGTGATGTCATTTTGAGACATTTTTGTACATATTATTATATGTATGGTTGACTTCAATAGCATTTTCATCAATATTATTCTTTAGTTTGACATCTAGAGTTTGATGTTATAACGTCCTACACTTGAAGAAAGTCCTCTAGCCAATACACTGTTTTGATAAGGTATTTCTTTTAAGGAGGCGGGGTGTGTGTTAATATGAAGACCATACTATGTATTAGTGCCCCACGATTCAGTAGTTGTCTCAGGCAGAGAGACCTCCACAATTAGGTTAACTTGATTTATATTCTTTCTAAAACAACTCCAACGTGACAGACAGCCCATGGGATGGTCCCCTGTGATTCCAACTCATTACGAGCTGTTTTCTGCTCTCTGAACAAACCGGCACTAATTCCTGCCACAATGTGTCTGCATGCATCTTTAGTGAACAGATAATCTTTAGGCTCCAGAACTTAGTCAGTACTGGCTAACAAACCAGTAAATAATACCCACTATAGTTAGGCATTTTTTGGCTCCCTATATATGACCAACCTCGCTTAGTTAATACTGACAGGTTGGTCTGTTCTGATCAACTCACCTTAATCTCCATTCTCCATTAAAATGAGTATAAGGCTAAATCCCTTTGAGCAATTAAGGCATTAGTCTTATGTTGTTTTGCCTCAGTCATTTCTGAATAGCTCTTGGTCATGTCTGACCAATGTCCATAAAACAAATCCGGGATAGGCCGGATTATCAGTGTAGTGGCTGAGCAATATGGTTTTTGTTGTGGTGGGTGTTTATGTATATAACATTTTAATTGATAACTTCACCTCTACTTTAGACTTTACAGTAAACAGACAATGACTGCTTTACCTGAATGAGAATCTGTAGACAATAAACAATCACAATGGTAAAATCTCTGGGGCATCACGAGCCCTATCCTCACAAGAAGCTCTGAAAAGGAAGGATAGAGGGAAAAGAATGATCATCAAAATAACTAAAACAAAACACCAAGCTTACCAGACTATGGCATTCTACTACATGTATATGGCCCTACACAGCAGCAGTGTTTATTGATGGCCATCTCCCTCACTCACTGACAATAGTTTCTACTATTGTCTAGTTTAACCTGTGTCTCCCTGAAACACCTTGGAGAAATCCTCAACACAATTGTCAAAGTGCTGAAGGGGATGGGGATGGAGGTTATTGACCAGCACCAGGTCTGTAGTATATAGCAGGGGCTAGGTTAGCCCAGGGAGGTCGCCATCTTGTCCCTGAGAAAGCACTTTCTATACCGTATCCACCCTCTTTCGCCAGGTTTCATCCTGGTGAGGTTTCATCCTCCAATTTGCGCCTGCGATTATAAAGGACCAGCGCTTAATTGTGTTCCTTTTTCATTGGTTAAAATTATTTTAGTGCCCTCCTCTATACTGGCTTTAAACGGTGCATGCGCTTATTTGAGTACCTGCGGTAATGCGGGCGGATAAGGTATGTCTTTGACTGTAAATTCTCACATAGAAGCCGCAGCTAGTACGAGAGTCAGATTGGCTTATAGGGTTTGCACAGAGTCAGGGTGCGGCTTATATGCGCGTTTAAGCTACTATGATACAGTACTAAAAGTCAACTTAGTCTGATTACTGTTGCAGCTTAAAGGATTGGCCTAAAGTCGGGGTGCGGCTTATATAAGAGTTAGGCTTATATGCGAGAATTTACGGTAGTATGCACACGAGGGTTGTTCCCTGCTGCACACATACCTTGTGGCACTATCGTAAATTCCCGCGTATAACCTGCATCTCGCGTATAACCCGCACCCCTAACTCAGAAAAATCCTACAACCCATTTTTGGATCTGAAAGTTTCAATTTTATTACCGTTATATATAAAAATAAAAACCCTCATATAACCCACAACCTATATAGGCATGTTTAGTATCAAATAAAAGCTGTGTTTGGGTAGTACGTGGGAATTTACGGTACTATTGGATTGCTTCTATGTTGATCGGAGAGAAATCTCCCATCAAGTTAGTCACAACAGGCTTGCAGTTACCTCCTAACAGTGAGTCGGTAGGCTACAGAAAGTGACATCTTAGTTCCCATCCCTACCGTGATGGCGCTTGCATCAACCTGCAATAGCCCTATAGTGCACTGTCCCTTCCCCAAAAGCCAATCTTTTCTCACAAACCAAGTTTGCAGAGATTGTGAGAGGTGTGCCGTCCTTTAGCGGACTGTGAGGGGCTGTCTCTGCCTTGTCTGATGTCATTGTGCCACCCCCCCCCCAACCACCTTCAGGCAGACCTACACAGAGAAAAGAAACAGCGTCAAAAGGGAGTCCAGGTTGCCTCCAGAATGACTCCCCTATTTAGGGGAGCCCAGGTCCTTATGTGACTCCCTCAAGTGAGTCGGAAAACTATTCGACTCCCCCAGGTAACCCCCCGCCGCCTTGGTCGCACAGGGGGTCATCTAGGCTCCCCTATGCAGCCTGGGCTCCCCTACAGAGGGGAGCCATTCTTAGGGCTTTTTGGATCCCTTTTGACGCTGTTTCTTTTCTGTGTGTAAGTCCTGCAGACATAACGTGCAGGCACCTTTGTAGTATAGGGGGTTGTTAAATCTTAATGAACAGCATACTGATTAAACCCTTTAAGGAAGGCATGCCGCTAAAATATGACATTTTTTTCTCATGACCCACCAATGCTACCCCGGTGGATAACTTGCCAGGACTTTCCTTTGGGGGTGTATCAACCCCATAGTTTGGCATGATGTTGGAATGCAGCCTTGGTAAGTTACTCGCCTGGGCTGCATGCAATCATCATGGCGACCAAGCTAGGGTATGCATGATGCATGCATGATGCCGTTCTTAAACGGTTAATGCCTTGAGATTCCATGCTTTCATTAAAGGGTTAAACCAGACATTTAACGTCATAATGTGTAGTTCTGAGGGTTGTGGATAGTCTACTCCACTGCTCGTTCTGCACTGTTAGGAAAACGTCATTTTGCACTGTTAGGAAAAGGAGTGCTTTTATGATGCATAATTACACTGCAAACCACAACTTGAAAAACGTTTTAGTCGAACAGATATTACCTGTTTACTATAATACCAGTTGACAATTGTACCTATTTTACCACTCAGTCTTTAGTAGCAGAGCAGCGGCAGTTAAATATAGGCAGTAGACTCCACGAGAAGTGGAGCAGTTTCAATGCGGGGGTCTACTTAGTAGTCAGAATTTGATTCTGCTTGTACTTGGTAAACCCTGGCGACGCAGTGACACAATGCCACAGCTACACAATGGCAGAATGGTTAGGTAGGAATGACAAAATCCCTGTTACGTGATAACCCAATCTAGATATTGAAAATGAGCACTTTTCTAAGTGACACTCTCTGCTGTTCTTAGAGCCATCACAATAGTTCAGCAAAAAAAAACGTTTCCAGTACATTTATGTCAAAAGAAATATAGAAATCCTACCTACTTTATATTCTCTGACCATACGACATAAAGCACCATGGCCTCAGTTGGAGGGGAGCTGTGCTGAACTGTCCTCTTCAGCTTGCGCACCTCAGGATTTGCTCCTACCATGTAAAGTTTGGACTATACAGTGACCATTTTGAAGATTTCCTATGGAAACCTTTTATAATGCTCCATACTCCCAGCAGGTACACCTAACCCAACCAGGCAACAATCGATATCTGGCCTTGGTAGAGTCTCCTCGGGATCTGTGCTACTTGTATCTAGGAGGGGTCTAAGCAGGAAAGGCACTGCACTGAAAAAATAAACTTGCCTCCAGACTCGTCTAAGTGACTGTCATAAAATAAATGAGTCAAAAGTTGTCTAATCTATGAGGTAACCATCCCACAAATATAATCTGGAGCTGGTAAATGTCGGGTTTTGGGCTGGCACATGCCAAGTGGGTCTTCTATATCCAACTAGAAGACCCGCTTCCTTGTCACTTGGATGAGTTTTTAACTTGTTTATGACAGTCACTTGGAAGAGTCTGGAGACAAGTTTACTTTTTGAGTGTGGAGTACTTGAGGTCTAACCCAAGTTTATGTCCCCAACACTTATAGTCGGATCAATATCTACATTTTGATCAGCGTTTACCTCAACAACCCGTTAAGCCTGTCCCGGCCGGTCCCGCTCAGAGCCCATTATATAGGCATTATGTGAGACTTTTTCTTGACGTTTTGAGGAACTTACCAATTTTAGAAGGTAATTGACTTAAAACATGGGTTTCTACATTCTGCACCTGTATCGGTGCCTGGTTTACTGCCATTTGGCCCCTAACCAACCCGCACCCAAGCCTCACCACTTCTTCAGACAGTGCAACTGCTGATGTCTTCAGGCTTTCATTTTGTCGCTCACCTGCCTGCCTCCGCTTGGATAATTTTCACTCTTTTCCCTTCGGGGCTCCCCTAGCACATCTTAAAAGGGATATTTCCCCCTGTTTTTTGCCCACTCTATTGCTTGTCTGGTGCCCATATGAGGGGACACAGAAACATATATTCATCTATAAAGTTGATGTCTAATGTAGCTTTCTCGCCATAGAAATGACATTAACTGTCAAAATTATGTTAGGCAACCATTGTTCATGTCCATGGATGCTCGTTTTACTCTCCCCCGCAGCCTCCCTCTCTATTCCTCTGTTTCTTCTACCTCCATCCACCCATACATACATGCCTACACCCCTCTATATGGGAAGGATGCAGAAAAGGACCGAGTAGCCTACCGGCCACTTTGCCAGCACCTCTTCTGTAAACATGACAAGTCCCACAGACATCCCTGAGGGACAAAACATACAAAGTCTGGGAGAGTGACAATCAGAAGCTCTGGGTGGAGAGTGAATAGAAACACATCAGTAGACACCTTCCCAGCATTCCCGCCAAGCCTCGTTTCCACGAGACACGGCCTGGGGCGACACCTGGGAGGAAGGGGGGAACTAAATCACTGAGGGGCATGCAAACAGGGACTGGGGGAGCATGGTACGTTGGTACCCAGAGAGAGAGAGGAACCAGAGTCAAGAGGGAGTCCAGATTGCCTCCAGAATGAATCCTCTCTCCAGGGCAGCCCTGGGCCTTATTTGACCATGCTCGCTCAACCAGTACCTTTTTCCACCACAACGGCTACAAATGGGACTGGTGGAACTGCTATATTTATATTGTTACTTCCTGTCAGGCTGTGCACAGGAATTGGTGCACAGTATTTGATTGGTCAACTCCTGAGGGCAAGTTAGTGAAACTTTTTTTTTTATATGAGTTTGCCCAGACTCTACCATTATAGGGTTAGGGCCTGCGACTGTGTTTGACTGCCTTAGGTGAGCCAGGTAGCTATGTAAAACCCTTACCGCGGAGTCACAAAGGCTCCCTTAGTCAGCCAGGGCTCCCCTAAAGTGGGAAGTCATTCTGGACTAACTTTTAACTCTCTTTTCTCTGTGCAGTGACAATAATTTTACCATGGTAACCACTGGTGTTCTAGTACACTGGTTACCGTTGATATGGTGGTACACTGGTCCCAGTGGTGATTAACACGGACACCGGTAACTGCTTACCTGCTAGTACGCTGGGCTCCGGTGTTAACCGAAGCCGAATTATAGGTCTGTGACCCA
Source organism: Harmothoe impar (assembly GCA_947462335.1). Classification (NCBI taxonomy): domain Eukaryota; kingdom Metazoa; phylum Annelida; class Polychaeta; order Phyllodocida; family Polynoidae; genus Harmothoe; species Harmothoe impar. The sequence goes on from OX381708.1 coordinate 81,928,920, forward strand.
CTTGGTCTTCAGGTAAATACATGAACTAATACTACAGTGAAATACGTTTTTTAAATTTTTCATGGAATACGACAGAGCCATTGCTTGGACACCAAGGACACCCGTATTTAACACCCCCCCCCCGGCCCGTTAAATAACCCATGGCCGTATTTAACGGTCTGCGGCGGTTTGTTTGCATTTGAACGGCGGAGAAAGAAGCCATTTTAGCCTTTTTAGCCCCCCCCCCCCCGTCAGAATTTCAATAATTTGAATCAGAAAACATAAAAAATTAAAACAAAGGTTCACGAGTTTTAGCCTGTTAAATGGGTTATTTCACTTGTTGAAGGTGGGGCCGCATTTCACTCGACTTACGGCCTCTAAATAGGCTTCTAGCTTCTACCTACTCAGGATACAAATAAAATGATTTGATTGATATTACCTTAAATTACCAATCAGTGTTTTGTATATCAGTGTTTACTATTACCTGATCTTTACTGTCCTAGTTGACGAAGAAGACCAGAGTATGAGAATGTGTTGAGTATTTTGGATTGAGGGGTTGCCATGGTGGGTGGGGTGACTTGGGTCTCTATAAATACTAGAGCCCAGGGAGGGAGACCCACAATATTATGGAGCTATTTTCCGTCATTACCGTCTCGGTGCATGGTGGTTCCCTGCCAGCTTGTCCTGCCAATGTCATGTTAGGGAGTGGTCATTTTTTAACCACAGCGGGGTCGGTGAATATTCGCGAGAGCAGGTCAAAATATTTTTGGTCCTCTCCCCCCCCCCCCCGTGGGAAGGGTCAACATTTTTTAGGTCCCCCCCCCTCAGGCAGGCTGAATATGAGCATGACCGACCCTTTTGAGCTATAGTAACATGTGGACTTTTTCGCTAAAAAGAGTTGCAATTATTTTGGTTCCCCCCTCAAGAGGGGTCCAAATTTCTTTGGTCCAATTTTATTTGCCCCCCCCCCAAATCCAACAACCCCCCCCCCCCCTGTTGATAGAAAATGACCACTCCCTTATTGGCTGTGCTGCACTGGTGTAACAGAGGGGAAATAGCCGTGCACCGTGTCGTGAGAGATCAGGTGGCATAGGGACACAGAGGCACCAGCGAATATCAGTTATATTTGGTACTAAATACTTTAGCTGGATATCAGTAGTCATGAGCAAGGTACAATAACAATTTCACTTACGGCATAGACTTTTAATTAATGTCCCTATACAATCACGATGAACAAATGCAGCTCTGAAGAGTAACTAGTGCTACATCGTGCAATGTGGGATAGGTACATAGTGGCTTATTGTGCACAGGAGAGGGTAGACAAATCCAAAAGCTGATATCTCCATTATTACTAAAAAAAAACTAGGCGCACCATACTCAGGGCATGATTTGATTAGGATATAATAATGAGGTTAACAGCATCTAATTTCATTCAGATCCCCCATAGTGGTCAAGTTACCTAACTTCACAACAGGTGGTAGACATCAGGTGCCTTGGTCCCTGAGGGCATGCGAGCTGCTCAGTGAGTAGTCTGGCAGCATGCCCCAATCTGCCCAGTGAGCTGCTCAGTGAGTAGTCTGGCAGCATGCCCCAATCTGGTCAGTGAGCTGCTCGGTGAATAGTCTGGTAGCATGCCCCAATCTGCTCAGTGAGCTGCTCAGTGAGTAGACTGGCAGCATGCCCCGTCCCTGTTCCAGGGCTGGTTGAAGGGTAGGGAAGTCCTGGGAGAGGGGGGGCAGCAACCGACCATTTTGAAACTAATAATCAGTCAGATCATGCTCATTCATTTCACAGTAATGGCAATATGGGAGCGGATTCAGGAGCAAGTGTGCTAGAATATTGAATGGAATTGCTGTATAGGGACCCCACCCCCAATAACTAAGACTACCTCTCTCCAGCTGTCATACTGACCTATGTTAGCCTCACCAATACTCACAGCGGCATTAGGACATGTCTCACCTATGCCCTGCCCCCACTAGCCCAGTCTGTACCCCAAATGGACATGTCTGCATTGTGCTTGATGGTTACATTGGTAGTCCCTTACCCATCTATAGACCGATGCAGCAAGAAAGGGTGGCTTCTCAGAAAAAAGTTGTTGATAACGTTTTGGGACGTTTCTGAAGCAAGACTGACAAATACATGAATATAATCTTATAATCCTGCGTTCCAATATACACTATTGGAAAGACAATTATCATGTGAATCTTCTGACATGAGATGTTTGCAAACATAGTTATTACAGACCATGTTATGAAGATTCTGCTAAAACCAACATAAGCACTTTATCATGAAAAAGTCACCCTTTCTTGCAGGGTTGGTCTATAGGTCTCTCCAGGGGCCTGCCCCACCAAGGGAGGAGCAGCTGGTCACATGCCTGACCATGTGATCAATTAGACCAAGTTAATTGCTGCCTTTGGAAATTGTTTGAGATATGTTGATTTGCTTTGTCCTTATAGATATGAGTGAGCAATGTAATCCTTTAAATGGCTGGATGCTTCAAAATAAGGAGAAAGAATTGTCATTTTTTCCAGAGTCTGGACACCTTTCACCTTTGGAAATAGCATTTCTTGTCACTATTGATGGTTTAGAGTATTTCGCTGATCCTTTTACTCTAGTTTTGTACCAGAACTGGGGATCTAAGTCCCCTAAGATCTCAAAGTTTGGGGTCTAAAATGTAAATACCTTCTTACACAAGATAGATTTTTGCCCCAAAGAAGGGGCTCATCTAAGCAGCGGGGTCATCTTAAAGGTGAGTAAAATTCTGAAGTATAATTCAGGAACTCTCTTATCACATTCAGCAAAAATCAGGAAGCGGTCTTGGGTGTAACAGGTTGTGTCCCCACACCAGGGCTAGGTGTGTCCCCTAGTGTTACCTGTTAGAACCAGTGTGGACTTTGGTTCAGGAATACAATGTGTTATACTGTGCTGCATCGATTACATGCCAATATTTGGGCTCGGATCTATTGGTTGTAGACCTGATTCATGAATTGTATGTCCATATTGAATATCTGCCAATATTGATACTGCCAGGGCCAGGTGGGAGTTACCCCATTCAACGACCAGCTCATGTTACCCGTCCAGACTCCAGTGCAAATAACCCACGCCTTTAACCTCTGGGATGTACATAATCCAACTGTGCTGGTTATGCAGACCTATCAACGCTATGTAAACAGGGGCTGGTTCTTGTTGCCTGTCAGAACTAGAAAAGGGTTCTGTCATATCTGATTTGGTGCCCATTTAGGTCTCTACTATATCATTTGATATAGGGTAACACACAGTTATTGATATTGTAGTACCCATATTCTGTGCGGTTTGCAGGGATATGAAATGGTGTCCCTACAAAATGGTGTCTTTTCCAAACGGCACTGCTGGAAAATGGCGTTATACCAATTGGTGTCCCTCCAAAATAGGGTCCTTCCAAATAGCATCCCTTCAAAATATAGCAACCCTTCCAAAATGGAGTCCCCACAAGAAAGGCATTGCTTCAAAATGCAATCCCGGTCTGTGCGGTTTGCGCGGATATGAAATGGTGTCCCTACAAAATGGCGTTCTTTCAAAATGGAGTTCCCTACAAGAAAGGCATTGCTTCAAAATGCAATGCTGGTCTGGTTGTAGAATGATGTCACTGCAGAGACGTATCGCCACAAAATGGCGTCCATGCCATCTTACACCACTAGCACCACCTGGTGTGTGGATGGGTAACTACTAGATCAGAGATCAGACACTGACCCTTCACACCTCACCTAACACCCTGGGTGTATACCCCGTGTTGTGTGCCGCTTTACGTATAGCGATAATTCTGGTTTCTCCGTGTGGGCGGCCATGTTAGTTCTGTGCTCGCATTCTATCATGAGATTAAAGCAGTGACCACACACTCACACACCATAGCTTCCGGGGAACAGGCTACATTACGAGAGCAGAACCAAGGTCTCACGAGATTGCTGGTGTCAGTGTACACACAGAGGTTGCGGGAACAAGTTAACACACATTACAGCCCTATACACCACGCTTTGAGGTATCATGTCGTCTGTAAAGCCTGGTGTTAAGGTTTGCTTCTCTTTGTGATTCGCTGAGATCTTGGATTCCCAGGATAGCCCTACCCAAGCCAGCTCAATGCACATGAGCTCAACCTTTAGAAATGGCGACACAGTTCAGCCATAGTAAACAGAGGGACTACGGAGATTTGATCCCTTTATAGCGCACTGAAGTTTCACGTAGATATCGCAAAATGCCCGGAATTAGCATTGACATAATTTTATCCCCGGCTGTAACTAAATATACCTGCAGGTGGGGTAGCCTAAAATGGTCCTATATCTGATATGTTAATGCTCAATTCTCCCTTTAACTGGCGAAATATGGAGGACAAAATTTTCGCCCATGCTTCAAGCCTGTGAGCGATAATCGGGGGACCACTTCTTATGCGCCCTATTCATCGTTTACTGCAATGTGAATAAGCAGATCGGAGCAGCGAGGAATCACCCATGCTCGCCAGATATTTTGTCCTGTACATGCATAAGCAGATTGGGGCAGAGATATTAATCCCACTCAATAAGGAGACCTAAGCTTGTAGAGTGGCCGTATATGATCTGGCATCGAGTGAGTGAGTTATTTATTCATCCCTAGTCATTGATCAATAGTATCCTGCGCCAGTCGATACCATCTTTGGTTTGATCAGGCGCAGGTTGTAGCCACCTTCAGCTCAGCGCCAATTTCCGGTTCCTCCTTAACCCTGAACCCTGTAGTGCTGAGCTCCCTAAGCCGATACACACCTAACCCTTTAACCCTTTAAGGACGCATGTTGCTAAAAGATGACATTTGTCGTTATGATGCACCAATGCAGCTCCGGCTAGCAACTCGCCAGTGCTGCATTGGTGCATCATGCCGACCCTCCGGGATTGTTTCAAGCCCGGAGGGATGGCATGATGCTTGAATGCAGCCCTGGCGAGTTACTCGCCAGGGCTGCATTCATGCATCATGACTACCAAGGGCATGATGCATTAAAGCATCATGCCGTCCTTAAACAGTTAAGGGCAGCATAGTGCATTAATGCAGTATGCTCTTTGATCTTTGCAGTTATGCATGAGTGCAGCCCTGGCGTGTAACTCGCCAGTGCAGCATGCATGCTTATGGAGTACTCAATTGGTACACTCCTGAGGGTCGTGAATGCAGCACTGGCGAGTTACACGCTTGGGCTGTATTTACGCATCATGACGATGAATGGACAGAGTGCATTGAAGCACATTGCTGCCCTTAACCCTTTAAGAGAAATATACTAATAATACACTTAACATCTGGGCAACTCACCAGGGCTTACCAGGGCGATAGACGAACACGATGCTTTTGAGGCATCATGTCATTCATAACGCTTCTGGGGCCGCGTAGGGGCGACAGGGCTGCATTCATGCAGCATGCCGATTAAGGGCATATGTGGCGTACTATTCAGAACTCAGAGGGTTGTTAACTAATCTGGTATAAATGTGGGTATACTTAGAACAGGGGCGACGTAAACTCACCAGGGCTGCATCCATGCATCATGACGACCAAGAGCAAAGCATTGAAGCGCTATGTGGTCCTTAAAGGGTTAAATGGTTAATTCACTAAGCCGCTATACATATGTGGATACAAACAGGCGAGAAACATCAAATATGGATGTGGGATTGGCTCAGTTCTAGACATATACACACGTGCCTGGGGGGTTATTTATAGTGTCTACAGTGGTGAAGCAGACCTGGAAATGATGGTACTAAATCTGCTATCATAGAGGAATATTCTAGAAATAAGTAATAATACCATAGAAATAAGGGTTTGTTAGTGTAACTTGGTAATCAGCGAAGTTGCTGTCTTTCAGACTGGTAGTAGAAATTAGGAAATTGGTGCTACTATGAAAGTAAGACCTTTGAGGAAGTATGGATGAGACGATACCCTCCAAACTGGCAACCAATTTTTTTGGAAACAATTCAACTTTATTTGGCATTTTACATTTTAAACGATTACATATCATCCCTTCGACTTAGCATTTAGCGTCGGGTTTCCAGGTATGTGAACAACAGGTATGTTCTTATAGGTTTCTGACAGTAATTACATTTTTCTTTTAAGTTCATTTACTTTAGTAGATTGAATAACAGCGTATGTAGACCTGTACCCTAATAGTGTAGTACCGGTAATCACTAGTTTTTATTTTTATCTTTACATACTGTGCCAAACAAGTTAGGAGGGGACTTCAGCGTTGCTGATGTTATGTCACCCCCTTTGACTAGTAACAAAAACAATTTGTTATCTAAGGTTCTAGTAAATAACAAGATGGATATATAGAAGTATTTATAACAATTTTACAAATACAATGACTTATGTGGATATCTCAGCTGTACTAAAAATGAAATATGCTTTTCAATTACAAAAATGCAGCATTTCAAAGCTACTTTGACAGTGATTTTAGTCACACACATTTTCTCATCAGTGTTTGAGTTTACATGATCTTCTATGCTTTACATCAAAAGTTTATAACCTTACCGGTAGTTTACCTGAGCAAACAGATTCACCTGGTCATTTGGAATTGCCTCCTTTAACAAGGATTTCATTTTGTTTTTGAACTCAGAAATAGAGTCGTAGCCTTTATATTCATTTGGCAGGTTATTCCAAGATCTTGCAGTGAATACAAGAAGAGATTTCTCATATGAGCCTGAGTGTATATGGCTATATTTCAATATTGGATACTCATTTTGCCGCGTATGCCTGACATTCACTTTGCAAAATTTGGGATCTAAGGATCTCTTATACCCGAAAATACGTGCATGGTACAATCTTCTATCTTCTAATGCAGGCAATTTACATTCTTGGTGTACAAAATCAGTGGAGGTTAGTATAGGAACCTTTAGACAGTGTTTCAAACATCTGTTTTGTATACGCTGGAGACCATTTAGTAGGTCCTTGTTAGCACCGTTATACAGGATATCAGAATAATCAATCACTGGGACTGCATAAGTGGAGTATATTTTTAGAAGGATATTTGTTGGTACAAAGTATTTCAATCTACCTAATAAAAGTGATTTGAAGCCAAGTTGCTTCATTAATTCTTTTACATGGCTATTGAAGCTTAATTCAGAATCAAGCGTAACACCCAAATATTTGAAAGTTGGCACATACTTTAACTGTTTGTGATTAACAACAATTTCATGATTATTTAGCCGTAGTCTTTTGTATTTTATTTTGCTAGTGAAACACACTGACTTTGTTTTCCCTTCGTTCATGGTCAATTTGTTTTTTGATGACCAGCATAGGTTTGAAGACCTGTGTTTAAATATGGAATAATGTCTTCAATCGTCCTACCACTAGAATACAGAACCGTGTCATCTGCATACAACAGGACCTTTACTTTTTCCAAGTTTTGTGGAATATCGTTTACATACAAAAGAAATAATAAAGGACCACATATACTTCCTTGTGGTACGCCACAGACAATATTGCGGGGGTCAGAAACAACATTATTAGCTACTACTATTTGTTTTCTGTTTTCTAAATAATTTTCAATAATTTTTAGGTTTTTACCTAAAATACCATACAATTTAAGCTTATTTAACAGAATTAAATGGTTTACACAATCAAAAGCTTTTTTTGTATCGATGAAGGTAGCCACAGTTATGTTGCCTTTATTTCTCTCTTCTAAAATGTCGGTAGTTAGTTTACTTATGGTATCTAAGGTAGAGTGGGCTTTACGATACCCGCCTTGAATTTCAGTCAAAATATTATTATTTTCTAAATGTGTAGTTATCTGGCTGTGTATTAAACGTTCTAGAATTTTTCCAGGAATTGGTAATTGACTTATAGGTCTATAGTTTGAAACACTATGTAAATCCCCTGATTTTGGGAGGGGGGTCACTTTTGCTACCTTCCACGACAATGGTATACATTCATGGTTTATAACAAGTTGTAGAATTTTTGTAAATTTTTCTGGCATGACTAAAACAGAGTCCCTGAATACACGGGTTGATATATTAGTTAAAGTGGACGATTTGTTTATATTTAAAAACATAATTGTTTATATTTATGTCTTTAACAGCTTTAATAACATCATTTTCTAATATGCTTATGTCAGGCATTACATTTATACACGGAGTACCATCAAAGTTCCATGGGTTTACATGAGTTTCAGCCAACTTAGGGCCTATACCTGTAAAATATTCATTTATGAACAAGGGCACCTCGTTCTTGTCAACCTGAACACCTTGGTCATTCTTCAATAAGATATCTTTACCCCCTCTGCCCCTTACCGGTAGTAGGTTCTTCATGGCTGACCAGAACTTTTTTGCATCGTCAGCATTTATATTTATATATACACCCACACCATTTATATATATGGTGGATGGTCAGTGTATATATATATATATATATATATATATATATATATATATATATATATATATATATATATATATATATATATATATACACTGACCATCCACCCCCTACCCCATCCAACCCCCCCCTCCTCCTACCCCACCCCTCCTTATCCATCCACTATCGATCTCTATGGCAACCGGCGGAAGTGTGGGATGTGTCACACGAATACTGTCCCATAGAAGGTTTCCACTGCCCCACCAACCACCACCAACCACCAGCCACCAGCACACCACCCAGCCTCGAGCTCTCCAGGCCCAGTGCCGCCGTCAGGCGGTACTGGGCCTGGACAAATTTGTATCTAAATAAAATGATCCGGAATCCTGGATCATTTTTCAATGAGGTGTGTGGGTTTGAATCCCACCTTGGCACAATAGGTGGTTCGTTTTTTAAATTACCTATTAAACCCATTTAAAGCATAAATCCACCTATAATGACCTAGCAGTATCACCTATTAAATATGTGACTAGGCACATTAGGTTAAATTTAGGTCAATTATGTAGATATCAATTGAAGTACTGATTGAGCCACAGTGGGGTTCGAACCCACATCCTCCTGAGTGCTGATACACAATAGCATAGTACATGAGGGCCAGTGTAGGTATAGGCTTGTAAGTAAACCCCCAGACTGTAAACGTACAGTCAGGGCCCGAGACTGCACACCACCCCGCCCAGTCCTCACAGCCTCCCCCAGCACAGCCTCCACCAGCAGGCCCATGTAGCGGCATGCAGACACAGGCAGTCAGTCAGGAGGGAGCAGTGTAGGGGAGACACTACAGCAGTGGTAGTGGAGGAGGGAGAGAGAGGACAGTCAGAGTGGCAAAGTGATTAGATTGTTTTCTGTGTGGTGTGACACCCTATACAGGATGTAAGGTATATATGTGGTACATAGTCTAGGAGTGCTTCCTGCCTATAGTGTCTATATCAACCACCAGGGGGATACCACTTGGTGGACGCTACTGCTGGTGTAAGGAGTGGAGAGCAGACAGAGGGGGAAGCTTTGGAGTAGGATCTAACACTACACAGGATACTACTAGGATCCAACACTACAGGATACTACAAGGATCCAACACTACATGGGATACTACAAGGATATATAGTGTCTGTTTACATGTCTTGGAGTACCCACCTCCCCTCCCCATGATAACAAGGCACTGCTGAACAACAGAAATACAGCCACACGTTGGTAGCTGGTTTAACCATTTCTACAAATGCTACAAGACTAGGACACCGCCTTTTAATACCAATGTGGTTATTGCATAGGAGCTGTAAGGTGCTAGCAGTGTAGTGTGAGTCAGTACTGTAAGGAGCCAGTCACAGTCAGAAGAAACTCCTGTCTACAGCCGGTGAGGTACACCTACAAAGGAGAGAGTCGTCCAGAGACACTCTGCAGCATTGGGCTGTGGCAGGAGTGGAGTATAGTCCCAGGCTGCTGCATACAGAGATGGTCAGGTCACCGGACCGACCCTATCTAAATAGGGCTGACCCTACATTTTTTTATGCAATTCTGAAGAAATTATTATATTTTTAGACTTATTTGTGGTCGATTTTAGGTTTACAAAATTTTGGAAAAAAATCTCTCCATTTTTACACTTTTTCGGGTCAATTTTAGAAGGGAAGTAAAAAAAGTTTTTAAAAAAGTTTAAAAAAAAATCAAAAAAATCCGACCTACTGACCCTAGAGTTTCTTCCCATGTTACCTGAAACAAAACTTTTTTTAATTTGGCGTTAAAACAGTGCATTGAACTGCAGTTACTCTGGTGTTACAGCCTGTAGGTACAGGAGGCTCCCTCAGTAAAAGCTGGAGGAGCTGCTCACCTAGTAAAGGAGCTGCTCACCTAGTGAAGGAGCTGCTCACCTAGTGAAGGAGCTGCTCACCTAGTAAAGGAGCTGCTCACCTAGTGAAGGAGCTGCTCACCTAGTAAAGGAGCTGCTCACCTAGTAAAGGAGCTGCTCACCTAGTAAAGGAGCTGCTCACCTAGTAAAGGAGCTGCTCACCTAGTAAAGGAGCTGCTCACCTAGTGAAGGAGCTGCTCACCTAGTAAAGGAGCTGCTCACCTAGTAAAGGAGCTGCTCACCTAGTCGAGGAGCTGCTCACCTAGTCGAGGAGCTGCTCACCTAGTAAAGGAGCTGCTCACCTAGTAAAGGAGCTGCTCACCTAGTAAAGGAGCTGCTCACCTAGTAAAGGAGCTGCTCACCTAGTAAAGGAGCTGCTCACCTAGTAAAGGAGCTGCTCACCTAGTAAAGGAGCTGCTCACCTAGTGAAGGAGATGCTCACCTAGTAAAGGAGCTGCTCACCTAGTAAAGGAGCTGCTCACCTAGTAAAGGAGCTGCTCACCTAGTGAAGGAGCTGCTCACCTAGTAAAGGAGCTGCTCACCTAGTAAAGGAGCTGCTCACCTAGTAAAGGAGCTGCTCACCTAGTAAAGGAGCTGCTCACCTAGTCAAGGAGCTGCTCACCTAGTAAAGGAGCTGCTCACCTAGTAAAGGAGCTGCTCCCCTAGTAAAGGAGCTGCTCACCTAGTGAAGGAGCTGCTCACCTAGTAAAGGAGCTGCTCACCTAGTAAAGGAGCTGCTCACCTAGTCGAGGAGCTGCTCACCTAGTCGAGGAGCTGCTCACCTAGTAAAGGAGCTGCTCACCTAGTAAAGGAGCTGCTCACCTAGTAAAGGAGCTGCTCACCTAGTAAAGGAGCTGCTCACCTAGTAAAGGAGCTGCTCACCTAGTAAAAGAGCTGCTCACCTAGTAAAGGAGCTGCTCACCTAGTAAAGGAGCTGCTCACCTAGTAAAGGAGCTGCTCACCTAGTAAAGGAGCTGCTCACCTAGTAAAGGAGCTGCTCACCTAGTGAAGGAGCTGCTCACCTAGTAAAGGAGCTGCTCACCTAGTAAAGGAGCTGCTCACCTAGTAAAGGAGCTGCTCACCTAGTAAAGGAGCTGCTCACCTAGTCAAGGAGCTGCTCACCTAGTAAAGGAGCTGCTCACCTAGTAAAGGAGCTGCTCCCCTAGTAAAGGAGCTGCTCACCTAGTAAAGGAGCTGCTCACCTAGTAAAGGAGCTGCTCACCTATTAAAGCAGCTGCTCACCTAGTAAAGGAGCTGCTCACCTAGTAAAGGAGCTGCTCACCTAGTAAAGGAGCTGCTCACCTAGTAAAGGAGCTGCTCACCTAGTAAAGGAGCTGCTCACCTAGTAAAGGAGCTGCTCGCCTAGTAAAGGAGCTGCTCACCTAGTAAAGGAGCTGCTCACCTAGTAAAGGAGCTGCTCACCTAGTAAAGGAGCTGCTCACCTAGTAAAGGAGCTGCTCGCCTAGTAAAGGAGCTGCTCGCCTAGTAAAGGAGCTGCTCACCTAGTAAAGGAGCTGCTCACCTAGTAAAGGAGCTGCTCACCTAGTAAAGGAGCTGCTCACCTAGTAAAGGAGCTGCTCACCTAGTAAAGGAGCTGCTCACCTAGTAAAGGAGCTGCTCACCTAGTAAAGGAGCTGCTCACCTAGTAAAGGAGCTGCTCGGGAGCTGTTCAGTAAGGGCTAGACGAGCTGCTCACTCAGTCAGGGAGGAGCTGCTCGGGATATGCTCCTAAGCTGCTCGGAGCATGTGGTGCAGTAGAGGTGTGATGGGGGCGGATACTGCGCTGTTACTGTCTTGTGTAGCCCAGAGAAGCAAGTCACACATATACTAGTGGAGGAGCAACGCCCTTACATCCTCTTTCAAGGCATTTGCACACAGTGGTAGACGTATACACCTTGATCTCCTAAGGAGTAGGATACGGTCAGTTTGCCATAGTCTGGTTGGTTTGTTCTGGGCAGCTCCGAGCACCTGGTGCACACTGTGTTGGGCAAATCTATACCTTGATTTTCTAATAGTCAATTTGGTTTGTCTGATGTGATCATCCCACACTGAGCCAGCACTGTAGCGCCTAATACACACTGTGTTAGGCATATCTATACCTTCCTTGGCGAGCATTGCAGTCTTGTACGCTGTACTGGGACAGGCTGTACTAGGACCTGTCCTGTTGTGGTTTTGTGTGGAGAGCAGCTCAGGCTGAGGAGAGAGCAGCTCAGGGTGGAGGAGGGAGGAGGGAGAGGAGCAGCTCCGAGAGGGGGAGAGGAGCAGCTCACCAATCACGCCGTTATCTCGCTGTGTGTGTCAGGTCTCTGTGACAGAGTGTAAGACGCTGTGTCCCCTACACCGGCACTTCTTGTTGTGGTGGAAGTATTACCACGACGCCCTACACACCAATACCCCTACACCCCTTGGGCCCTTAACCATAAGGACTGTACATTTCCATGGCAGGTACCCTTAGAGATGGCGTGCCTCTGGTAGCCAAGACATTATAGCATTACCAGCAATATCTCCTTAAACCCCCACCTACCCTATATAAGGGCCATCGCCCCAGTCCCAGCCCTACCCTGCCTCTTATACCTTTAGAGATATAGAGTACCTCCCAGGTAGCCAAGACAGTGCAGTGGTTATCACAGTACCAGCAATATCTCCTTAAACCCCCACCTACCCTATATAAGGGCCAGAGTACCTTTCCTAGCCCCCACCCTGACTCTTGCTGAAGGGGCAGCGAAGCTCGGGCCTTTACCTGCTGTACCTTATGAAGCCAAACATAGCGTATAGAATGTTACATATGTCTGGTACTATTGTGCTTTGTGCTACAACAGCACTTTTACTGCCAGCATCACGTCCCAGGCCCCATGAGTGCTATTAGGGGGACGCTGTGCTGATGACATCACCTGTACCAGTGTAGAGGAGGCACAGGGAACGGTGTAGAAGGGGCACAGGGACCAGTGTAGAAGGGCACAGGGACCAGTGTAGAAGGGGCACAGGGACCAGCGTAGAAGGGGCACAGGGACCAGTGTAGAAGGGCACAGGGACCAGTGTAGAAGGGGCACAGGGACCAGTGTAGAAGGGGTACAGTGACCAGTGTAGAAGGGCACAGGGACCAGTGTAGAAGGGGCACAGGGAACGGTGTAGAAGAAGGGGATAACCTAGGGTGGACCAAGATGATATCTGATCTGAATGAGCTTTCCAGTACGGCCAAGAGTTTTATCTGACCAATCAGTAGGCTTACCAGTACAGCCAAGACTTTTTTGTCAGACCACTCAGTAGGCTTAACAGTACGGCCAAGACTGTTATCTAACCACTCAGTAGGCTTACCAGTACGGCCAGTGTAGGATGTAGCTTGCCCACAGTGAAAAGCTCATACAACAGGCAGCTGCTCCGTCATTGTGGGTTTCCCTAGATGGGCAAGGACAGAGCCAGAACCATGAACATAAAATCAGGAGCTGTGAATTAACACACAGGAGGTGTTCCTAAGCAGCGTCTACTTATCTTTAACTGCTCATCCATACAATTGCTCTCCCCTTAGGAAGTAGCTCATGTACCACGAGTTTACAAGTGGAGTCACCATAGGTGTAGCTCACCGTGCTCCTGTGGAGCAACTATAGGTGTAGCTCACTGTGGAGCCACTATAGGGTGTAGCTCACTGTGGAGCCACTATAAGGTGTAGCTCACTGTGCTGCTGTGGAGACACTATAAAGTGTAGCTCACTGTGGAGACACTATAGGTGTAGCTCACTGTGGAGCCACTATAGGGTGTAGCTCACTGTGGAGCAACTATAAAGTGTAGCTCACTGTTGAGCCACTATAAAGTGTGGCTCACTGTGGAGCCACTATAGGGGTGTGCTCACTGTGGAGGCACTTTAAAGTGTAGCTTACTGTGGAGCCACTATAGGTGTAGCTCACTGTGGAGGCACTTTAAAGTGTAGCTTACTGTGGAGCCACTATAGGTGTAGCTCACTGTGGAGGCACTTTAAAGTGTAGCTTACTGTGGAGCCACTATAGGTGTAGCTCACTGTGGAGGCACTTTAAAGTGTAGCTCACTGTGGAGACACTATAGGTGTAGCTCACTGTGGAGGCACTTTAAAGTGTAGCTTACTGTGGAGCCACTATAAAGTGTAGCTCACTGTGGAGACACTATAGGGCGTAGCTCACTGTGGAGCCACTATAAGGTGTAGCTCACTGTGGAGTCACTTTAAAGTGTAGCTCACTGTGGAGACACTATAGGTATAGCTCACTGTGGAGTCACTTTAAAGTGTAGCTCACTGTGGAGCCACTATAGGGGTGTAGCTCACTGTGGAGTCACTGTAAAGTGTAGCTGGACTGTTGTTTTGAATCTACCCAGGATCACACGACCCTTAGCGTGAAATACGACCTAGGGTTATTTCACGCTTCGCTGGGGAACGGCCCTCCTATTGCTTTAACCTTGACAGGCCGTATTCGCCATGAAATAAAAAGTGTAGCTCACTGTGGAGACACTATAGGGATGAAGCAGGGACTGTTGGGACAGTAGTAGACAGTCAGCACCCTGCATTTAGCTATAGTCACTAGGCTCCATGTCGCCTGTCGATTTTAAGAAAATGCCATGTCCCTTGTCAATATCTTTAAATTTATCCTGTCATTTGTCACTAGGCCCCATGTCGCCTGTCGATTTTAAGAAAAGGCCATGTCGCCCTGTCGATTTTAAGAAAAGGCCATGTCGCCCTGTCGATTTTAGGGGTCCACCCCCATCATAGTGTGTAGGGTGTGTTGTAGGTGTGTGTGTAGTGCCCTGTGTGGTGTAGGGTGTGTAGGTGTGTGTGTAGGGCCCTGTGTGGTGTGTAGGTGTGTGTAGGTGTGTGTGTAGGTGTGTGTGTGTAGGGGTGGGGCGCCTGTCTGTGTATGTTAATGTATAGAGCAGCTCACACACCACACCAGCTGCTCACTCACAGTGGGTTCTCACAGGGATGGGACAGTCTGGGTGCTACCATGACACAGCCAGGACCCCCAGCATGGGACCAGGACGTGTAGATTAATACGGAGGCTATCTATAACTTATACTTATGTAGCTTTTACTCATATTGAACTGCTCATCCAGCTCATGCTGAGGGAGTAGCTCAGATACCAGGGGTAAATAGAGTTTGTCTTACTTGCAGTTAGCTGATCATCGTCACAGTTGCTCAGGGCTTAGGAGCTGCTCTTTGCAAACTTGGTTAATACCACAGGAGTACTTAATATGAAAGTAAGCTGTATGTATGTGTTACCCTTGTCCCCATGAGCAAGGATGTGAGACCCTCTGGATGCACCAGGACCCTTAACATGGAAACAGTATTTTCAGATTAATACAAAGGAGGTTATCAGATAAAGCGGCTTAAACATAGAGTGTGATCAGCTCAACATAGAAGCCATTCACAGACAGATAAGGCACATTGTATGAGTCCTTCATCCCTGTCTGTGGTAACTGTATCTATACTACTGGAATTCAGAAAGCTACATATATATGCACAAAGTGGCCCCTATGCGACACAGACACTATTGGAGATTGAGATGAGGCACACCCCCTGTCTGTGATAACTGTGTTTATACCACAAGCATCCAATGAGACAGTAAGCTACATATCTATATGTACAAAGTGGTCCCTGTGAGAGACTATATTGGAGACTGGGATGAGGCACCATGCCTGTGATAACATGGTTTATAGGAATCCACTGAGATAGATAGCTACATATACATTTGTATATCTATGTACAAAGTGGTCGCTGTGAGGCACGATGGGACACTAGGAGTCTGTCTGTGTGTACTCATGAATAGAGCTGCTCACACCACAGCTGCTCCCTCCCACAACATCCCAATATGGCTACACTGATATTCCTAGGCGCCCTATACGCCCAACCTCTCAGTCACTAGAGCTTAACCTAGTTAGTCTTTTTTTGGCTCCCTATACGCCCAACCTAAGTAAGTTATTATTGTCAGGTTGGTCAGTACTGACCAAACCACCTTATTTCCAGGGGGAAGCCACTGAGTGGTCATTACAGGTGGCACCAACTAGTGGCATACAAATACAACACACCAATGATGAACCTAGGTTAGCCACTACTGACTGACCCCTCAGTCATTTTTGAATATAACTTTGCCATTGTGACTAACACAAATATGACGAACCTAGGATGGTCTGTACTGACTGACCCTTTCAACTTATGGATTTTCAGTGTAGTGGATGTCATACTGCTCTCTGATACCTACACTATCATGTATTAACAAAAACAGTGGTGGGTTTAGGTTCAATATAGCCTCCACTTATTGTTCCCAAGTCGGGAGTACCGACTCAGGGGTGATTCCTCACAGAAAAACATGGAGCATACATCCGTAAGGAAATCGCAGCTCGTGGTCTATATTTGATACTGCTATACAGAAACAAGTAGGAGATATGAGGAAATATAGAAGCAGCTGGAAGTTATAATAATATCAGTTCCTGTTTCTCTGAGAGACGCTGATAGAGTCAGGGGATTGGAAGCACCTGGTGGCTCCCTGGTCAACAAGCACAAACTAGATTAGCATTGTGCAATACCGTTCAGCAATGAAATTATATATGCATACTGCATCCTCATACACACAGCATTGGATTAGTGCTAGAGGCCTGTCAAGTCTCAGGGTGTACAATGGCTACCGGGATTACCTTTAAACTATGGAGTGTACAAGATATGGATCGGTAAGGGAATTAGCGGTATGTAATATGAATGTGAGACGTAAGGCAGACACCTGCCCCTATATGCTGCTACCAGCTCAGAGCAGCTCCTACAGCCAGGACCTCCACAGGGGGGCCTACCACCCAACAGCAGGGATAGTCCTTTAACCCTTGTGTTCTGGATTAAAACCTGGATTAAAGGAGCAAAAGGGTTAAAACTTTTGGAGTTATTCTAAGAAGAAAGTATGTTGAGTACTACAGAGTTTGCCTTGATAAGGTGTCGCGGCTCCTGATATTGGCTTCAACGCATGTTTCTGGTGGATTAACCATTTTCTGGTGGATTAACTATTACCATTTGGATTAACTCTGGATTAAAGGGCAGAAGGGGTTAAACCTGGAGGATCTACCATATCTGGAGGATTTACCTTGAGACGAGGATTAACTGGATTATAGAGACGCAGGAGGAATCATGTTCAGTGCGGGGTTCAATCTAGACAGCGTCTCGGGGTTCTTGAAGAACGCCCGGGATGCTATAGTCACCAATACCGACAGCTTCGCACTTCCCACAGGTACGGGCATTGTGTTTAGTCATTAGAGAGTGATCATTTTTTAACAACAGGGGGGTGGGTTGTGGGTTTGGGGGGAGCAAAGAAATTTGGACTCCTTGACCCGGGGGGGGGGGGCAAACAAATTTGGACCCCCTCTTGGGGGGGGGGTCAAAATAATTTAAGCTGTTTTGAGCCAAAAAGCCCGCGCGTTACTATGCTTCAAAGGGCCTGCGCGCGAGCCGATTTTCGGCAGTAAGGGGGGGGTAAAAAATGTTGACCCCTTGACCGGGGGGTGTAAAAAATTTGGCGTGCTCCACGCAGAAACCCACCACCCCCCCCTGTTGTTAAAAAATGATCACTCCCTTAGTTATTAACCCTTTCAGGGCAGCATACTGCTTTAATGTCCTATACAACTCTGTGTCAAGGAAGAAGTGACCTTTCACAAAAAAAAAGAAACAGTGAAAAGGGAGTCCAGGTTGCCTCCAGAATGACTCCCCTCTATAGGGGAGCCACGGGTGACAACGGGAGCCTAGATGACTTCCTACCTAACCTAAGTCGGTTTCTCATAGCGCCCTCACTCACCTAAGGGAGTCACATAAGGACCCGGGCTCCCCTAAAGAGGGGAGTCATTCTGGAGGCAACCTGGACTCCCTTTTGACTCTTTTCTTTTCTCTGTGTTGGGTATGGGGGCGGGGCTGGGGGTAGCGATATGGCCTGTGTCATATTCATGGCTCATAGGGCATTAGAGAAATATGCTTAACATTTAAGTTGATCAATACCCCATGCCCTTTGTGTGTATGATGAATGAAGTTGACACTGGCCATATCATTACAACCTCAGAGGCCAACATGGTACATTTCGTGTCAGCAAATTACCCACCGGCAACAGTCACTGTTCATCTTCTTTTTCACTTTAATCTCCCTTGCTTTGCACACACCTGCCAGTCTCTCATTCTGTTACTTTCCCCTCATATACCTTTAACCTCTTTAACCACTTCAAATATTCAGTCATCGCTTCGCACCATTGCCTTCCTCACCCACTCTACTTTCCCCTTCCTTTCACCCTTCTGCCTGGCCCAACTTCCCAAAGTATGTGTTCATTCTTCTACCTACCTATCAATGATTCTTTATCAATCTAAGAAATATACTCACTATATTTAAAAGATCGTTCGCTAAAATCAGAGGATTGTGGCTTATCTAACGGACTGTGAATTAACCCAAGTGATACAAAAATCAATATCTGAACATTGGGCACATTGAATAGTGTTGACCTTTCAAAGCTTTAAGATCATCCTTGTCTGCCTACATAATCCACTTCTTTGATAAGCATCTCATGTATTTTATCCCCTTTCAAAAATCCAAAGTGACATTTTATAGATTTGTCTCAGCACTGACATAGTTAACAGTCTATTTTTGGAAAGTGAGGAGGTAGGGAAGGAGGGTTCTTTGAAGATGGGGACTTGTCAATATTAAATGGGAGTCCGCTCCATATCCAGGGCTGGACTCGGTAAATCTGAGAGGCTTCAGGCCTTTTGGCGAAATCCACTACGCGTCTTAAAGAAGGCGCTGCCAATCGAATCGATCCCATCATGCCTCTAGACATGTTCATAGGTTGTCATGATACACCAATGCAGTGACAGCGATTCCTCATTTGAGAGTGTATCAGCATAAGTGTATCGGCATGATGCATAAATGCAGCACTGGTGAGTCGCTCACCAGGGTTGCATTCATGCATCATGATGAAGATAAAGCATCATGTGGAAAGTAAGGGGTTGCAGAAGGCATTGCCAATCGAATCGATTACACAAAAAGTCTGTACATTAAAACTGTGTGTAGAAATCATTTGGAGCAGGTTTCAAAGGGGAAAGTTAAAGTGGGCCATTCAATAAATATCATTGTGATGGATTTTTGACTTCTACTATTTATAGATCTATAACATTGTTGCATTTATCTTCATGATGTTGGTAAGATTTGATTGCGTATTTTGAACTCTAAATTATATGACCTGATTAAATCTTTATGCCCTACATACCTTCTATCTTCTCTCAATACACTAGCATCTGATTTGTTTAGTCAGATAGCTCTGCTTGGTCTTATCCAGAAAACATCGCATAGTTGGTCCAATATGTATGCCCATATTTTGAGTTTCAGGCATTATTGTCAAGGCAAAGCCCAGATGGGCTCAGTCCTATAGATGTTATGGTGTTTTGTCAAAGTGGGTTGGATCTGGGGATTCCACAAAGCATTGGATGTTACAGTGAAAATTGGATACCAAAGAGAAATAAGTATTTCAACTCCCTGGAGCCAGATATTCTCTCCATGCATTGAGCGCTGCAAGGGTTTGAGTTATTCATGGAGTTAATCCTCCAGACCCTCCTCTCCTTGTGCTTTTGTTTTCTTTGACGCAATATCCAGACAGAACAAGCCACTTGCTTTGAGCATAAGCTTCCTAAACCTTTAAGGACGGCATGTTGCCTCAAAGCAACATTTGTTGTCATGTAACTAGCGGGAAACTGCATTGTAGTGTTAGAGTGGAAGTCTATAAAGGCGAGCAGTGAGATCTAGCTCTAATTTCCTGCCAGTAACGAGGAGTGTAAATCAGAGCTAGCATGTCTCATCCACGTGGGCGTCGAGCCATGCGGTTGGGGACAAACACAATACGCTGCATGAATGTTTGTGATTATAAGCACATTAAATATGCTTAAACTATTTCTGATTCAAAAAAATTCCACTCAAAGCTACTTAAATGCCATAATGACCTTGCTCTGACATTCACATGGCATTTGATGAACTTTAAGGCTCTTAAAGGGTGACTTTAGGTATCTTTCATTTAATCAAATGCAAATATTCTTGCAGTGGTGGGAGCTGCAGCTGGTTCCTTACATTGCCTGGTACCTGACACTGGTTCCCTGTGCGGCTCCTGACGCTTCCCGACCTCCCCCCGGGTCCCTCCCCATTCTGTAACACTACCGGGTTTACCCTCTGGTTAACCCTCTAAGGACAGCAGACTGACTAACCCTTTAAGGATGGCAGAGTACTTTAAAGGCCCAGCGCCCCTATATAGAGCTGAGTACCTGTCCCGACTGCACTCTGACTGTTACTGGACGTGCAGTAAGATCTGCGGGTTTAACGCGCTATGCCCTTTGTCATAATGATGCATGAATGCAGCCCTGCCGAGTAACTCGCCAGTACTGCATTCAACCGTCATGCCCACCCTACCTGGTTGAGACACTCCCGATGGGTCTGCATGGTGCACCAATGCAGCACTGGTGAGTCACTCACCATTGGTGCATCATGACGACAAATGTCATCTTTCAGTGACATCCGTCCTTAATAGAATGCAGCCTTGAGCTCACCAGAGCTGCATTGCTGCATTATGGCGACCCTACGGGGTTGATACAGTCCTAAGGGGTGGCATAATCTATGACAACAAAGAGCATGGTGCATGAATGCACTATGCAGACTTTAGAGTATTAAAGGGACTCGCTACTTGTCGCAGGATTACTGATGTTCTATTGACTTTTGCATTTAACTCAGGATTATGTTAGTTTCATGTATTATCTAATAGAAAGTCAAAAGAAATCGCCATGTCATGGTACTAACTTTCATGATACGGCCATTTGAGCAAAGGAGTACCCTAACTATAGAAAGGAATAGGAAAAGAGCATTTTCACATTATCTGTCATGGATAATCCCCTTCTCCTATTGATATTGCAACCAAACCTTGGGAATGTATAATGGACATCTATGCAACCATTTAAGGACCAATAAAACAGGGGGTCACGGATGAAATGAGAAAGGCATGAATTTTGGAAAGATATTTCTTTTGCCTTAACTATAGGATCCTATGGGTGTCCTAGCAGTGAATATATGTGAACAATGAAGGTATATTGTCCAAATCGCAAATACAAATAGTTGATTTAGGGAAAGTGGTGTATGTAGGAATATGAATACAGCTTGAAGAATACTTTTCATGAGCTTCGATTTTTGCCACCAGGTGGCTTCTGTGTAGCAACTAGCAATTCCCTTTAACCCTTTAAAAACAGCAGAAGTCATCAAAGTAGCATTTGGTGTCTGGTGCACCAAATGCAGTCATGGAGAGTGACTCGTCAACACTCTGGTTGTCTAGCATACAGGAGTGTATCAACCTGTAAGGGTCCGCATGATGCACTAATGCAGCACCGATGAGTTACTGGCCAGGGCTGCATTCATGTATCATGCGGACGATCCTTTAACGGCATACAGTATTAGAGCACTACGATGACCGTGAAGGGTTATTCACAGTTTCACGTGTCATCTAAAAACAACGGTTTCAATTTCAGAATTGATTGGGAGTGAAGAAACTTAATTCGCACCGAGAGGAGAGTGTAGGTTTTCACAGCTGCTCTCCTAGCTGATGTTTAGATAAGGAGCTGGACAGACAGCCAGAATTGAAGAGTTACTCAAAGTGCCGGAGTGAATATTCCGCTTGTTTAGATATTTGAAAACGGACCATTTACGGCAGTTATATTAGTCGGGTTGTGTGTACATTTGTAATTTGAATTGGATCTGACATATTTAAAGGATTTCAAATGTCATTGAAGGAAATGATTAGAAAATGATTAATTAGAGAAGGGCTTGCAAATGTTGAATTTGTAACTCGTCAGCAGGCAGTGGAGGGGAGGTATCTTATTAAATGTCATGTTCACATTCTTGACACTTCAGATGATGTTTGATTAATGTAGGGGTCTATTCATGATGTAGAGGTTTAGCGCTAGTTTTGGTTTTTAAAGGTTTTCCAGAATATTATAGATTGTAGACGATATTTTCATATAATCAGTGCACATACACCTAAATGTCCTCCCAGTATCATTTTGCAATACATATGTAGAGTTTAGGTATAGGATAGATTAATTTGTGAACTTTTCAACCGAATAAGGGCCCCCAACGATCTTTCCTCAATGTGATATGCTTTTTGCCGGGGCCTGCCGAGTTAACCCATCAGGACTGTATTCACGCATCATGCCGACCAACTGAGACTTTAGGCAAAAAAAAAAGGTTTGTTTCAGGTCACCCGACCGACCCTATCAAAAGAGGGCCGACCCTACGTTTTTTTATGCTATAGAAATTTCCTTATTTTTAGCCTTTTTGGGTCAATTCTCGAGTCTTCGGAGAGGCCGGGTAGTACTTTCATGTTAAAAAAAAATAAAAATTCCGACCTACCGGCCCTACATTTTCATGCCATGTTGCTGAAACAAACCTTCTCTTTTGTTTGGCCTTATCAATTTCATAAGGATTGTACTTTGCATGAATGCAGCCCTGGCGAGTAACTTGCCGATGCAGTAACTCGCCAGTACTGCATCCATGCTGATAACGGGCATAATGCATTGTAAGCGAGGTCAGCTTTCTTTTGAGGATTTTGTCCACTTTTTGGAAAGGGGGGATTCCGTACTTTTCAAAATGGCGCCGGTTAACCATATCAGACCGGCAGTCAGCCACCTTTACCCCCCCTGGTGAGTGTTAACGAGAACTAAAGAGCATACAGGAAATGAAGCTGGTACCCGTCCAGTGTTAGCATATGTCCACCTCACTGCACGAGAACATCTATTTAAGTATACCTTAAATGTCATTTTATTTACTTAAATGTCAAATTTAAGTACATTTAAGGTGAAACTTAAATGTCGATTTCGACATTTAAGCAGCATTTTGGTGTACCTAAAGCAACACTTTAAGGCGACATTTAAGTAGGATTTAAGTGGATTTAAGTGGATTAAATGGCCTGGCAAGGTGGTCATTAAAGGTCATTAAACATAATATCAAGGTCCAGTGCTGGATTACCATGAACGACATTTAAGCACATTTAATGACCTTTACATAATCTTTAATGCACATTGCTATAAATGCTCTAGCTTCAGTCATACATATATATTAACACATCCATCAAAGATTGCTCATTCTTTTAATTTAGGTAGGCATCAATTTTATTGTGCAAGGGGGGGTAAATATGCATTCATCATTTTCATCATTTTAATGGGAGCCAACCTGGGCCTCCAGGGGGCCGCCTCTGGCGGCCTGGGGCGCCTCCAGGGGGACTGGGGAGCCTCCAGGGGGTCTGGGGGCCGGCACCCGCCCTCTGGCGGCCGGGGGCGCCTCCAGGGGGACTGGGGAGCCTCCAGGGGGTCTTGGGGCCGGCACCCGCTCTCTGGAGGCCAGGGGTGCCTCCAGGGGGACTGGGGGACCGGCACCCACCCTCTGGGGGCTGGGGGCACCTCCAGGGGGGCTGGAATCATGGCTGGTTATAGGATTCTGTAGAAGAAGAACATATGGAAAACGATTAGTTATTGTGTATTATTCTGATCAGAAAAAAACATATAGATTATCATTTGATTTATTATATCGATTTTATACTTATAAAACTGAGGAAGTGTATGATATGAGTGATACATATATTTCTAATAAATGGCCTCTACATGTAATATATAAATATTCAGTCATATGAATGAACATATACCCACCATGCATAGCCATAGTGTATTGAGCTACTACCAGTAGCTATACATGTGCTTCCATCCGTTTCCTTCTGTGTACTGATTCAAAATACTAACTGACCACTACTGAAGGCATTCCATTGGTTGTTGTATGTAGGTCACTCAGTATCCATTGTTTAAGTAAGGTGTCTATGCTTAGCCCAATGCCAAGTCGCACCTCTATTGTTATACCTGCTGCACTGTGGTGACAGCATTCACTCACAGATGCGGGCATAGCAGCTACTTGCAGACAGACCTGTCACCACGATTGGGGGGGGGGGGTGATGTTATAAAATACAAACTTTCTTTATTATCACAAATGAGTTTTCAAGATTACTGTTATAGTCAGTCGGGCAGAGCTTCAGCAGGCAGGAGGTAGTTTGTAGCAGCAAGAGGTGTATCCAGTAGCCCAGGCAGTAGTGAAGTGAGGGCTACCCCTTGCAGCCCCCCCAATATAAAGGGGGTGCTGTCACAGTCACGTGACCGCCGCGAGACCTCACTCTGATTGGCTAAGGGAGGTCACGTGACCTCTGATGTGCACTGAAGCGGATCAGTGTAGCTTTGGCCGTCATTGGGTGCGCATTGTAGCGCTTCTAGGGGGGTTAGGGAGTCCCAGGAGGCGTCATTGTAAAGCCCTCGGGACTCCCAAAATGCCTGAATGTAAATCTCGCTGTGCTCTAAGTAGTTCTGACTTTACAGCACCAAATGTGTATTGTAGCTTCAGGGAAATTAATAGATAAAATGAAGCAAAATAAAGGGTACAGAGACCACCACACCAGTCCCACTGCTGCTTGCCCCTCCAGGGCGCGGACAAGGGGTCATATACTGCCTCCTGGCGGACCTAGAGCGCCACAGAGACCGCCACACCAGTCTCACTGCTGCCTGCCCCTCCAGGGCGCGGACAAGGGGTCATATACTGCCTCCTGGCGGACCTAGAGCGCCACAGAGACCGCCACACCAGTCTCACTGCTGCCTGCCCCTCCAGGGCGCGGACAAGGGGTCATATACTGCCTCCTGGTGGACCTAGAGCGCCAAAGACACCGCCACACCAGTCTCACTGCTGCCTGCCCCTCCAGGGCGCAGACAAGGGGTCATATACTGCCTCCTGGCGGACCTAGAGCGCCACAGAGACCGCCACACCAGTCTCACTGCTGCCTGCCCCTCCAGGGCGCGGACAAGGGGTCATATACTGCCTCCTGGCGGACCTAGAGCGCCACAGAGACCGCCACACCAGTCTCACTGCTGCCTGCCCCTCCAGGGCGCGGATAAGGGGTCATATAGGGTAGATTCACCACTAATGCTAATGCAACCCTTTTCTCAATGAGTATAGACAAGGCCCTATTTCACTTACAATTGGTTATGTCATAGCTATGAATAGGGAGTATTCACACTTCATGACCTATGTATGATATAAAGGTTCTAACATGTTTTTCACTTAAATATTATCATTCAAAATAATGTATAACTCATGTAAAACCCATTTAAATATATATTTCCGGTAAATAAAAAATAACCTTAAATTTCCTGAAAATGTCATTTGACATTTCCGGTAAATTCAAGTTTACCTTAAATTTCTTGGTAATGTCATTTGACATTTCCGGTAAATTTAGGTTTCCCTTAAATTCACCGGAAATGTCAAATGACATTTCCGGTATATTTAAGTTTTCTTTTATTTCATGGCAAGCTCTAAACGACCTTTCCATGATATTTCCCGGATATTTTGGTACACTTAAATCTACTTAAATGGGAATTTTGATGCAGTGCCTGTCACTTGAAGCACCAGCGAAACAATCTCAATGGCCGCCATATTGTCACCGGCTAAATATGTGACGTCACAGTTAGGGTTGTCAAGAGGATGACTGTGCAGTTCTTGCTGTCACGTGCTGTCACATGTGTCATATGTGAGTAGCTCCGAGCTGTTGACACGTATTTATAAGTAGGCCTAGTTGTATTCCCTGATCAAGAGGGGGAATCATTGAGATTTATTCTTCATTAGGGAGTGATCATTTTTTATCAACAGGGGGGGGGGTAAAAAGATTTGGACCCCTTGACCGGGGATGTGTAAAATATTTGTGGGGGGTCAAAAAATTTTAACCTGTTTTGGGCCAAAAAGCCAGCGCAGTACTATGCTTCAAAGGGCCCGCGCCCGCGCCAATTTCTGATCCGAAGGGGAGGGGGGTAAAAAATGTCGACCCGTTGACGGGGGGGGTGAAAAAAAATTCACACGCTCCGCACGGAAAACCACCACCTCCCCCCTGGTATTGTGGTCTGCAAAGCTCAAACCTTATGTTGAGACAGAAATCCTCAGTCTATTTCAGGAATTATTTTAATTGATTTCAAAGGAATAACTGTTGTATTTGGTACCACAAAAGTCACAGACGCCTCGGCTGATGCTGCTGCTGCTGCTGCTGATCCCTACACAGAGAGAAGAAACAGCGTCCAAAGGGAGTCCAGGTTGCCTCCAGAATGACTCCCCTGTTTAGGGGAGTCCAGGTCGCCTACGGCAGCCTAGGTGACTCTCTGGCCAACCCAAGGGAGCCACCTGGGGGAGACATATGACCCAGAGAGCTCTATGACTCCCCCCAGGTGACTCCCTTACAGGTAAGTTAGAGAGTCACCTAGGCTCCCTAGGCGACCTGGACTCCCCTAGATCGGGGAGTCATTTTGGAGGCAACCTGGACTCCCTTTTGACTATGTTTCTTTTCTCTGTGTTGTTATTTGTCGATTGCTGCCATGGTATCCCTGCATCGGGGTATCATAGGACGTTAAAATATAATGCTGCTGTAGAGTTCATCTGTTTAGTAATTATGATTCCAAATAAAAGACACGAACCGCTGACTTCTTGGTGAGATGCGAAGAATAGGATATGTTTATTATTGCTTTAACCTGTACAAAGAGGCTAAACGTTCGGGTCCAGCATTCGCTGTTGTAGTCATTCAATATAGCTCTGTATCTGTCAGGGAACAATCAGTCGAGGCATGAGACCTGAAGAGGTCTGCCTGAACCGGAGGAAGGGGAGCAGCTTTTATATTAGCTGTCGACGCTCGTAGCGACCCCTGGTTCGGGTTAGACATACTACTGAGTAGGCGTTCGATTCACAACATAAATATTCGTGCCCGTACACTGCCCTTAAAGGGTTACATCTAATACTATTCGTCTGGGGCTGTCAGGATACATCCATATCAAATCAGATATTGGGTAGTTCCACTTACGTAACTTGCATGCAGTGGTCCCTGATGATGATATTATCTGACTTATGATGCATATTTAGCAGTGCACACAGGGACACCCACACACGTCTCACATGATCCAGGCAAACTAAGTTTTGAGGTCAAACAAATTGCAACAAATCGATACTCTTTTTGGCAGCCATCTTGGATTTAAAGGATCTCCAATGACAGTCTGCATTGGCTCTCACTTTCTAGATGAATTGTTCTCATTAATACCATCATTTTGAGGTATTACATAACCACTTCCATTAACAAATGGGGATTTCGGAGTGAAAAGTATAAAATTCCAGCCCCGTTGGCAGCCATCTTGGATTTAGCAGTGTTCCCCAACCCGGAACTCTTAGGACTTTTAGTATGTCATTCTAGGGACTTCATAGGAATGCATTGTGGTGAAAAACCTTTTGTTGCAATTTGTCTGAGGTTTGGCCCTAAAATCAGCTAGTTTGCCTGGACTAACATACATCAGTCATAAATGTCTGGCATATCTGAGATAGGTAGACAGTCAAGAAGCAGGTATAATCCTTCGGGGCCACGTACACTTATCTGCATATCGTCATAATGCATAATTCAACCCTTGCGAATCTATACTCCTCAGGGCTGCATTCATGTTTACTGATAGAGCATAGCGCATTAAAGCACTATGCGGTCCTTAAAGGTGGATGTAAATACGCTGAGAGTATGGGGAATGTTTCACAGCTTGTCTTGGATCAGTTTATTATGAAAATCAATATTACATTGGTACCCGTACCGGTCATCATCTAAGCCTTATTGCATATATACATATACATATTGCACACCCTGGGTCACATAATTGAATGATCAGGTATCACCCAGCGTAACTTGTGTCAGCAAAACCGGCAGATTGACCACTCTATGCAGTATGAAGGTATTTCAATAATTTGGGCGATATTCGGCGCTTTTATAGTTGATTTTTAATAAGGCGGCAAACTATAGCGATACTTGCTACACCGTGAATACTAGTAGTTAGTCTTAGCCCGTTAATGCAGTTATCCAGTAGAAACTACTGCAGTTTTGCAGTTCCCATGGAGGTACACAGTATAGTCCACTGTAGTTTTACACTTATCCTGTAAAGCTACAGTAGATACTACTGTTTATTTTTTGGAAATACAAGATCTCCTATGCTTCAGCACTGGAAGGCCTTATTCAATGCCCCCATTGAAAACAATATGGCCGTATTCAACGGGCTAATAAAAAGTTGTTTTTCCTTCATCAAATGGCTTCAAATAAAAAGATAAACACAAATGCCAACGACATTGATACCGCTCTGATGTATTTCACTCTTGAGGGCTGGGGCGCATCCCACTCAGCCTACAGCTTCGTGGGATACTGCCCCAGCCCCCACTCGTGGAATACAACAGAGACGGTATCAATGGGCGTTGGCATATGTCTATGTATTCATATACGCCCATAGAGTAAGCTCAATATGATGGTGCCTGCAGATACCACAGTACACAGGTATCATACACCAACACACATGACGTGTATACAGACCGTTCAGAGGCACGTGATCTATCCCTGACACCACGTGATCACCAGGTTGTCACGTGATCAATTATGGAGGCACCTCTTATTGTGTATACATGTTCCCACGGGCCCCGGGCACGTGGTATATGACAACTGATATAGCACACGAGCACGTCACTCAGTGTAGGCCGCCATCTTGTCCCCCAAAGAGAACCCCTCAGGGGCGTGACAAGGGGAGGGAACGGGGGGGGGGCACTTTTGACTGCCCTAAAAAAGGTCAAACCTTAAAGGTCAAGGCGAAAGAGGTCAAAATTGGCCAGAACATCCCCCTTCCCTGATCCTAGAGTATATACATAGACAAATGCCAACGCCCATTCATACCATCACTGTTGTATTTCATGAGTGGGGGCTGGGGCCATATCCCACAAAGCCGCAGGCTGAGTGGGATACTGCCCCAGCCCCCACGAGTGAAATACATCAGAGATGGTATCAATGTAGTTGGCATTTGTGTTTATTTTTTATTTGAGGCCATATTATGAAGAAAAACAATCTTTTCCTAGCCCATTGAATACGGCCATATTGTATTCAATGGGGGGCATTGAATACGACCCTTCAGTGCTAAAGCATAGGAGATCTTGTATTTCCAAAAAATAAATAACTTAGACTACCATGATACGTACCCCTACAGTAGATCCAATACCATGCATTCACCATCCATCCTACACCCTACCACCTATTACCTAACCCTCCCGTTAATATCACATATTAATGTCAGGGGTGCCACCTCACGTACGGTTTGATTTCAGATGCTGTAATCCCCAAGTGGCAAAATGAAATCCCCATGGTATGGGAATGAGCTGGGTAGGTATTGATGAGTTGTATGTGTGAGGCAATATCTGGTACATGTATAATACTGTAGGAGGATGCTTGGGCCTGACTAGTTTAAATTAACCCTTTAAGGACAGATGTCGCTAAAAGATAACATTTGTCGTCATGTTGCACACATGCAGCCCCAGCGAGTATGAATGCACCATGCGGCCCTTAACCGATCTAAGGATGCCCAGACCGACCAATCAGATCGTTGTATTGGGACAGGCGGGAATTGAATTGTTTCGATGTAAGACAAAGACCGACTACGTAACCGGCACAGCAGCCTATATATAGATCACGTGGGCTGGTTAAGGGACCAACAGTGGACCCTGTCTTTGAATAATCAAATGGGCACAGAACATTGAATTAGCATTGGCAACTGATTCAATGTTGATTTAAAGGTGATATATATAATGTTGAACTGATTTTTGTTCCCACTTAGAAGAGGCTTTCTTTATAACAAGCTCTTTCACAACAACTGCCGTATTCGTCGGGTAATAAGTCATGAGTGATTTAGGGTTTGACGATCATAGTTACACAGAGAAAAGAAACATCGTCAAAAGGGAGTCCAGGTTGCCGCCAGAATGACATACCTCTTTAGGGGGGCCCAGGTCCTTATGTGACCTAGGTGAGTCAGGAAACTATGTGACTCCCCCAGGTGACACCCAGGGAGACACCTAGACTCTCTTAGGCGACCTGGGCTCCCCTAAAGAGGGGAGTCATTCTGGAGGCAACCTGGACTCCCTTTTGACGCTGTTTCTTCTCTGTGTGTAGGACTCTCTTTCAGAATTAAAATACATAGAAAAATACATGTATTTATGCACCACCTACAAAAATTACACTACTGACGATTTGTTGGCCAATACTGACTAAGTTTTGGAGCCTAAAGATTTTCTGTGTGGGTGTGTGGGCTGGAGGTGGGCAACCTAAACCTCAGCCTATAACTTAAGGCCTATAACTTAAGCCTGTTTCCTGGAGTGTTGTACATTGTATAGCCTGTGTAGGCGGTCAGCTTCAATTTCTAACCCTTTGTAGGATGCACTATGTTTATCGCGCTATGCTCTTTGTTGGCATGATGCATAAATGCACCCCTGGTCTACCCGCCAGTGTTGCATGAATGCATCACATCGCCACATTGAGAGCGTATCAATCAATCCTGTAGGATCGTCATGATGCGAGGTAATCACCAGGGCTGCATTAATGCATCATGACCAAGGGCATAAAGCTCTATGGAAAATTTAAATGGCTAAATGCAAACTTTAGAGTTTAAATACACAGAAACCACTTTATACAATGATGGATATTTGTAAACGCAGCTTAACTTTCAATGTCAGAGATTGAAAGCTAAGGTATCAATTTATTAATCACTCAAGGGCTGAAGGTGGAATTTGATGAATTTGAGCCTTATGTTGAATTCAGCGCTGTCAAGAAGCATATCTTGAATGGTCAGCATGATGCGAGTAACTCGCCAGTGGTGCATTTGACACTACAAGGTTGCTACATCCCTTAGGGGTCAGAATGATGCATGAATGTAGCCCTGGTGAGTTACTCACCAGGGCTGCATTCATGCATCGTGACGACCATGATCATAACACACTAAAGCATTGAACTGGAATTAAAGGGATAAATGCCCTAATGATATGAATGGATGTATATATAAATGTGGAAGGCTTTCAGGCTGTACGGCGGGTATAGGCAGCAG
This sequence comes from Harmothoe impar, assembly GCA_947462335.1. Lineage (NCBI taxonomy): Eukaryota > Metazoa > Annelida > Polychaeta > Phyllodocida > Polynoidae > Harmothoe > Harmothoe impar. The sequence continues at coordinate 81,960,127 of OX381708.1, forward strand.
ATGGGCATGAAGCCATGTATCGAAGCCATCTATTGAAGCCACTGCGGCCGGCTGGAAGCCATCTCGCCGACACATCCAGGTCACAATCAATACCGCCACCTCTCTGTCTGTTCTGTACAGAGGTGGCGCCACCTGAGCTGACTACCTCTCTGTACGGATACAGCCACCTTTACCCAATATTGGCCAATGTGTTTTACCTCACCCAACTGGGTTTGAGTCTACACCAAGAATGTGTTTGGAGAGTGACGCCTCTGCTACAGAATTGCACCCAACAGAGAGGTATTTCCTGAGTCGACCTGTGTCCCAGAATGTCCCCCCCCCGGGCCCCTGTCCAACACAGGGTCAGGGGGTGGGTGGGACGCTGGGGGGACGCTGGGTGCAGGAGGTGTCTAACGGCCGCAGAATGCTGCATTGTGGGTTGTTGTTTCTTTAGGGGACCTGGGTGTTAAAATGCATTTATCTTATTTTCTCAAAAAGTAAGGCTTTCTTTCCGTATACTCACATGAGACAATATGGATAAGTATGAAATGTGATGTGGTTTAGTAGCAGTAACCAGGACCTAGGTGTTAGATCACATAGCCTCAAGGATATGCCTGCTTTCTGTGTGCTACATAGTGAGAAACCCAGAGGGAAAATGCTTTGATAAGATAGATAAGTAAGTATGACATGTGATTTGGTTTAGCACCAGTAACCAAAAATCTTCTTCTTGAATTTAAAAGTTAATAAATTTAAAAAAAAAAAATTAAAAAAAACACAGACCATTGGTTCGATAGACTTTCCCATGCACCGTGCCAAAGCCGTTTAAACACTGATAATCTTTAGGCTCCAGAACTTAGTCAGTACTAGCTAACAAAACAGTCAATAGTACCTAACCTAGTCAGTCATTTTCTGGCTCCCTGTACGACCAACCTTTGTTAGTTAATACTGCCATATACTTGTCAGTAGAATTTATGTGGAATGCAGGTCCCAAAATACACAGGGTTTTAAATCCATACAAAGGGGACGTGATGAAATCCATGAAGCCTCTGAAAAGAGCAGAAAACTATTCCGAAATGGTCATCGATTGTTTCAAATGGGAGTGGACGCCTTGACACGCGACTTGGGGTCAGGGGGAAGTACACAGAGGTCAACGGGTCAAGGACGGAGAGTGAGGTCAAGTCAAAGGTCACATAGAATGGGGTCAGGGGAGAAACCTCATTTGGGTCAAGGCTCTCATGTTTAGAGGATTTAGAAATGTGGACTTGAAAATCGAATTTAAAATAAGGAACTGCTTCCTTAACATCTGCTTCAATGTGATGGGCCTTTTGTCGTCATGATGCATTAATGCACAAATGTATGATGCATATATGATGCATTCGCCAAAAAGACAGCACTGTTTATTACATTAAAGCACTTTGCCGAGGCAGTTGGGGTAGGCAGAAATACGGTTGAGGAATTCTCCCAATTCCCTCTTAGGAATCAAACATTAAGTTAAGTTACACAAGCTGGTCGAAGCCTGAAGTGCTATCCTTGTTCTTCTTTTAAAGATGGTATATCAGCTAATACACTTCCCAAACGTTTTCCTTAGAAGGGATGCCATGGGTTCCATTATCATTTTTTGCTAATACACAGTACCCAATAATTGCAAGATATTTGTCTATAAATACATGAGTTTATATAGCCTATTCACCTCACTGACTCAGTCACTCCCCCAGGTGAGTACAGGGTAAACTAGCCTGGTAGAGAATGCACTGAGCCATGCAGTACCACAACATAGGGACTTTTAGTGTCGACCTACAGTAAAAATGATTGCACTAAATATGCTTATTTGCTAGATTTAGATATATCCCATCCTTTTAAAAGTAAGGGAGTATTTTATAGCATTGGATATACAATAGTGTTATGGCATCAATAGAAAATTGACAAATTTTAGGTGACAACCCATCTTTAAGGGTTGCATTTTACAAATAGACGAGTTACTCTCAATGCTCCTCAAGTTGACTACCGAGAACGTTGAGTCGTTTCTAGAATCAAATATCCATCTCCTGAAGGAATAGTGGCAATCAATTCTACATGCGGGCCTGAGGGACTTAGGGAGTTGGGGAAAGACGTCAAAACAGGTCAGGCGTTGGAGGAACTGTGAGGAGAACCTGTAAAGGGTCTCATATTGGGGGCAAAGTCAAAGTTAAATCCGCTCAGATGTAAGCTCATGTAGGTATTACTTTACAGGTAGAAAGCTGTGAGGGAAGTTTAATTTCAAAAGGAGTTTACTTTTAGAAATGATTAAATCGGAGAATTAAACAATAGTTGTAAAGAGGGGGCTAGAAGAGGTAATAATGTTTGTGAGAAGAAATCTGATTACTTGTAAGGACGAGGCAATGCACAAAGCTATCAAATTGTGTTTGTGCCTAGGAGGCAATGGATGCAGAAATGTAAGAGCATCTGTGCGGGGGAGGCTAGGGAAGGCAATTAAACAGTGTTTGTATGGGGGAGGCAAGTACTGAGAACCAAAAGCCACATCTTGGAAAGAGAAGAAAGAGACCTCGCCTTTAGAGACAGACGTTTGTTGTGTTCCTAAATCTTGAGTTATCCATAGATCACAGCAGCCCAGGCCTTCCTATACGGGACTAGCATATCCTGGTACTTCAGGTAGTCGGGGGCTACACCCCCATCTCCTTATCAAGCTAATCCTCTCCTCTCACACCTGGAACAAAGGGACTGACAAGACATTCTGCCATAATGCACTGCTTCAGAGTCAGGGGCCAAACCACAACGCATTTCTCTGAGTGAGTCAAGATGGCGGCCTCCATAGCCTAATGCGCTAGTCCCGTATATCTGGTAGACAAATTCCAGCTTCCACCCCTAGTCTTTACCTTGAACGGTTTTAAGGAAATATTAAATGAAACAATTTAGTCTGTAGGATACTTATTATGCAGGCTGCTCTTATCCTGCAGTTTGCACAGTTTTTCTCTCTCTAAAACTAACAGGTTTCATTGATGCCATGATGCATTAATGCAGCCATGTTGACTAACCAGTGTTGCATTAACGCATCATGACCTTTGTATGGGGTTAATTGATGTACTCCTGAAAAGTCGGACTCATATGGGTGCACTATTTTAAAAACAAGGGGGGGGGATTGGGGGGTGGGGAAACCAAAAGATTTTGGACCCCTTGAAGGGGGGGACCAAAAGTTTTGGACCCCTGTTGAGGGGGGGGACCTAAAAAAATACACCCCTTTTTACTGAAAAAGCCTGCGCATTACTATAGCTCAAAGTGGTCGGCTGCGCTCAATTTCAGCCAGCCTGAGGGGGGGGGGGGGGACCAAAAAAAATTCAACCCCTCCTTTGGGACCAAAAAAATGTCAACCCACTTGCGCGAAAATCCACCGACCCCCCCCCCCCCCTGTTGTTAAAAAAAGACCACTCCCTAAGGCCATCTCCATACAGATAGATACTTGAGGTACTTCCCTGTGTGTGGGGGGAGTATTTAGGTGCCGGCCTGTTCCTTAGACCACTTTGAAGGGGATCCTCCCACGCCGCACACCTCAGACAGTGCTAGACGTGTGTGGACTACACACGGCAGAGGCATCATGTCTACGGCCTTAACTCGTTAACCCTTTAAGGACGGCATGCCGCACTTAAACTGCATTCGCGGATTTACATATCCTCCGATTAAGTACCAGAAAGTAAGGGAGAAAATCAATCAAAGATGACATTTGTCGTCATGATGCACCAATGAAGCCCCGGTGAGTAACTTGAAGGTGCTATATTGATGCATCATGCCGGCCCTTCAGAAGTGCCTTAACCTCATAGACTTTCAAAATAGCCTTTACCCCATAGGGTCGGCATGATGCTTGAATGCAGCACTGGCGAGTTACTCGCTAGTGCTGCATTCATGCATCATGTCCTTATGACTAACATGGGATAGCCTCTACTGACTGAGGTCCAAGGCGTGTAGATTATCAGTACAAGCAGCCTTTCATGTACTAGCTGCATTACTATATGTCCATCTACTCTATAATAGACATATTGGGACTATTTGTCCATCTACCCTATACTATAGTATACATATAAGGACTCGAAGTTAAGTATGTAATCCAAGACAACACATCACTTCCTACCTATCCCCTATCACTTTGCTCGAATTTGATTTGCTCCATGTTATCATTAACATGTGGAATAAAAATGTTAATCCAACTGTCCACCGAGAAAGGCCAAGACTGGGCCCTATGTGTTGGACTTTCAGTCTTTGCGAAAACTTTTTCATCCCACAGGACATTCAGTCCTACAAATTTTCAATTTTGAAGGACCGGCTACATTTTTGGAGGACCGGATAGCCACATATGTGATGATTTCTGCATTACAAGTACAGAAGAGTTTTGTCCATTAAAAATTCATTTTAATTGTAATCATTTATGGCCAAATTAGGATAGATATATTGTTTTACACAATATATTGACATACATATTTCAGCTTTAGAAGCCCAACTGGATTTTTTCAGTTCAGAAAAGCCCAAATGTGACTGGACATTCGGTCCTGCTACACCTGTGAATCTGCTGGACCGGTGGCATTTTAGAAGGACATTGCCACTGTCCTGCATGTTTTCGCAAAGACTGGACTTTGGTCACTGCAGGCCGCTGCCCATGTGACCAGGGTTGGCACCGCTCGGTAAGATCAGCACTATCCCAACCAGCACAGGTCAATACCAGATATAGCCAGCTATATTTAAGAGAGGCGACACATATAGTGGCCAAAACAATGATCCGCTTTATATCTAGCTATAGACCAATGCAGCAAGAAAGTGACTTTTTTTTTATTATAAATTTGTGTTAACGTAGGTTTTAGGAGAATCCTAGTAACATTGTAATAACATTATAGTGTAATGGCTACGTTTGCAAACATCTCATATCTAGAGGTTCACAGGACAATTATATTGCAAATATTATATATATCAGAATCCAAGATTTTGATGCTATACTCATGTATTTGACTGAGGGTTCCGCTGAGTCTAAGGGAGACACCCACAGACCATTTTTTCCCTCATTTTAGAAGTCCAACTTTCAGGGCAAGCGGGGAAGCCATCAAGACAGGTGGGTGGGAGCCAATGGGTGGAGAAGATAGGTGGCATCAATACGGAGAGATTGATAGCACTACAGAAGAAATCGGACATCAATATCATATTAAAAAAGATATCTCACCACCACACAACTAGCAGATCTGCATAGTAGTAGAGGTCTCCTGCATGAAACTGCATGATATCAGAGACCGACTATAGGCCCTGCTAACAATGTCTCCAGGGGAACTCGTGACATCCTCGACTCATGCCGTGTAATCCCTTTGGGGAAAAGCAGGAGCTGCATGAATACAGTAGAAGTGTTCAATTCTCTCATCACTTGCATACGTTTTCCACTTCCAGTCTTATTTGAGATGAGATGAGATTGAGACAAATATTCTTTTATTCCTTGGGCTGTATGCAGATGTAGTCAATTTAGCAGTGTTATATGAATCTTGGACAATGGTAATAATCTTGGGCTGGTGCATTACCCTGTCCTTGGCTTTTATACATCAACTCACTTGTACTACATCTATCAGATAGTCACTGCTCCATGCCATTGTCATGGCATGAGAGGACAATCTAGTTATCGGACTCACATAAGAAGGCTTGCAATAAGGCTATTGGATGTTCTTAATGAAGTGGGGGAAAACAGCCTTATATAAACACGGTAGGCAGAGGGAGGGGCATCTCATGTCTCACTATTGACAGAACTCAGCAAACATGAACCCTTTAAGGACGGCATAATGCATTAAAGCATCATGCTCTTGATTGTCACGATGCTTGAATGCAGCCCTGGTGGGTAACTCATCAGTGCTGCATTCAAGCACCATGCCGACCCTACAGTGTTGAGACACTCCAGAAGGGTCCACAAGACTGGTGGTTTACTCGCCGGGGCTGCATCATGACGACAAATGTCATCTTTAAGTGACAAACCGCCCTTAAAGGGTTAACTGTTTATACAAGGCTGTAGAGTTACAGTCCCCACCAAAGGGTCGCCATGAGATGAGGCATTCAATTGAATTTTTTGTTTTGTGGGGACACATGTTTCTGATGAAAGATGACTTGGATTATTATTATTCCTGGCAGTGACTTCTCCTTATATGGAGTAGCTTACACAATGGTGATTTTGAGCCTTTAGGGATGGCATGTCACTAAAAGATGCCATTTGTTGTCATGATGCACCATTGCAGCCTTGGCGATGAATTGCCGAGCTGCATTGGTGCATCATGCCGACCCTTCAGGAGTGTCTCAACCCCATAGGTGAGTGAGTCGCCAGGGGTGCATTCAAGCATCATGACGACCAAGGGCATGATGCATTAATGCACTCTTCTGTTTGTTAATGGGTTAACAAACAACTGGTGGATGCTATCAAATAAACCTACATTTTTACATTCAGAGCACAAAACCAATATTTAGATTTGAACATCCAGAACACCATATTCATTGTCCCAGCCTTGAACTTCACCTGCAGCAGAAAAGCCTTAGAAATCCTACATGAGGCTGACCTCACTCGGCCGTATGGAGCTTTGTTAGCTGTTGTGCTATAACATGGCAGGATACGGAGATGGATAAGGCACTCTGAACATGGGGGTTGACAATGTGTTCTCTGCACATCTTCATGGAGGGAAATCTCTCCCTGGTTCTGTGTCATATTCGGTTAAGCAAGGGTAGCCCCCACTCCTTCGTCAGCAAGTCCGCCCGGACTTGCCCACCACATGTACATCTTCATAATCACCGCCTTGCTTGATGAATATGATCGGGCAACGCAGGATTGTGTACCCTACAGTTACATGAAAGTGCATGATATGTTCTATCAGGGAGTGTAACTACAGGATTACCGATCTAACCATTTAAGGACAGTATAATGCATTCATGCATCATGCCCTTCGTCGTCATGATGCAGGAATACAGCCCTGGCGAGTAAAGTCACAAGTGCCACATTCAAGCATAATGCCGATCTCAGGGGGTTGATGATATGTTGATATACCAATGTAGCCCCAGTGGTTTCCTCGACGGGGCTACATATCATGACAGCAAAAAAGATGGCATGCGTCGTCATGATGCACCAATGCAGCCCTGTGAGTAGCTCGCCAGTGCTGCATTGGTGCATCATGCCGACCACGGCATGATGCATTAAGGCGTCATACCGCCCTAAAGGGGTAAAGATTTAATTGAGATATATCACAGCCGTGTATACCCTACTATTACATTAACCCAGTTCCTGCACGTGACTTCCCTAATAGAGATTGAGGACCCTTTTACATAGGACCCATGCATTAAGGTACCCCCTTATTAGCCTGTATCAACAGGGCATCTACCGCTGCATTAAGCCCACCAAGTATCTTAACCATTTAAGGGCGGCGTGTTGTCTAAAAGCAATATTTGTTGTCATAATGCACTAGTGCAGTGCCAGTGAGCAACTCGGTTCGGAAGTTCCGAAGCGAAAGTTCTACCTTTGCATTAACCTCACGTTATCTTAACCATTTAAGGACAGCACATTGCCTTAAAGCAATATTTGTTGTTATAATGCACTAGTGCAGTGCCAGTGAGCAACTCGATGAGAATTCATCATGCCTTCGTGCCACAGAGCTATACTATCACTGTCTGTATGGCTCTATGATTGTGCTGACCACTCAGGCTAGTAGGATGCATGAATGTAGACTCACCAGGGCTACATTTATGTATCGTGACGACTATGGGAATAGTACATGCAACCACTATACCGTTACAATAAGGGTTAAAAGGGTTAAACCTACGTCGGTAGCGCTAAACCCAAAATGGGCTACTTTAATGCAATCAGCAATCGTTGGCTCACTGTGACAAGAGAAATATTGTACTTTATGCTTAGTAACTCCATTCGTCACAACGCGAAGGTGCTGAGCCAACATTACTCAAAATTATACTTGCTAGTTTAGCGCTGGCAACAGGCATAGATACAGCACCAGATATAGTCAGATCGTGGAAATAATAAGCCACTCTATGAGCAATCTTCTCAATTAGCAGCAGTATCGTAAACTAACATAAAAACGTTTCTAACATGTCTGATAGGCTCTTGGAAAACCACCAGACAAAGCCCAGTCTGCAATGACTGCACTAGGCTAGGACCCTTGGGAGGAGAAGGTATCGGGAGCAATCTGGTATAAGGTACCACCAATAGGTGCATATCTATAGACACAGAGGCACGCGGTATAGCCTTTGCAGGTCCGCATAGTTCATTAATCCATCATGACCTTTGTCGATATGATGCAGGAATGCAGCCTTGGCGAGTAACTCGCCATGGCTGCATTCAAGCATTGTGCCAACTCTATGGGGTTGATACAACCATGAAATGTCGTCATGATATGTGAATGCAGCACTGGCGAGTTACTCACCAAGGTTGCATTCATGCATCATGACGACAAAAGGCATTAAAGCGCTACACGGCCCTTACCGGTCTGGTATTACACGTCCCTGGCCATCTCTCACAGAAGATAATCCTGATAACGAGGCAATAGGAGGAGCAGCTAATCTCAGACCCCTCTGATTAATTACACCTTAAAGGCAACTTAGTGCTTTACTGCATCATGCCCCTGGTCGTCATGATGCATTCATGCAGTTCTGGTGAGTAACTCACCGGTGATGCATTCATTGATGTGTTCCCGAAGGGTCAGAATTGAGCCCTTGGAAGGTACTGACCAGGGCTGCATTGGTGCATCATGACTACAAAGGTGATGTCATGATGCATTCATGCAGCACTGGCAACTGCTGCATCCATGCATCATGCAAACCCTACAGGGTTGATACATTCCCCAAGGTTTGGCATGATGCATGCATGCAGCCCCGTGAGTAGTCTCATGCAAAGTTGAATAAAGCCCTATGCTGCCCTCAGGGGGTTAATTACCAGCTCCTGATGTAGGAGCGTCTCACAAAGCCCCTCTCAGCCGCTGCCAATACCTTGTGGGTTACCCCTTCAAGGCCAACAGAGTACTTTGATATACTGTTACCTCTTGTTGTCATGATACGTGAATGCGTCCCTGGTAAGGTACTCGCCACGGCTGCATTCATGCATCATGTCGACTATATGGGGTTGATACACCATTGAGGAGTCGACATCGAAAAAGATGTCTGCACCAAATGCAGCGATGGAGAGTTACTTGCCTGTGCTGCATTAGTGCAGTATGGCCATATATATGAATATAAACCCTTGAGACATGACAGGGTTAACTTCTGTGGCTCAAGAGGGATGTGTAGGAGGATGAAACCGTGTTTTAGTTCCCCCTGCGTCCACCAGGATCCCACTGCAGGATTGTAGGGTCCAGACTCCTTCGGCACCATTTTGTTTGCGAGCTGCTGTGAAAGTCATATTCTCCATGATAATGTCCCCCACAAATCCTCTGTTCAGGTCTAGAAACAAGTCCAGGGACTTTCACAGAGTTGCGGGAGAGAGCAAGTAGGGCACTGGAAGCAAAGAAACCAACTTTCTTTGTAACCTTTGCTGGTTTTCAAAACCTCTACATGTGTCAAACAAAATGGCTGCATGAGTTTCAGGACCTTTACTTTAAGGTTGTGATAGGACACCCACTTTTCAGGCCTATCCCTGGCAGGAATAACAGTCTCCGCTTCACCGAACCCATTCTTATATATTACAAATAAGGAGTTAATAACAGAAGCCAATAGCACTGAAAAAGAAAGTGGTTAAGGAAAACAGTATAAATAATGATTCATTGCGAGATCACCACCCTATCAAGTGATATACATTTATAGTAACATTTCTGCTTGGATAGTTACAGTATAAAGTCGCAGGCTTAGCGTGGGTCAATTGGATGGAAGCGCGGCTGATGAGTATAGAGCAGGGATGATCTAGCTGCTATTAATTGCTAATTACCGTGTCAGCCTACCACCAGGCTATGGAGGGATGGAGGTATAGCCCCAGATCCCAGGGGGAGGGGTGGGGGGTCACTGCATCTTTGGGGGTAGGAACTGCCGCCTTACCGCCCCTCTTACAGTCTTTGCGAAAACTTTTTCATTCCACAGGACATTCGGTCCTGCAAATTTTCAATATTGAAGGACCGGCTACATTTTTGGAGGACCGGATAGCCACATGTCTGATGATTTCTGCATTTTAAGTATAAAAGAGTTTTGTCCATTAAAAATACAATTTATTTGAAATCATTTATGGCCAAATCAGGATAGATAAATAGTTTTACACAGTATATTGCCATACACATTTCAGCTTTAGGAACCCAACTGAATTCTTCTAGTTCAGAAAAGCCAAAAATGCGACTGGACATTCGGTCCTGCTACACTTTAAAATCTACTGGACATTTTAGAAGGACATTGCCACTGTCCTGCATGTTTTCGCGAAGACTGCTCTTATCAGAGGTTGGGAGATTTGACCGCCCTAGTTATTTAGATGAGCTGTGCATGGGTATCATGGATTCCAACTCCAACCCACCGCCCCTGTTATTCCAAGGCTGACTGTCTACTGCCACTAATGTCACAATTCACTTTTTCTCAGCAAAATAACCCGTGGGATTTACGGTTATGATTTTAACCGCTCTATTTATTAGGGTATTGATATGATCTGACCGCCCCCTTTCTAGGTTCTCATAGAATTTGATCACCGCTTTTGAGAGTCGTGCTGCAGTGGTTATCCAATCGATGGCAGAGTAGTCCCCCCAGGGATGGATCTAAAGTCCCAGAGAGGCCTGTTGTGATAGAATATCAGCTATATTATTCAGCAGAAAATGAAGGTGTTTATCCTCAGGTAATAAGCTGGGAAAGGTCGAATTGAGGATAAATCCAGACTAAAATAAATACATGGCGACTTCATTCATACTTCATGATTCACTGGGAGTTTAACCTTTTGATAATGAATAAACTTTTGAACTGCGAGATATTCCCTTGAGCATGATCATTTGCATATGTATGAATTGATATAATAATTCCCATCTAGGTCTCAGGTCGGCATTGGCTTGCCCAGATTTCAAGTGCCAGATCAATTTACTTTGACACAAAAGTAAAAACAGAGTGAACTTGAATGTTAAATTCTGAGTATTTGAGATTATTTAAAAAAAAAAGAAAAAGTAAGTATCACGAGCCCATCTGTGTCCCCAGGCAGGCCTGGACTAAAACTACCAAACCCCAGATCTTGGCAAGATAGGGATATTATTAAGCAATGCCAGATTGGGCAATGTTGTCTGGACTATCACTTTTCACTTTCAAATCAAACTGGTTTTACTGTTGGTAACCATGAGCTTCTCTCCACCGACTAAAAAAACATGCATCGGTGAACGAGACGAGAAGAATGAAAAACACTATAATGGCTACTTTTTCTTTGGCCTACTCCATTTAGATTGGCTGCTCCATAAAATGGTCAAATTATATTAAAAAAGAGCTTGGTAAAAGGTCTAGGGTAATGCAGTGTTAAGCAAAGATCAAGATCCAGCCAAGTTGTGGCATATTAGGCTTCTTTTGCAGCTCATGCTAGAGCTATAGTCTCGTCATTAGTTTCATTTTCTACTTGAGTAGTTGGGAGAGCTACAATTGGACTAGTTAGCCTTCAAGGGCCGCATAGTGCTTTAATGCATCATGTCCTTTGTCACCAAGATGCACCAATGCAGCCCTGGCGAGTAACTCGTTGGTGCTGCATTAGTGCATCATGCTGACCCTTTGGGAGTAAATCAACCCTATAGGGTCAGATTGATGTTTTAATGTAGCCCTGGGAGTAAATCGCCAGGGCTACATTCATGCGTCATGACGACAAAGTCATAGTGTATTAAAGCACCATGCTGCCCTGGATGGTTTGGGACAGCTTGGATTGGACTAGTTACGACATTCTGTTCGTGATAAGGTTTGACATTTGGCGGGAAACGCCTCCGCACTCCGTAGTGCGTAAACCACAAGACAGTTATATTCGTGAATAACCATAAAACATGTATAATTGTGTAACAACAGCCTGAATATTATACCATAAAGACACACAGTATGTTATTATGCAACTTTCCAACCAATTGGAAATACCATGTATGTATGTACAGTGTGAAGGTAAAGGCTATCACCAGATTTCAGATTGTTATAAAATCATAATAAAGTGCCATTTTGTCTCTTTATATAACATGTGAGGTCATCGCTTATTATGGCTCCTTCTTTTAGTAGCGCTCGTGTTATTATGATGAGCTCTTTACATGTTACTGGCATACAAATAATAGCTAAGACTAAAGTAACAAGAATAAATAAACGATCCCACGCATCGAGTGGACAACAGTTGTAAGGACGTTATGATGCATGGATGCAGCCCTGCCGAGTAACTCACCACTGCAGTATTCAAGCATCTGATCATGTCAATCCTATGGGGTTAAGACACTCCCAAAGGGTCTGCATAATGCATCAATGGAGCACCAGCGAGTTACTCGCCGGGGCTGCATTGGTGCATCATGACGACAAATGTCATCTTTTAGCGACATGCCGTCCTTAAAGGGTATGCCCCTCCACGCGGGTGAGAAGCTCCTATTGTGTTGTACAGACAATGCGTGGTGCGAGGAGCAGCTCGGGAAGTAGGTCAGTGTGGGAGGGGCCCTGAGAGCAGCTCAGGGTGGGGGGGAGGGGGTGACAGCTCAGGGTACACTGATAATCTTTAGGCTCCAGAACTTAGTCAGTCCTGGCTAAGAAACCAGCCAATAGTACCTAACCTGGTTAGTCACTTTCTGGCTCCCTATACGACCAACCTAGGTTAGCTGATATTGTCATGGTGGTCAGTACTGACCAATTGCAACTCACTTTAATCTTCTCTATACCAATGAGTAAGTATGCTCACCACGGCACAGGCTTAAACTGAGTAACATGCTCATACTTACAGTAGATGACTGTATATATATAACACAAGGTATGACAGAGCTAGACGCCCGTCATCTTTCAACCATAGATGACTATACTGTACTATGTATTTGGCCATAGATATGTGGCTCCCTCTGAAGTAAAAAGATGATGGTGGACTAATCCGTTTGTATACTGCTAACCAGACGGCGCTATTGTCTATGTCCAAATACTTGGTACAGTTGAGCCATCTAGGGTTGAAAGATGATGGGGGTCTAACTGTATCATACCTTGTGCTATATACAGTCATCTACTCCTAACATTAGCATGCCACTCAGTTCAAGCCTGTGCACCTGGGTATAGCACTTGGTCAGGGTGGGGGAGGGGGTGGGAGTAGCCTAGGGTAGGAGGTAGCAGCTCAGGGTGGGGGGAGCAGCTCAAGGTGAGGGGAGCAGCTCAGGGTGAGGGGAGCAGCTCAGGGTGAGGGCAGCAGCTCAGGGTGAAGGCAGCAGCTCAGGGTGGGAGCAGATCAGGGTGAGGGGAACAGCTGAGGGTGAGGGGAGAAGCTCAGGGTGAGGGGAGCAGCTGAGGGTGAGGGGAGCAGCTCAGTGTGAGGGGAGCAGCTGAGGGTGGGGGGAGCAGCTGAGGGTGGGGGGAGCAGCTCAGGGTGAGGGGAGCAGCTCAGGGTGAGGGGAGCAGCTCAGGATGAGGGGAGCAGCTCAGGATGAGGGGAGCAGCTCAGGGTGGGAGAGTAGCTGAGGGTGAGGGGAGCAGCTGAGGGTGAGGGGAGCAGCTGAGGGTGAGGGGAGCAGCTCAGGATGAGGGGAGCAGCTCAGGGTGGGGGAAGCTCAGGGTGGGAGTAGCTCAGGGTGTAGCAGGATGGGAGGGTGCTGGGAGTAGCTCAGGGGGTAGGAGACACTGTAGGCGCCTGGCACAGACATCGATTGGGGAGCCCGGTGCAGATAGGGACAGAGGAGAGTTATGACAACAGATAAGACAAAAGGCCCTGTTAACCCACTGTCGCGAAAGGATCGAATTGTCTGTCATGATGCACCAATGCAGTCCCAGCGAGTCACTCGCTAGAGCTGCAGTGGTACATCATGCCCGGGATCATGCTCACCCTTTTGGACTGTCTCAACCACATAGGATCGGCATGAATGCAGCACTGGCGAGTAACTCGCCGGTGCTGCATTAAATGCATCATGATGACAGAGGGCATGGTGCATTAAGGCATCATGCCATCCTTAAAGTGTTAACCCTCTAAGGCCAGCATAGTGCATTAAAGTGCCTTTCCCTTCGTTGAAATGATGCAGCCCAGGCAAGTAATTCAATCAAGCATCATGTCCATTCTATCAGGGTTATACATCCCAAAGGATTGACATGATGCATGAATGCAGCCCTTGGGAGTGTACTAAGCAGGGCTGCATTTCTGCATCATGACTACACGTGAGACACTGTACTGCCCCAAGAGGGATGCGACAACCATCCTTACCCAACGCACGCTCTGCCTACCTACTTCTCCCCCCCCCCTTCCCCCCAGTCCTCACATCAACCTCCTACCTATCCCCCCATCCTCGCTCACTTCCTCGCTGCCCCCTTCCTCCCCCTCACCCCTAGCACAATATACCTTCAACCCATCCTATCTCCCATCTCACCAAACTCCTGCCTTCACTTAAACTTATGTCATGTCGCTTGCTCCCCCGTTCACTCCTCTGCCCTCCATTTTCGGCATAAGAATCTGTCACCCCCTCACCTTCCCCCTCGTACTTCCTCAGTCACTGAATCCATATCTGCCTTATTCTGCCCCCCCCAACCCCCAGCACACACAGTGTTGCCTTATTTAGTATGGCCTGTCCATCCTTGTACCCAGCACTGTTCCCTACCTTCCCTTTTCCTGTCCCTGCGGTATCGTCCCTCCCTATAGGGGTCAAGCGCACTGCCCTGTGGACGCGGCCATAGCTTAAGCTGGTACCAGCGAGATAAGCACTGATACCAGCGTCACAATGGGTACCAGTTGGTACATAATGCACCCTTAGCATTCCGCAGTGAATAGAGGGAATAATCTCATTGGTCTAAAATGTATTCAGCTAGTGGCCTATAGACCCCCTAGTCTCCTCCAACATTGTCTTCTAGTCGTCCACCAGGGACTTCATGCAAAGTCTTCTTCACTTGTCGTTTTAACAAAATGCTGTGCATACTACAATTGGACTGGGATTGCGGTCTGTTTTTGAATAGTTTTATGTCGTCTTGTATGGATACCACATAGATGACAATGTTAAGATAAGAACCACCGCATCCAATCAGTCCCCCATCTACAACGTTGCCAAGTCTATTCCGGTCACCAGCCCTTATCTCGCTAAAAGAAATAAAAATGACAGAAAAGAACAGATAGCAATTCAGTCTAAAAAAAAGGAATCCTTAAAGACAAAATGAACCATGCTATATGGGCTGGTCCTGGGGGCCCATTAACTGGGCTCTGACGTCACAGCCGGTACATTGATGACGTCACGGCCTGTCATTACTGATCAATTAGCCCGGTTTCTTGTGGAGAGCTGCTGCAGATCTGGGATGTAGTCTTGGCTTTTTCCTACAAAGTCATTTTTCAAAACTGGTCTTGAATCAATAGTCGAAGTGTTTCATGGAACCATGTGCCTGAAACCAAGCAGCTAGGGGACCGTTGTGACGAGGCCAATCAGCAAGAGGTTGTGGTATATTGTGTATTAGCCCTTTGAAGATGGATGTCGCTAAACGATGACATTTGTCATCACAATGCACCAATGCAGCCCCGGTGAGTAACTCTCTAGCGCTGCATTGGTGCATTATGCCATCCTTTTGGGAGTGTCTCAACCAGTATGGTCGGCATTATGCTTGAATGCAGCCCTGGTGATCATGAGTTACTCGTCAGGACTGCATTCATGCATCATGACGACCAAGGGCATTATGCAAGTGGTATTACGTGCTAATACGACCTTCCAGGCTAATGCAATCCTGCCAGGATAAATAAAAGAAATTACAATACAATGCAATACAATTGTTTATTGGCACTGGTCAGCAATGAATCTTAAATAAAGACATCTGACTGGTCTCCCAGTGTCCTTATTCAGCAGATGCTCGTCTGCTTTGTATGAAAATAGAAATAGTTATGTATCTTACTTTACCGCATTAAAAAAGGGTTAATAACCCTTTTTTAATGCGGTAATGTATTTTGATGCACTATATATATTTTGCTGGAACAAAGCATGACTGAAAACCGCATCGGGGCTAAATTCAGAGACCTATAAATACAAATATAAATACATCATGCTACCCCTACATCCCTGAAGTTTCAGTATTGATGTATTGTGGTGAATAATGAAGCCTTAAGGCATCAAACCCATTAGGGAGTGTTCATTTATTAATTACACGGGGGGGTGGTGTGATTTCGTGCGTAGCCCACCCCCCCCCCCCTTTGAACTATATTAGCGCACAGGCTTTTTGGCTAAAAAGGGGCTAAATTTTTTACGCCCCCCCCTCAGGAGGGGTCGGAAATTTTTCTGCCCCCCCAAACCCCCCCCCCCTGTAACTAATAAATGAACACTCCCTTACCAAAGGGTTAGTAAATATAATTCAGTCCAGGCACTACTATGAGTCTCCATCTAGACGAGGTACCATCTGTCCTGCCGTGAGATAGACTGCAAGATCTGTGACACTCTCATGTACCAGACACTCGCACCTCATCTCTGCCCCAACCTGTCACTGGAAGGTGGGGCAGAGATGAGCATTAAAATAGGGTTAACAGCACTACCTTTCTGCTTTCCGATCCGCATCACTCTCTGTCAGTCTCCATACACCAGTGGGGTGCTGCACAGCAAAATTATATTGTTAAAAATAATTGCAAAATTAAAGATCATATTGCTATCTTTAAAGGCAATCATTTAGTGTCAAATATACTTGCAACAGTCACCAAAAGACGATCGTTATCATAGCATTTCTAAAGGATAACAACAAGAGTGCAAAAGTCTACAGGAATTACGTTTTCATGGCTGATGTGTCTGTAACTCACATGTTTAAACTACTGGCAATGAGATATTTTCATCATGATCCATAACAGATGGAAAGTGCAATGTTTGGAGGCAGGTTGTTGCAGAGACAAGAGTCCAGAGTGAAGTATCTGTTGTCCCATGATTGGATGTGTCGCAGCAGACAGGGAGTCTCCAACACCGGTATCGATAGGCAGCAAACCCCTCAGCCACAAGCACGTCTTGATTAAAGATTGCCGAAGTGCCGACATGACTCCGCTGATCAACTCAACGAGCGAAGACAGAGTGGGTCGTGGAGATGACTCGCGAGTGGTTTCACTCGGTTTCAGAGTTACAAGAGTCGTGCTAATGAACCAGGTTTTTGGCTTTGAAATGGATATCTTTGACAATGGTTGAAATGTCATACGGTCTCCTTCACCATATGGTACATTATTTATCAACTATCTAGACATTGAAATATCAGGTGTTTTGATCAGATTCATACTAACCTTTTAAGTATCATGACAAACAATATTCAAGTGTTCATAACAAACAAAAGTGACTGTCGTGAATGATATATCCACAAAAGTATTTGGACATGCATATAAATCAATCTATTGCTTTTACAAAATGGATAATATCCTTCTTGAGAAGCTTTTCCCAGAAGAGATTCTCCATTTCACACCTCCAACAAGTTACTCATAGACAGTCTGAGCTCCATGGAATTGCTCCTGTCTCTGTGCTGCTGCAGTGTCTTATCCTCAGTCATCGGCACCAATTCCCGCCCGATCGCGCGGGTTCCGCTCACAAATTGGATTCTAATCGACATATCCTGTCCGTGTTTACCCCAGCCTTTAGCCCTTTAAGGATGGCATGATACATTAATGCATTGTTTGATCGTCATGATGCATGAATGCACTCAAGAATCGAGCCAACGCTATGGGGTTCAGACACCTCCGAAGGGTCAGCAAAATGCACCAATGCAGTACCGGTGAGTTACTGCATTGGTGCATAAAGATGACAAATGTCAGACTTTAGCGACATCCGTCCTTAAAGCGTTAGCACAGACAGCAGAAGCTTGTGTTTCTTGGCTCCCAGTGGTGTTTGCCTCATTTAGCGGGTGGGGGGAGGGGAGTGTGTACTTCTTGTCAGGAACCAGGTTGCACTTTTTCTTTCTCAAGAAGAGTGTCTGGAGTATTAAGTAACGTTACATTGTGATAAATAGATACCGATGTTGGACACTAGGTTCATTCATCTGTCTAAATTAACTACTTAGTTTTCATCAACTTCATGTTTATCAATCAGTTCAGTTTCCTCATAAATTTAATTATTATTCTTGGCTAATATTGCGAATGAATATTCATAGGTTGCCATTGAATTGTATCAAGTGTATGGTAGGGATAAGTTGTCCTTTTCCATTTTTCATTGAATTCTTTTTTTGGAAAGGGAGCAGATCTGGCAACATCAGGACAATTTGGTTTACACTCACTGTTTGTTGTCTGTGTAGCTCTTCATGATTCCCTTACAGATTTTCACCGTAGACAGCAATAACATCAGATATGCTGTTTCTTTCTTTTGTGTTTACGTAGTAAAAGGACAAAGCTTCTGTCCATTCGTCTGATTGAGAGTCAGGGGTGGAGGCGGTGTACGCTTTCATATTCGCTGATTGCATTGTCAGAGTCTAGTACACTTTGTCCCACCAGATTGTCAAGTGACATCTTGACATGGATTGCTTTGTATGCGAAATGGGTAGCTGTTTTTCCATTTGAGATCTGATATGACATTTGGCATGGGCTCTATTCTGTAAA
The DNA here is from genome assembly GCA_947462335.1 of Harmothoe impar. Lineage (NCBI taxonomy): Eukaryota > Metazoa > Annelida > Polychaeta > Phyllodocida > Polynoidae > Harmothoe > Harmothoe impar. Next base: position 81,978,761 of record OX381708.1, read on the forward strand.
ATAACAAGTCCTTATTCCCTAATAGAGGTCAGATGGGTGATGTAGATTCTAGCATTTGTGTCTACCTCAGATGGTATGTTTTCTTGTTCTCCAGTTGCCCTGTCAGACAGTGATGTCTGCTTCTCATAAGATGGCTATTACCCATTTATGGGCCGCATCGTGCTATAATATCATCCCCTTTGTCTTTATGATGCATGAATGCAGCCCTGGCGAGTAACTTGCCAGGGCTGCATTCAACCATCGTACCGATGCTATGGGGTTGAAACATTCCCGGAGGGTTGTCATGATGCTTGAATGCAGCACCAGCAAGTTACTCGCCAGGGCTGCATTCATGCATCATGCCAACCAGGAGGTATAGTGCATTGACGTAACATGTGGCATCTAGAGGACTAACACCACCGCTAAGACTGCAGTCTGAGACATGATGGTATCTCACCGTGTTCTATTTTTGATCGTGTGCCTTTTCCTTATCAACTTTGCAGCTCTTATCTAGGCCCATGGTCACTTGGCTAAGGCTGTGTTGCAAGGCTCAGACCTTTCTCATTCACAGCTTTCCCTATTCTCATGAATTCCTGTAAGCTTTAACCAACTTGAAATAAGTCCCAGTTATATGCATAAATATATTTGAGTCCCATATTTCCAATTGATGCAAAGAAGTGAAATAACCAATAATCTAAAATGAATTAATAACTAGCTGAATTGTATTTTTTTTTAAATATTCTAAGCAGGTTTCTCACTTAAGTGTAGGCAATACTTGCCCCTGAGTCGGTTCACTTTGCCCTTGATATCTTATGTAAGAACTCCTCACATGAGACAGATATATCATGTAAGGCACTTTTCCCCCTTCCGTCGCTTACTAAGTCACTTACAGGGCAGACAGGACAGATATTGGGTTGTCAATGAGGACTGAGTTCTCGAAGTAAGTGGTCATTCTGAGGCAGACCTGACTGAAGAATTCCTTCTCTGAGGGCCTCACTCTTCCAGCAGAGGCAGCACTCTCCTAACACAATCCTGGTGTAGAGCCATATTCAGTTGCTTTGGCCTTTGATTCATGGATCATGATGACCCATCGGGAGTGTATCAAACCCATTGGCTCAGCACGATGCTTAAATGCCTCAGTTGCTTAGTTATTTGCCAGGGCTGTATTCATGCATCTCGACGATTAAGAGCATACCTCGCTTACCACATGTAGGGGGGTGTTTACCACACGTGGGGGCCTGTTTACAATGACTGTACATGTACAGAGATGGTTCTACCTCATGTGGCGCCACCCCCTTACAGAATGGCACACAGTAAGGGCTGGGAGTGGGGCTGTCACTACACGTACAGGGGGTGTTTACCGCACGTCGCCGCCTGTTTACCCTGTACGGGTCGATGACTGATCAATGAGCTCATCTCACAGACAGGCCCATGGAGGGAGGCAGGGGGGGGGGGTAGGGGGGGGACCTTGGGGGAGGGGGGTACTGAGTCTATGAGAGTCTCAGGGGTGGGGCTTGGCTAGGGAGTATAGAACAGGGGTAAGGAATTAAGGGTTGGGGGCTGGGAGTAGGACTAAAGGGATCCCTCTTAAGCATAGTATTGGCGGCTGTTCCCCACTTACATATGCCCTACAGAATGACTCTCTCCTTTAGGGGAGCCCAGGCTGCATAAGGGAGCCTGGGTGACTCCTTATCTCAGCCAGGAAGTCACCTAGGGGAGTTACATAGCTCCCTAGCTCACCTAAGGAACCGAGTGTCAAGAAGGTCTGCAGTAGAGGCACATGTTAGCACACAAGTGCATAAACTGGGTCAATGCACTCTCACAACGGAGGTTACCTATAGTAAGGTACAGTGTTGGACACTCTGAATGTCAGCCATTTTGTTTTGCACTGACCCCTGTTCGATGACATAGGAGGTGGTAGACAAACACAAAAATGCTTAAAATCTCAAAAATAAAGTACTTCTTAGGTTCTGGAATAGCAGGGCGTAACTGAATCAGCATATAAGTAAGGTCTGCACCATTTGGGGCATCTTATTTCATTCAGATTGTCCCTAGTGCCTATTTTACCACCCTACACAGCAGGTGGTAGTCAAATGGTTTCCCACACCGTTAGTAATATATCAGAACATCTGTCTGGAGATTGGAATGACCTAGTTAATGCACGTGTTAGCACATGTGTATGGAGTACTGACAATGTGACAGTATCAGTTGGGATTTAGGGTTTGGCATTCACATAGGTCTTATCAAAGAAGTGAGGATGCTTATTCCATGCAAGGAGGGTCTTTGGGGTCGATGATCGATCAATGATATACAATCAATGAGATGACATGTAAGGCAGCAATAAGACGCATGGATAGCAGGAATGATATGAGTAGTGTTGTCAGAAATGTGTGCATGTTTGTATATAAGTAATGTACTTGATGGATAGTCAGTGAGTTTCTTCGAGTTGCGTATGTCCTGAGTCATCGCAGGTCATAACCGCGTAATGGTATGGTGTGTTGCAGCTTTCCTACCCCGGGTTTGTCGATAATCAATCAATAGGTCATCTCACTGACAGGTCTATAGGTATTGACAGCAGAGAGGGATGAGTAGGGACTAGACAGGGTGCAGCAGTGCCATGCTACTTACAGGGAGTCTACTGCAGTCCAGACTGCATATCGCTTTCACATGAGCTCAAGGATAGGGAAACTGAATAATTAGGCACTTCAATGCACTATGCTGGCCTTAGAGGGTCAAATCCATGGTTAAAGTAGTTTTAGAAATATGCAAGGAACATATGATCATGATGGTGGCCTATCCTGTTCACTGCAATAAATAAAGATGGAAAACATTAGCACGACTTAGGGGATAGCATTACAACCATATGGGGTTGATACACTCTCTAATGGACAGGGTGCAGTGCCATGTCCCTATACCAAAGCTCAGTCTATTTTAGCGTTTGCATTGAGCCAAAGGAGACGCAAAATGAGTGATGGGTTTTTGGGTGGATAAGAAATCACAATCTGTTTACTTTATGTAAAAAGAATTGTGGTTGGTAATAGGATTGGTGATAGATGACCAATGAGCCACCTCATTTACAAGAGGAAGGGATGGGTAGGAACCGGACAAGGTACAGTTGGCTAATGCTACTTATTGCTGTACGGTATGCCTATGGACCTGATTTCAGATGAGCTCAAAGGGAGAGAATAGGGATTTTTGTATATTATGTTCATGTTATTATTGATTAGTTCCATCAAAACATACATTGAGACATTGTTTCCATAGCTAATTCGATTACATACCTGTGAAGAATGGGCTTAGGAGAACGGAGTGTGACTGTTCTAGTACTTAAGCATGATAACGTTGTTTCTCCACATGAATTATAAAAATAGTCTTTAGCTTAAAGATGGTAAATCAGCTAATATACTTCCAGAACGTTTTCCTTAAAAGGGATGCCACGGGTTCCATTATCATTTTAGCTAATACACAGTACCCAATATTTGCAAGATATTTGTCTATAAATACATGAGTTCAGATAGTTAACAACATAGCCTATTCACCTCACTGACTCAGTCACTCCCCCAGGTGAGTACAGGGTAAACTTGCCTGGTAGAGAATGCAATGAGCCATGCAGTACCACAACATAGGGAATTTTAGTGTCGACCTACAGTAAAAATGATTGCACTAAATATGCTTATTTGATAGATTTAGTTTTAAAAGTAAGGGAGTATTTATAGCATTGGATATACAATAGTATCATGGCATCAATAGAACATTGACAAATTTTAGGTGACAACCATCTTTAAACATTAATCACAGTTTATTGACTCCAGGTTTGTTGATGGATGATCATTCAACCATCTAACAGACAGGCGTTTATGCATTGACATGACAAGGCAATGGATTGAGAGTACTTACATAGATCATACCGAGGGGCTTGGAGAACCTAAGTAGGTTCTAGTCCCTGGGAGAGGAGCTCAGGAGACTGGATGGGACATGGGAGGAGACAGTGAGACATGGCGATTGGGTGCTCAGTATATATATACCGATCGGTCAGGATAAGTGACAAGACAGGACCACTAGATCATTTGTAGGTAAAATGGGTATGGGGCGGATATAGACAGAGGTCCACGATAATCTGTCTGAACGACAGGTTTCTCCATGAGTGGGACCTTGGGTCGTATCACACGAGGCGCAGCCGAGTATGATGCGACCCAAGGTCTCACGAGTGGAGAAACAAGGAGTTTAGACTGATTTGAGTGGATCTCTGTGTTTATTTCATGTGAATGTAGAGTAATTCCATTTTAAAACGACATTTAAAGACTGGTTTCACAACTATACCGTGGAGAATTAGAGCTGTGGAGAATGAGCATCAGTTTCTCCACGGGGGTATGGAGAACGGCCGCTCTAGTACTTAAGCATAGTAACTTTGTTTCTCCACATGGAATAAATGGATGTCACAAAAGGACAGGCAGTGAGTCCAAATCTGTAGGAGGTCCATGTGACTGATATAAATCAATATGTACCGGTGGTATGAATGATGCTACTTATACATGAACATGGCCTATAGTCAGCGGGCATGCTCTGTTACAGAACGGTCAATGCAGTATGAACTGTATATATGCAAAAACGGGAAGAGGGAGTCCCGATTGTAATTGAGAACTCACCCAATGAAACGGTGGTGAGATGTTGCATACCGCAAAGTCTCGTTATAAACCACGACTTGTACTTTTAATTAGAACGAGCAGCTTTTATTTGATGCCAAACATGCCTTATAGGTTGCAGCTTATACAAGGGTATTTAAAAGTACAATACAGTACTAAAATAGCTATTATTAATGCCCAGATTTGGCTTATAAAATGCCCCCATGTTAGGGGCGGCTTATACGAGGGTTTGGCTTATATGCATGACTTTACGGTAGTGCTTGAACCCATAATTTCATGACAGTATTCAGGATGATGCTATAACCCACAGGCTTAAACTGATCAGCTTGGTCATGCTGAGAGTGGATAACTGTATATAGAGCACAAGGTCTGACAGAGCTAAACTACCATCTTTATACCCTAGATGGCCCTACTGTACAATGGGTTTGGGCATAGAGGGTAGTGCCATCTAGTTAGTAATATACATTAAACTGGCTAGTGCACCATCATCTTTATACTTCAAGTGGACATTGTGCTATATACAATCATCCCCTCCCAGTATAACCAGGCTGATCAGTTTAAGCCTGTGATGCTAACAGAAGTCATGCATGGAGCGACACGAGCCGGGTTCTCTCTACATGCAGCGACATCTCACGGAGTTCCATGACAAATAATCACATCTGGCCGTGAATACTAATGACCCGTATCACCAATCACTATGTGGCCCTTTAAGGGCGGCATAGTGCAATAATACACCATACCCTTTGTTGCCATGATGAATAGATGCAGCCCTGGCGAGTTACGTGTGCCAAGTCTTTGTGAGTGTATCAACCCTGTAAAGTCGGCATGATGCTTGAATGCAGCCCTGGCGAGTTACATGGTTACATGGTTGCATTCATACATCATGACGACACAGGGCATGATGCAGTAATATCCTATGCAGCCCTTAGCTCTTTCAGGACGGTATGATACACTAATGCATCATGACATTGGTCGTCATGATGTATGAATGCAGCCCTGGCGAGTAACTCGCCAGTGGTGCATTCAAGGATCATGCCGCACTATGGGGTTGAGCCACTCCCGAAGGGTTGGCATAATGCACCAATAGTGAGTTACTCGCCGGGGCTTCATTGGTGCATCATGATGACAAATGTCATCTTTTAGTGACATCCGTCCTTGAAGGGTTAGTTAGATTGGCTCGGCTGCGTGTTGCACTGTGGCGTGAGGCAATCAAGCCACATGAGGATTTATAACCGAGCCGGGTATTGGTTTGTCCGGAATGCAGCGGCTGTGAAATTAGTGTAAATTGTAGCTGGTTTATTGGTGCTTAATGTCGGCATGTTGTCCCAGTACTGCTGTAGTCTCGGGCCCTGACTGTACGTTTACAGTCTGGGAGATTACTTAGATTTATGTACCTACACTGGCCTCATACCCTGCTATACTGTATAGGTCTACTAGTATCAGCAACCATGGGGGTGTGGGTTCGAACCCCACTCTGGCTTAATTTTTAATAGTTTTGATATCTGCATATTGCACCTAAATTGAAATAATGTACCTAGTCACATATGTAATAGCTAATTTAACTATGTCAATTAAGGTGGATTTATGCTTTAAATGGGCTAAATAAATAATGTAAAAAAACGAACCTACATTTTGCCTAGGGTGGGATTCGAACCCATGAGGCCATACACAACTCCTACATGATCATGTGATCATAGCTGACCAATCAGTGAGCTACCTATCTCATTAAGAAATGATCCAGGATCCTGGATCATTTTTGTAAGTAGGTTACAGCTGTTAGATACAAAATTGTCCAGGCCCATTACAGCCTGACGGCTGCAATGGGCCTGGAGAGGTCGAGGCTGGTACTGCTGTAGCTGGACCCATAGTCAGCAGCTATAGACATCCGGGATATGGAGCTACTCAACTCAACAGCGGGAGGGGGTGGTGGATTTTTGCGCAAGCGGGTTGAAACCTTTTTGTTCCCCCCCTCAGGCAAGTTGAAATTGAGCACGGCTGACCCCTTTGAGCTTTAGTAACGTGTAGGCTTCTAGCCTAAAAATGCAATTTTTTTGGTCCACCTCTCAAGAGGAGTCCAAATCCTTTTGGTCCCCCCCCCCTTCAAGGGGTCCAGATGTTTTGGTCTCCCCCCCCCCCATGTTGTTAACAAAGAGATCACTCCCTAAGGTCCTTAAATCAGGGTTCTCCGACATGACTGGTGTTGAGTCTGAGTCATGCGATGCTTTTGTGCAATATGACGTCTTTAATGTTGTCTACATTTGAATTTTTAAATTTGAATTTAGACATATTTTCATGTCTCAGAAATAACAAAGACCTTGAGTTTGTATCTGTTCCTCAACCAGAGTTCTTGGTGATGCTTGATTTGCGGCAGCCACCCCCACACCCTCCAACCTCAAGCACTTTGCCCGGGGTCCCCTTGCCCAGGAGGCCCTTATTTAGCAATGTCAGCTCATATTTGTTGGGTGATTGTTTCCCTTAAAAGGGGTCACATTCTGCCTATAACTGCCTTACTCTCAACTATGGATGCAGAGCGTGCTGCACGTAGCGGAAGCCATATTGGGTATAACTATAAAGCCGCTGGTCATGGATTGAGCTTAAATTCTCCCCTAAGCCGCCATAATGGTTTTGTACTCGCATTCCTGCTGATATCTCAATGATTCAATTTATGGTACTTTATGTGATAGTTGGTAGAGCTTCTACAGACAAATGGTATTCATGATTGGATTGCAAACAAAATGTTAATTGCCATTTGTGCGTCACTACTCAACAATATTGAATATCGGTGCACATAACTCAAGTGCTTCATGTTTTCCATATATTCATGAGGAGATTGCTACAAAATGTTAATTGTCATTTATGCGTCTCTATTTTACCAAATTGAATACCGGTGCACATAAGTCAAGGACGAGATCCCCATATATACCGTTATGCACCATGTATATGCGACACCACCACCAACGCTAACCCCCCCCCCCCTGTTACATACCACACCGGGTCTCCTACCATATACCACACTGCTGTGACACTTGACATCCAGCCAACACGAGGCAATGCCACACCCTGTGTGCCTTAAGTGTATACAGCCTCCCATTGCTGCCGCACCATGTCTAGTCTATACCAGGGCCATCTTGTCTGCTACACTGAAAAAGTAAACTTGTCTCCAGACTCGTCGAAGTGACTATCATAAAATAAACGAGTCAAAAGTTGTCTAACCTATCAGTTTACCATCCCACAAATAGAATATGGAGCTAGCACATTTCGGGTTTGGGGCTGGCACATGCCAAGTGGGTCTTCTATCTCCAGCTAGAAGACCCGCTTCCTTGTCACTTAGACGAGTTTTGACTCGTTTATTTATGATCGTCACTTGGAAGAGTCTGAGACAAGTTTACTTTTTGAGTGTAGTACCAAGCCTGCACTGTATGGTTACAGGGTACTAAAGTTGCACAGCGTGGTTGTAGGGTACCAGATCGAATTGCAGACATTGTATGGATATTTAGATAATCACTAGTATTATTAGAGAAAGCACTGTTGTTATTAGGGAGTATGGCGATGCAGATGCTGTACATTGGTTTTGTATTTCTGATGGTCTTAGAACACACTTAGGTGAAATTAAGAACCATCCTGGTACTTACACAGTCCTACTTTGAATATAAACCAGAGTATAACTATTCGTTTCTGGGCTAAACTAAATCATACATGGAACTATGACCTTGTATAAATGTAATTTTCCGATGACAAATTAAAGAAATTAAGGGTTAAGGGTTTAAAGATAAAATGGGCCTATATCAATGCATATCGGATTCATGTCCTTGTGTGACGACTGCAAGTGGCAGGACCCTTCACATGTTCTACAGGACCCTGGGCGTGTTTTGTGACTTCACCAGGAGGCCCTGTGTGGGTGTGGACTTGGCGTATACAGCACCAAGCCCTCATGAAGGGAGCCCCCAGGGACTTACCCAGAGGGGGGGGGGGGGTAACCGCCGCTATGTATGTTACTATATGTATGCATGACTCCCCATACACCTAGATGGACTGCCGCATGCCTATACATGAGCCGCATAGGCCAGGCTAGGGCAATCACCAGGCCGACATGGGCGGGTCGGCTTGGTTTTGGCAGGAACTGCGGGTTAGCAAGACCATTTTGTTAGGAATTCCCTATGGAGGAGAGATTAGGTCGTTAGTCCTGTAGAACCCCGAGTACCTGTACTTCCCTTATCTTTACAGGCAGCATGATACGTTTATGCCCGGTGCTCCTCTGTTGGCATGAATAGGGCTGTGTCCACTAGATTATATAACACTGTTTTGTCGCCGAATAACACTTTTTGGCGCCGACAAAACGGTTTCGTCGGTGCCAAAATGTGTTTCTCGGCGACAAAACAGTGTTATATAGTCTGGTGGACACAGCCTAATGCAGCATCTGGAAGTAACTAGTCGGTGTTGCAATCATGCATCATGTTGGCCTTACTGCATTGATGCACCTTAGAAAGGGGTTGACAGGATACACCTGTGCAGGGCCAGCGAGTTACACACTAGCGCTGCATCAATGCATCAATATACCAATGAAAGTAACCACTTGAAGCATCATTAGTCCTAAACAGATTACTTAGTATACAATACCTTCTAGCAGGCTGATTACGCTACCACCAGGACCCTTAGCCCCCTGCTCCTGTAAACCTGTGTGTATGGTGAAGTAGTAGAGGCATTGGGTGCAGGGAGGAGGCAGCAGTTTAGCCATGAAACTCCAGGTGGCGTCCTAGTCCTGCTGAGTCACTCCCATGGCAGGAGAGCAGCTCAAACATGAGACCAGATATAACCTGACCCAGTGGGCACAAAATCCTGTTCAATGTTGAATCAATGTTGAATCAACATTGAATCAATGTTGACAACCATTTATCAATGTTGATTCAATGTTCTGTGCCCATTGGGGAGACATGTTTTCTACAAATTTACTTCTCAGAAGTATGGTCAGAGAAATCACTATTTTTGATTGAGGTTTTGATTTTGGAATTGTAAACTAGAAGCACTCTAACAGTCTGTATACGTTGCTCTTCTCTGCAATAGTAGGACAGCTCCAGTGCATAGACTGGTAACATACAGAGGCGTAAAAGGGGGAAAACAAGGGGAAATGAGTAGGATCATGAGGGGAAGGGTGAGGCATATGTAAGGGGGCGGGGGGGCGGGTGGGAGGCACTCCATGCACCATCTAATTTAGGCAAAAATCAAAATTGATTAATGCCCTTCTATGAAGCAGCTTTGAGCAACTTTGAGCAACATTAATCCCAAAAGAGAAGTAGCTCAAAGTTGCTTCAGCCTTCTTCAAGAAGGTCATTTATCAACTTTAATTTTTGCTTAAATTTAAAAGCTACTTAAATGGGACGGTTCATGCAGTGGAGGTAAAAAGAGTATAGGTGAGGACCTTGACCGTACAGCACCCCACCTGTGGTACTGCCCCCCTACTGACTGCCTATTGACCAGGTAATTGATACCTGCCCCGCACCTGTGTGGTAGCACATTGATTGACATCCCACCTAATTGTAATTACAGTCTTTAAGCACACACAGTTCATGTTAACATGGTCGCAGTGAGCCAATACCGGACACTGCAACCAGCCACTATATTTACCTTTACCTTTTTAACCCTTTAAGGACCACATGTCATGATACATCGTTGTAGGCTGTGTCTCACAAACTTGGGCCAATGTGTTTGTCTATGACCGGGTGCCGTCTATGACCGGCTGCCGTCTTTGACTGGGTACCGTCTATGACCGGCTATCTAAAAAAGTTGTTTGGAGGGATAAACCTTTTTTTTTAATTTTTACAATTTTTATTCATAATTTTTTTTTATTATTTAAAAAAACGTTTTTATTCCTCCAAACAGCTTTTTTAGATAGCCGGTCATAGATGGCACCCGGTCATAGACGGCCCCTGGTCATAGACGGCACCCGGTCATAGACAAACACTTGGCCCAAGTTTGTGAGACACTGCATGTAGCTGTATTCATGCAGCATGCCGACCTTTTAGAGCGTGTATCAACCCCATACGGTTATAATGCTTTCCCCCCGAATCGTGCTAATGTTTTCCATCTTTATTTATTGCAGTGAACAGGATGGGCCAACATCATAATCATATTTTCCTTGCATATTTCTAAAACTAATTGGAGGACATGCTGCTGGAGATCCTCTCCCTCCCTTACTGCCCACATAAATCTATACCTTAAGGGCCTTGGTCGTCATGATGCATGAATGTAGCCCTGGCGAGTAACTCGCCAGGGCTACATTCAAGCATCATGACGACTCTTCAGAGAATGTATCATCCCCATACGGTTATGCCTCTCCCTCGATGTTGCTAATATTTCTTTATTTGTTGCAGCGAAGAGGATAAGCCAGCACCATGAATATAGATGCTCCTTGAAAACTACCCTTGCCATGTATTTTCCCAAATTTTTCTAACATTTTCCCAAAATTATATTTTCCAGTGGAGAGGTTACGAGAGCAGTGGGATGAGGCCAACACGCGGGCGGCGGGGCGGCGTGACTCGCTGGAGGATATGTTACTGGAGGTGCGTCAGTACGAGGAGATGGCGGCAGAGCTGGACTGGTGGCTCCAGCAGGTGGAGGAGGACGTGGAGGCCCAGAGGAAGGTCACCGCCAGGACACAGGACACCCTGGAGAAACAGCAACATGAGCACAGGGTGAGTTACACTAACTAACACTAATCTTCAGGTTCTGGAGAAAGTTTCGCTCGGTTGAACATCTTCTGGGGATATCTTTTTTTCAGTGAGCTGTTTCAAAGCAGGAAACACAACAACATATTAACATTCAGTGTCTGGAAAATGTTTAAAGAGGTTGAAAGCTCTTGTCTAGATATGTTTCATTTTTCAGCGGTCACTTCAGAGTATCAAATAAAAAGAAGAAAAGATTTAAATCTTAAGGATATCTCCCTTATATACAAAGTGAGCTCCCAAGACAGGGTCCGGAGAAAGTTTTGGGGAAAATCTTCTCGGGACTTCTCAGCAGGTCACTTCAAAACACCAAATACAGCATAATTTCTTTTCAAAATGTCTTCCATATTATATGTCAGTGAGCTACAACCAGTGTTACTTACACAGAGAACAAAAGTAGAATAACGAGTCTGGACTCGATAACTGAGGTAACTCACCTCACGCCTCTAAAGTGACTTCCAATCATTAGGGAGTCTTAGAATAGGAGTCATTATAGAGTTATTATAGAGTACTGCTAATGATAGGGAGTCACTTTAGAGTCCTGGGGAGAGTTCCCTCAGTGATCAAGTCGGGAGTCACAGTGATTCTACTTCTTTTCTCTGTGTAAGGTTAGATAGAGAATGGCATATGTGCTATATTTGGGCACTGAACAAGACTTTCATTATAGTTATCCCAATATTATCTGCAAAGGTGAGCCAAGTGACAGGCTGACATTCAAAGAGGTGTCGTTTCATTTGGGAGGGGTCGAAATCTTTTTCGTTCCCCCTCAGGCAACTTGAAATTGAGCATGGCCGACCCCTTTGAGCTATAGTAACGCGCTGGCTTTTTCACTAAAAAGGGGTGCAATATTTTTAGTCCCCCCCTTGAAGGGGTCCAAATCTTTTTGGTCCGTCTCCCAAATCCACCAACACCCCCTGTTATTAAAAAATGACCACTCCCTTAGACGACAACTCACTGTCTTACACCTCAGCTTGGTGTACATACAGTCAATAAGCATTGACCATGCACTCAGAGGGAGCCCGTAATGGGAGCTTCCTGCCATTGCCTCCAGACGGCGGCACCGGCTGACCTACATGTACTGGGGGGAGGTGAGCTGCTCAGCTGAGTGTATGGAGCAGCTCACCAGTACCTGGGTCAGTTAGAGTGGAGGAGAGAGCGGTATATGTGGTTATGGTAGTAGTATAGGGACATGGGGCATGTAGGCAGGTAAAGCCAGTCTGTCAACACTGTGTTGTGACTACTGGGAGAGATAGAGGTGGGTGAGCAGCTCCCAAGGCCGGGCAAGTTAGATATGGGGGAAAGAGGACTACATGAAGTGATAGTAGTAGTATAGGGACATGGAGTATGTAGGCAGGTAGTACAGTCATGTTAACACAGTGTTGTGCTTGCTGGGATAGATAGGTTCACCTTGCTTGACATGAAAGGATTCAGGCATATATATATATATATATATATATATATATATATATATATATATATATATATATAGCTAGAATCTATTGCCACATTCCCGTGAGCTGCTCAGGCCTGAGTGTATGGAGCAGCTCACCAGTACCTGAGTCAGTTAGAGTAGGGGGAGAAAGGGGTATATGTAGTGATAGCAGTAGTATAGGAACATGGGGCATGTAGGCAGGTAAAGCCAGTCTGTCAGCACTGTGTTGTGACTACTGGGAGAGATAGGGGTGGGTGAGCAGCCCCCAAGGCCGGGCAAGTTAGATTGGGGGAGAGAGGACCACATGTAGTGATAGTAGTAGTATAGGGACATGGAGTATGTAGGCAGGGAGTACAGTCATGTCCGTGGATTTTTTCCTGACCTGACTATTTAAAATAGTACCCTGTCTGACTTGGCGAGATATTCATGAATAGTACATCTTTTTTTTCTAAAAAAGATAAATTTACATTTTTCTCTCTGGTCTTAACCGACGGGGCTGGCGTGGGAAAAAAAACGTACACTATTGGCATAACAACATAACAGGGAGTACAGTTATGTTAACACAGTGTTGTGCTTGCTGGGAGAGATAGGTTCACTTTGCACCACATGAAAGGATTCAGGCACATATATAGCTAGCCTCTATTGCCACATTCCCCTGAGCTGCTCAGGGCTGAGTGTATGGAGTAGCTCTCCAGCAGCTGAGTCAGTTAGAGTGGGGAAGAGGGGAGTTTATATGTAGTGATAGTAGTAGTATAGGGACCTGGGGCATGTAGGCGGGTAGAACCCATATGATAACACGGTGTTGTGACTACTGGGATAGATAGATGTAGGTTGTTTAACATATGTTTGGTATAGCTAGCTTAAATTCTAAGACGCCAGTATCAACAGAGGAAGATCCATGTGGAGTTTGAAAGCCATTTGTGGTTCCGTCAAGTAACTGGCTGTTGCTGCCACTTAGAGTCGGGGAGAGAGGGGGACATATTGTGTGGTCATGGTTGTAGTATATGGCCATGGAATATGTAGGCAGTGTTAACATGCGGACATGATGAGTGACATACAGACCGCGGCATGGTATTCTAACACACATAGCCTGCGTCTATTTACCATTGTCATAAACTACTCACATCCTGAGACGTACAGTACTATGTTCATAAAGATGTCCACATGGTGTAGTGATTGCTAGGGTAGGTAGATGTAGGTTGTTTAACATGCTAGGGGTTGCCAGAAACAAAGGCACATAGTGGGCCAATGAGGACCCGATATTTGTTCTACACTAGATGGGGCTTCAAGTAGTCTAGGTAAACGAGATCCCAGTTTTCATACATGTTTTCCCACCTGTAGAAAACATGAATCAAAACCAGGATCTCGTTTACCTGGACTACTTAAAGCCCCATCTAGTGTAGAACAACTCTCGGGTCCTCATTCGTACCTCGGGATGTGAGTAGTATATGATAACAGTGAAGAGACGCAGGCGTTCATGGGTTGTGATATATGCCAGTCTACCTGCATAAAAAGACAAAGGTTCACGGCTTTAGTTCCTAACTGAGGGTTATTTCATGAGGCAAATCCAAGTGAAACAGCCCTCAGTCAAGAACTATATGCGTGATACTTTGCGTTTATTTCATGTCATAATTAGCAATAGTCATCAAAATTCCACTTAACTAAGTTGGAGTTAAAATGCTATTTTATAGAGATTAAATCATCAATCTCAATTGAAGAACGTATTAACAATAGCTACCTCAAAGTCAATGTAATGATTGTGAACAGCTTAAATCACATGACACATAAATACATCTAATTTAGTAAAGAAGCACAAAGTATTCACAGACAAGAAGAAAGCGGAGAGAATTATCCATATTCAACAGTTGGACAAATCAATCATACAAACGGAATTAGGAATGAATGAATGAAATGTGATGAAAGGCGGGGTTAAGATTATCTCAGGAAGAAAATAAATGACATCACTCATTTTTGTGATGCCTCTCAATCCAACCCGAATTGTCACCGGATATCGCCAACATCCATCAATATTCTTCTCACATCAGTTTCCGACCCCCCCCTCTCTCTCTACACTCCTGGGCGCCCTCTCATACCAGCGCCGACTCGCCCCCTACCAGTCCACAGGCGTTCACTGAGCCGTGTTCTGGTGGAGATGGTCCGCAGAGGGTTGGTAGTATTAGTATAAAGGCCTGACAGTGTTGTGGTCCGGTCATCTAGGTGACAACGTGACCAAACACTACATACAGCTAGTTCTCAGACCAATCACCAGGCCTATACTTGTGACATCTATCGATTGGTCTGAGAACTAGCTGTATATAGTGTTTGGTCACGTGGTCACCTAGATGACCGGACCACAACACTGTTAGGCCTTTATACTAATACTACCAACCCTCTGCGGACCATCTCCACCAGAACTCAGTGGACGCCTGTGTACCAGCCCCACCCCTCATCCCCAGGTTGCCGTATTGAGATCAGGCTGGAGATGTCCTGATGGGGAGCACCGACAAGTTGTTAATGTCAAACCTCTCCCTGCCCTGCCCCGCACTGAAAATCCATAGGTTGAAAGGGTTAGTCAGTACAGACTAACTGAGGTTGGTCATATGAGTGTTAGTCACAATGGCAAAGTTATATTCAAAAATGACCAAGGGGTCAGTCTGTATTGGCTAACCTAGGTCCATCATTGGTGTGTTGTATTTGTATACCACTAGTTGGGGCCACCTGTGATGACCACTCAGTGGCTCCCCCTGGAACTAAAAAGACTAAGGTGGGTTGGTCAGTAGTGACCAACCTGACAATAATAACTAATCTAGGTTGGTCGTATAGGGAGCCAAAAAATGACTAACTAGGTTAGGCACTAGTGACTGAGAGGTTGGGCATATAGGGAGCCTAGGAATATCAGTGCACCCTTGTCTCCGCTCTGTGCTACCCCAACCCCTGCCCCTCTCTTATCTGCTCTCCCTTACCCTCCCTCCTTGTTAATGATACCGTTAATGCAGTGTGCCCTATGGACACTTTATAGCCTGTAGACAAAGCAGTAGATTCACCATGAGTCGGACGTATACCTTGAGACGGACAGTGAGAGGTTATTCATGTACGATACTACTTCTAGGAGTTGCTTTTTGAATAGTGTAGCACTTGAACTTTACCACTTTTCACAAATGATGAGCTTAAAATGCTCGAATAACCTCAAACCAAGTGTCCGTCCGACTCCAGGTGAATCTACCCTACAACGTCATTTCCTGCTGTGTTCATTTGCAAGCTCATCTCAAAGATATAGCCTTTACAGATAATGCGTTTGTGTACACCCACAGTAGGAGAGGCTGCTCAATGGACCACATCCACATACAGCCATGTATGTAAATTACAGTCAGGCCATTTCTTTTGTTCTCTCAGCCACCTGTGGTGTTGACCACCAGAATGTCACACAAAATGAGAAGACCTCATTCATAAGCCACCTACTGCTTGTCAAGCTGTTAGTCTATTAGGCCAAAAAAAAAAAGGTTTGTTTCAGGTCATCCGACTGACCCTAAGAAAACAGGGCCGACCCTACATGTTTTTATGCAATTTTGAAGAAATTTCTGTATTTTTACCCTTTTTCGGTCAATTTTTGGGTTTTCGGAGAGGCCGGCCAGTACTTTCATGTTTAAAAAAAGAGAGTTAAAAAAAAAAATCCGACCTACCGACCCTACATTTTCTGCCCATGTTACCTGAAACAAACCTTCTTTTTTTTTGGCCTTAGTCTACTAGATGTTGGTGATGACTAGAGTAAGTTAATGAATAAATGTGGTTAGTCATTAAGGGGTGCTCTCAGAGGCTGGTACATCATCAGGACATCCCTTTTTTACTATTAGCTACTTTTTACTACTTTAAGTGATGACACCAGCTAAAGTTGAGCCTAGTTATCATTTCTTTTAGTTGACACTTCCAGGGCCGCAAAGTGCTTAAGGTAAATGTGCTATTTTATCGGCACGATGTGTGAATGTATTGCTGGTGAGTGACTTAGCATGGCTGCATTCATGCATCATGCCAACAAGGGTTGACAGACCCCAAGAGTCAGAATCCAGAGCAGTTAATGGCCGTCTTTAAGGGGTTAACATGAGTCTGTTCATGAGTCTGTTCATGATTAAAGCTGCTGTACCACCTCAGATATATAGATAGTCCAATTTCTGCATAGTTGTTGAGAGTCTGCTTGTTGAAGTGTACTGGTAGCATCCCTATAAATTTTGTGTCTTTTTTTTACCATGCTAAATTTAAGGAAATAGATGAGGAAAAATAAAATGCTTCCAGCATTCTATTCAGCACTTCATTATATCAAAAAGGGAGTGCCATCTACAGGGATACATCTGTACTAGTAGACTGTGTTTGTGAGTTGAGCAATCAAAAACCTCCATGCTCTCCTCCACTCACTACTGCCACCTGATGGCTTTGGTCAACACTAAATATCCAAGCCCCTCAAGAATATAAATAGTAGTTGAGATTAGAGTCCTGTCTAACATAATATTAAGACGTTCTTGTCAGAATAAATAACAGATTATAAGGGGGAAAGGATTATACAATCATTTGAGAATCAAATGAGGAAAATGTAGGTTTGAGAGTGGGAGGAGGTATAGCAGCTTTAACTGATAGTGTGAGTACATGCACAGTTAATGCCACTACTCCCCTACCCCTTAACATGGGACAGTAATAACTGGGTCTAGACTAACTGATACTTAGAAATTGCTCATCAAATTATAGCTTCCCATAATACTTAGGGATATCACCCTTATTTAGACAAGTGTCTAAAGTATGCAGGGTATGTTCACTTCCTCAGAACTGTAGTCTACATTTTTACTCTCTACACACGCACTATAGACTCTTTTCCTTCTACCCTTGATATGGCATTTGACTAAATTGTGTGAGACGCATTGTACTATCCAGAGTATGGCTCTACACCTCTTAAATTGCTGAGTCACCGAGTCTGTGTCATGGAGAAAAGGATCAGTGACTTGAGTCAATATTGAACGGAAAATAACGCTTCAAAAAAAGTATAAAGAACAACAATAGGAAAATTGTCTATAGATGGGGAAAATACATAGAACTATGTCATAATAACACCAGAAATATGAATTGCACTAACCACCTGCCCCCCCCCCCTGTAGGGAGCCCCTCCTGTCATATCCCGAGGCGTCGTAAATATTTCAGCACCCACTTAACCATCAGGAGGTCTTGTAAAGGTCAGAGGCAGGGAGATAACTAGACGTAAAAGGAACCCGTTTTATGTGGAGCACCAAGGAAGACCCCCCTGATGTTAACCCTTTAAGGACGACATGTCGCTAAAATATGACATTTGTCGTCATGATGCACCAATGCAGCCCCGGCGAGTAACTTGCTGATGCTGCATTGGTGCATCATTCCGACCCTAAGGGAGTGTATCGAACCGGTAGGGTCCCCATGATGCTTGAATGCAGCACTGGTGAGTTAATCACGAGGGTTGCATTCATGCATCATGACGACCAAGGGCATGATGCGTTACTCGCCAGGGTTGCATTCATGCATCATGACGATATATGATGTAATGTCTTCAAGCACCATGCAGCCCTGGAAGGGCCTCATTTGACACACATAATATGGGGATACGATGACTTTTATTGTAAGATAAATATCCCATGAATATTTTAGTACCAAGGCAAGGGGGTGGTGGGGATGTGTTAGGATTTAACTAATTAGATCTGGCATTGGGAGGAAGGTGGTAGATAGGATTAATGTTGACGGGAATTATGGGGTCCTCACTATGTACATGTATATGATTTATAAATAGCGAATCAGGCCGCAGCGTGGGTGGTGAAGGTACCGGGGCGGTAACCGACATGGTTCTAGGACAAGTACCCCCCAGACATCTACCCCCGGACATCTACCCCCTTCGACATCTACCCCCTTCGACATCTACCCCCTTCGACATCTACCCCCTTCGACATCTACCCCTTCAACTGAAAATTGACCTTAATTGTTGGCACCCATGTCTTCTTATACCCAATTAAGAGGTCTCCGATTAAAAACGGAAAATCCTTTGCTCTGAACTTCAAGAAGTGTACCAATTAATTTCCATTCTTTATGGTTCTGTGGCATTTCACATCATTAAGACTAGAACATAGTAACTGGTGAGCTCTGGGCCCCCTCTCATGCCATATTGCTCTGTGGGTACTCATAATGAACCCTTTAAGGAAGGCATATCAGCTAAATTTGGGTGACTTTTAACTAATGCTATATCACTATTGTATATCATGTTCTATACATATTCCCCAACTTATAAGATAATTGGCAGTATGTAAACATATGAAATTAGCATAAGCAGTGCCATAATCTTAACTATAGGTCGACACTAAAACTCCCTATGTGATTATACTGCATGGCTCAGTGCTTTCCCTATTAGCTTAGTTCCTGGTATGCTCACATAGGGGGGACACTGAGTCAGTAAGGTGAATAAGCAACATTGTTATCAATCTCAAATTATGTATTAGTAGACAACTATGTTGCACTGTTTATCAGCTAAAATGATAATGGAAACCATGGCATCAAAATTATATCCATTTTGAAGAAAAGGTTTGCGAAGTCTATTAGCTGATACACCATCTTTAAGGAAGGCATGTCACTATGACATTTGTCGGCATGTTGTATTGGTGCTCTCATATCAACTATTCGGGAGTGTATCAATGCATTATGCCGTCCTTAATCTTTTAAGGACGGCATAATGCATTAGTGCATCATGTCTTTGGTTGTCATGATTTATGAATGCAGCCTTGGCAAGTAACTTGCCAGTGCTGCATTGAAGCATCATGACAACACTACATGGTTCAGACACGCCCATATGATCAGCATGATGTACCAATGAAGCACCAGCGAGTTACTTGCCAGGGCTGCATTGGTGCATCATGGCGATCTTTTAGCGACATGCGTCCTTAAGTGGTTAAAGGCTTAAAGCTGATTCTGCTGATAATGCTGGTACTGTAGAAAGAGTCAGGGTGCCTGGATGAGTAGTATATAGCAGGGTGAATTTGTACCAGGCATCAAGGAGTGGTCATTTTGTAAAACTGGAGGGGGGGGGTGGAGATTAGGACAGGACAAAAAGAATTTGGACTCCTCACTTTTATGTTACATAGTGCGATGAGTAGATTCCAGGTTCAATATGAATTCGCTCTAGTTGTGACTATTAGATACAGATATAATATTAAATGTTAATATTTTCCCTTCATAAGGAAACCCAGGAAAACAGCATTCATTTGGAATTTATTTAACTAGCTTCTTGCTCTACACCATGAGGTCCATGATCAGAGAATTTAATCTTTGCTTTCCACTCTTAAGTCCAGGACTACAAGAAAGATTTGAACCTTTATCCTACACTATGACAACCATGGCCACAACATAGATTTACATCATCTTAATCTTCATTTGCTACAAACATGAAATGTATTACCCTAGCATCTATCGATTTAAATCATTGCTCTACAATGTGTGAAAAAGCATTACCACATCCTAGATTTGATTCTTTCCTACACTAAACTATGACAACATAGATTTGATATTCTTTAATCTGTATTTGCTCTACACCATAAATTCTAAGAACACTACATCAATTAGATTCTTCCTCTCCCCGCTACACTGAAAATCCATAGGTTGAAAGGGTTAGTCAATACAGACTATCCTAGGTTCGTCATAAGTGTGTTAGTCACAATGACAAAGTCATATTCAAAAATGACTGAGGGGTCAGTCAGTTGTGGCTAACCTAGGTTCATCATTGGTGTGTTGTATTTGTATACCACTAGTTGGTGCCACCTGTAACATACAATGATGACCACTCAGTGGCTCCCCCTGGAAATTAAAAGACTAAGGTGGGTTGGTCAGTACCGACCAACCTGACACTAATAACTTACCTAGGTTGGTCGCATAGGGAGCCAGAAAAATGACTAACTAGGTTAGGTGCTGGTGACTGAGAGATTGGGCATATAGGGAGCCTAGGAATATCAGTGTAGTATGTAGCAGGGTGTGTTGCCAAGTCCTCCCCTAATCCACTAATTGGCCTAATTAGAGATGTGTGTGCCACTGCCCTGCGACAAGTATTAATTATGCCCTACCCTCTCTAGGAAATTACCAACCTGCTCCGATCACCAGATGTCGTGAGGCCCCGCGCGGTTCACTTCGTCTTCAACCCGTTGCCAAGGAACTCCACAGACAAACTGTAAAAGAAATAATCCTTTGATGCGATTTCTATATTCGCTAGGTGTCTCTCAGGTAATAGTATATCTTGTTTGAAGCGCGGTAGCTTTTCAGGACAGGCAGGTTTAATTGGAGAGTGGGGTGCAGCCCTGTGAAATAGATGAGGCTTGGGAATGATATTGAAGTCATTAGTCTGGGATTGAACATCTATCCAGGGTTAACCCTGTGAGGACAGCAGAAGGTTTTAATCCACTTTTCCTGTCATGATGCATGAATTCAGCCCTGGTGAGTAACTCACCACTGCTGCATTCAAGTACCATGCCGACCCGGCAGGGTTGAGACACTCCCACATGGATTGTCATGATGCACCAATTCAGCACAGGTGAGTTACTCACCAGGGCTGCATCGGTGCATCGTGACCACAAATGTCATCTTTTAGTGACACACCATCCTTGAAGGGTTAACGGGTTAGAGATGGGATCTTAAGTAAAGGTTGACTTCTGAACAATCAATCAAAATGTAATTAAAGGGCCTGCTCTGGGGTTGGTGTGCTGATTTAAATCTCACTAGACCCAATTTGTCAAATGGAAGTGAAGCTCTAACCTTTAACTGTTTCACAAGCTGTGACTTTCCTCCAGCGTGAATGAGATATTGAGATAAAGTAAAGGCTTGCTCATGAGTCAGAGACTCCTAAGGCAGGTCAGTATTATGACCCTATTCACTTGTGTTAGCACAGGTATGAAGTTACATCCTAAGTGTCTCCACTGAACAGACTTAGTATGCCAGACTCATTGATAGGCCATGGGCGCATCCATGTTCGGGGGTTAGAAGTTCAATCAGGTGGACGCTTCAGGTTAGGCTTTAGCAAGTTCCAGACTAGGCTTTAGCAAGTTCTAAGTAGGGCTTTTCTAGGTTGGGCTTAAGCAGTTTTCAGCCTAGGTTTTAGCAGGTTCCATGAGGCTTTTGCAGGCTCAAGACTAGGCTTTAACAGCTCCCAGACTAGGTTTCAACAAGTTCCAGGCTAGGCTTAAACAGGCTTTTACGCTTTTCAAGGCTTTAGCAGGTTTCAGGCTAGACTTTAGCAGCTCCAAAGCAAGGTTTTATTAGCTCCTAGGTTAGGCTTTATCTGATTCCATGCTAGGCTTTAGCCGGTTCCATGCTAGGTTTATCATGTCCAAAATAGCCTTAAGCAAGCTCTAGGCTTTTTGGAAAAGCTTTATCAAGTTTCACGATAGGCTTTAGCAGGTTCAAGCCTAAGCTTTAGCACGTCTCAGACCAGCCTTAACAGGTCCAGGTTAGGCTTTGTCAGCTCCTAGGTTAGGCTTTATCCTGTTTCAGGCTAGGCTTTAGCAGGTTGAGTGGTTGTCCTGACCGCCCCCCCATACAGGGCTGACAGTCTACCTGTAAGGCCTGCTATGTGAAGGTGGTATGTGAATCATTGATGAGGCTTAGGCTTTGGTAGGCTACAGATTAGGCTTTAGCAGGTTTCTGGCTAGGCTTAAGTAGGTTCAAGGCTAGGCTTTAGCAGGTTGAGTGGTTGTCCTGACCGGCTGACAGTCTACCTGTAAGCCCTGCTATGTGAAGGTGGTATGTGCATCAGTGATGAGGCTTAGGCTTTAGCAGGTTACAGGTCCGGCTTTATCAGCTCCTAGGTTAGGCTTTATCTTGTTTCAGGCTAGGCTTTAGCAGGTTGAGTGGTTTCCCTGACAGTCCCCCAATACAGGGCTGACAGCCTACTTGTAAGCCCTGCTATGTGAAGGTGGTATGTGAATCATTGATGATGCTTAGGCTTTAGCTGGTTCTAGGTTAGGCTTTAGCAGGTTTCTGGCTAGGCTTTAGTAGGTCCAATGCTAGACGTTAGTAGGGCTGATGTTAGGCATAGTGGTTGTCTTGACCGTCCCCCATACAGGGCTGACAGCCTACCTGTAAGGCCTGCTATGTGAAGCTGGTATGTGAATCATTGATGACGCCGCATGTTCCCGTGACAGTGATGGAGCACAGGGTAGTCGGGGATAACCCTTTAAGGACAGCATACTGCTCTAATCCACTCTACCAGTGGGGGTTATGATGCATGTAAGAAGCAAATGCAGCCTTTATGCATCATGCCGACCCTCCAGGAGGGTATCAATCGCATATGGTTGGCATGATGCATAAATGCAGCACTGGCGAGGTACTAACCAGGGCTGCATTCATGCATCATGACATTAATGGCATGATGCATTAAAGCACTCTGGGTTACTCAGCTAATGGCAGCATGCCCGCCCCTTCACGCCATCCACTGTAGGGCAGTATTTCCTTATTGCCCACCAGCCTAAGGCCTAGAACACGCTGTGTTTAGGCTACCCGACCCCCCCCCCCCCCCCCCACAGCCTATATAGATGAATGCAGCAAGAAAGGGTGACTTTTCAGAAAAGTCGATGATAACGTTTTTGAACATTTCTTAAGCAATACCAACAAATACATGAATAAAACCTCAAAATCCTGCATTCTGAAAACACTTTTTGATCGATAATTGTCTTTTGCATCTCCTGATGTTATATATTTGCAAATATAACGATCACAGGCAGTGTTATAATGATTCTGCTCAAACCAATGTAAACACAACTTTATCATTAGAAAAGCCACCCTTTCTTGATACATGGGTCTATAGCAAAACAGGCTAGATTCTAGTTGTTTTATCCAACTTGAGGTAAATCAAATGTAAGGCAACTTTTGGGCTAGTTTTAGCGTTGGCACAATAGTCCACCGTCACGCCTATATTATAAGTATTGAAATATCACTCGACGTCAAACGATATGCTATTCAATTTGAAATTCCTGAATGGCCTGTATAGTAATTGTACATGAAATGACATCAATCTACCCCTTTGGCGAATTTCAACCATTTCACTAACACATAGTTCATGATTTACATTATTTGAATGAGGCAATATACGGAGGCAAAATGTATTCCCCTCCTCCTCCTTCGTCATCGGCACTTCATTTCACACTCCATATTGCGTACCAGTCACCCTGGGTAATAAGTATGTAAATATAACTCCAGGATTCCAGTCCACCTACATAGCCTGAGAATCAGAATGCCATCTACACTGATAATCTACATGCCCCAGGTTTAGTTTGTAGTGGCTACCCCAGGTTAGTCATCGGGATATCGGTCAGAATCACAGACTGTTCAATATTCATACATGTACTTAGTCTGATATTAATAGAAATGGCAAGACTAAGGTGGCTTGCAATTGGTCATTACTAGCCAACCTGCCATTATCAACTAACTTAGGTTGGTCGTGTATAAGCTTATATAGGGAGCCAACAAATAACTAACTAGGTTAATCACTAGTGACTGAGTTGTTAATGTTCAACATCGTGTCGGGACATCAACATCAGTCCCATCTATTTTCTGTATACTAATCCCCAGAATATCTTCTGGAATAACTTATTCCATCGGGCACAAGCCCCAATAAACTAACATTTTATTAACCCCTTTATTTGATTATAGCGTATGGGCCTACCTTATACATTTTTTGTAGAGTCTAAATAAAAGAATTTCAACTCAACTCAACTCAACTCAGCCAGTGCCGACTAAGGTCAGGATACTCACATGGGACGCGGTATGGTATTTACACACTGCATATATCCCCCATAATGCAGCATTCTCCTCCTCCACACCAGGCCCCATAACCCTCTAAGGGCAACAGTGGCAGCCTTGTATGCTCCAGTCCCAGGGTAACGGGCGTGCCGACACTGGGCTTGGTCGCAGATAGAACGTTCAGTTAAGCTCCCGGAAGTTGGTGCACTCGCCGAGCACAATTTAGTGACGTGTTGTGGGGCTACTGAATAACGATTGGCGAGTGTAAATGTAGCGTTCTTGCCTCCTATACTAGAGAGTTCCAGCTCGAACGATTTGTAGCACTGACCCCAGACTGAGTAATTCCTCAGTCTGTGGCGAGCCGAGACTGCAGCAGTGGCTGCATAGCACTTACCTAAATGCATTATACCATTTATTGTCATAGTGCGTGAATGCAGCCCTGGCGAGTAACTCGCCAGGGCTGCCTCAATGTATCATTCCGATCCCACAGGGTTGATACACTCCTTAACGGTCAGTGTGATACATTACCATGCAATGGCAGGTTCTTTGCTAGGGCTGCATTTGTGCATCATGATGACGCATGAGTGCATCATGCTGCCCTTGTCGTCATGATGCACCAACGCGACTCAGAAAGTAACTCGCCGGTGCTGCATTGGTGCATCATACTGAACCTTCGGGAGTGTCTCAACCCCGTAGGGTCGGCATGATGCATCATGACGACCACAGCATGATGCATTAAGGCATCATGCTGTCCTTAAGGGTTAAAGTGCTATCCCGCCCCTGGACCAGGACTCCCCCTGGTGGTACCTCAGGTACTACTAGCGCCCCCCTGCGGCCACCTCAGTACCCTTCTATGCCGACATTAGGGAGTGACCATTTTTTAACAACAGGGGGGGTGGTTTTCTGCGCGAAGCGCACAACATTTTATTCACCCCCCCCTGGTCAACGAGTTGAAATTTTTAACCCCCCCCCCCCTTCGGGTCGGAAATCGGCGCCCGCGCGGGGCCTTTGAAGCATAGTTACGCGCGGGCTTTTTGGCCCAAAACCGGTTAAATTTTTTTGACCCCCCAAGAGGGGTCCATCAGGCATCAGGGAGCCCCAACAAAAGGGCAATAAAATCTACATCTATAGAGCAATAATGTTTTAAGTGGACCCAAATCTGGCGAAAGGTACTGATTCCTGATATGATTGGGCTTATATATTCAAAAGCAGCAGGATCAATTTCCCCCCGATTGGAGCCAATCTCAGAATGTTTACACTTTGGTGAGGCCCCCGGCACCCCCCCCCCCTCCCCCACCCCTGCGGCTCCCTATAACTGTGAATTATAGTGTACTTTAGGGCTCTGGGGTCAAGGGTCAATACAAGGTCATCACAAGGTCATGGGCAATCTGGGACCGGCTCGCCGAATCCAAATGAGGGGTCTCTAAGGTGGCCAACCTTGTACCCTTAATTACGGCTTCCATCATATCTAGTTTAGCATTTTCTTTCATGAACACTGCCCATTCAGATTGATATTTTCTAGTGACTCCAGAATTGACCAAAATCAGTCATGATCAATTATGAATCAGGAAAATTAACCTGATGTTAGCCAAACTAGATCATTCAGATTGCCTGATTCACTCTGGATTGACCAATACCAATTACCAAAATGCCAAATAAAGTTAAATTGTTCTCAAAAAAAAATATTAATAAAAAAAAAAATTCTATGTAGTGCTTCATAGGTGGTGTCTACTAAGTTACCCATATGCTACTTTTAGGCCCAAGATCATGCTATAGATACATACACTTGGTGGTATAGTGTACTCATGTATATTATCACCTTACTTCATATTCCTATCCAAAGAGTGGGAAGCATAAAAAACATAAGTATGTCATATATGTAGAGTTCGTCTGTTCTACTAGTTTATGATTCGAAATAAAAGACACGAACCGCTGACTTCTTGGTGAGATGGGAAGAATAGGATAAGTTTTATTAGGGCTTCAACCTGTATAAAAAGGCTAAACATTTCGTCCCAGCACTCGCTAGTGTAGTCCTTCAATATAATTCGGTATCGTTCAATAAGTAATCTTTCGGGGCATGAGACCTGAGAAGGTCTGCCTGAACCAGGGGAAGGGGAGCAGCATTTATACTAACTGTTGACGCTCACAGCGACACCTGAATCAGGCTCGACATAATACTGAGTAGGCGTTCGATTAATAACATAAGTATTCGTGCCCCTACGTATACTATATACTGACTCCCACGACTGGAATATGCCCTTAAATACGTTACCTCAGAGTTGAACCTCCCCCAGTACCCCCAAGGCTGCAGGGGCTGCCTACACGTGGGTCCATAAGGAGTCATCACTTCTACACCCCCCCCCCTACCATCCCCCCTACCACCCCCCCCCCCCCCCAGCCCCCAGGCACTGTTTGGGATTAGAGCGAATCTGGGCCAACTCAGTGGGGAGACCAGGTACAGCAACGTGTAGTTCAGTGAGGGCGGAAATAAGGCAAAATAAAAAAAAAGTTTTGTTTCAGGTAACATGGGATGAAACTCTAGGGTCGGTAGGTCGGATTTTTTTTTTTTACTTTTTTTTTTTTTTTTACATAACCCTAAAATTGACCCAAAAAAGTATTAAAATGGGAAGATTTTTTTCAAAACTTTTGCAAACCTTAAATTTACCCCCAAAAAGTGTAGAAATAAGAAAAATTCTTCAAAATTGCATAAAAAAACGTAGGGTCGGCCCTGTTAACATAGGGTCGGTCGGGTGACCTGAAACAAACCTTTTTTTTTGGCCTAATGAGCACCATCTGCAGTAGAAGCTACTGGTATACCATCTAGAAATCTCAAATTGTATAAAACATTTGGGCACCAATCGGACTCCCTGGGTGAGGAGAAATATTTAGACGAGGGAAATTCTGATTAAACCAAAATTTCTAATTATTAGAATTTGTTCTTAATCGTATTATGTCTAATCCGGCTGAGGGCTTATCTGATACCTTATCATTATGAAGGAGGATCGTCTAAAGGATTCTGTGGTTTTCACGGTACCTAGTTCCCCCGACAGCAATGCTCAAAGTTGGGAATAAAGCCATAAAATCTCAGACCCAAGAGCATACAAAGCGATCAGTCCAGCTTCAGACATCTTCATGGTATTCTCTCTCAATTATTAATGGGATATTCTCCTTTCCAAATTATAATTGAATTTCAAAAGAAAATTATTAGTATTAAAGCAGAGATTATGCCATGTAATTCCCAACGGTGGGAATAAGGCATGGATAAAAGGCATTGGGCTCAACCCTTTAAGGGCCGCAAAGTTCTTTAATGTACCATGTCATTTACAGTGATGTATAAATGCAGCACTGGTGAGCAACTGGTCAAAGCTACTTGTATACACAATGCCCACCCTGCCGGCTAGGATAACCTATCCCAGAGGAGCGGCATGATGCACCAATGCATCATATAGTGTATCACATATAGTACATTTATTTTTTTGAAATACAAGTTTTACTATGCTTAACTATAGGAAGGGCCGTATTCAATACCCCCATTGAATACAATGTGGCCGTATTCAATGGGCTAAGAAAATGCAGTATTTCTTCATTAAATGGCTTCAAATAAAAAGATAAATGCAAATGTCAACTACATTGATTCCTCTCTTCTGTATTCCAATTGTGGGGGCTGGGGCATATCCCACTCAGCCTGCGGCTTTGTGGGATATGGCCCCAGCCCCCACTCATGAAATACTGCAGAGACGGTATCAATGTAGTTGGCATTTGTCTATTCATTGCCATCCACAGAATTTCCTCAAGACAATTGTCTGTCCTTGAATGGTTAGCATGCAGTGTCCCATGGGGTCACACCAGGCAGGGTATTATTTTACTGGAGAGGAGGAGATATGATTTCCTTTGGGGTTTGCTAAGGAAGAGACAATGAGGAGAGGGGTAGGAGGGATGGGTGGGATGGGTTGGGAGGGGATCTAGGCTGATCCCCAGTTAATGACATGGGGCTTATTGCTATAATTAGTTCTGGGTTGGACCAGCACCAGAACCCAGTTTTGGTACCAGAACCATCTCCATACAATGTGTATACATTCCCTGCTCAGGGTGTGTTCAAAACAAATTTTATTCACTTTCATGATATTCGACAAATTTGTATCTCGGCATAGTTCAGGCTATCTCTTGGCAGTTATATAATTACAATAATATAAGGGTACATGTTGTTATGAATATAAAGATTAATATATAGATTGATATTGGACTTTAGTCCTTCAGAAATTGTCTTATCTGATACAGTTCGATGTAGAGAGCTTCTACATGGTCGTGGATGACCCTTGCCTAGGTCAATCCATGCTGATGAAATCACATTAATGGGTTTTTGATGACGTTTTGTGCTGTGTGAGTGTAATATAGACTAAGTGGCCCGAACCAGGAACCAAAGCGTATACAAAAAAGCTAGGCTTCCCACAACTGACAGAGGTAACAACACCAGACACCTATGGCTGCAACACAGTACAGTGTATATTGCTCACACCTGCTCCTACATAAGGATGCTCTGACCCCTGACTTCTACGGCCATACCTCCAGCACCTTGCCGACCCTAAAGGTATCTGTCTCGCCCTAGCCCCTCCACCCCTCATCACCCTTTCCCCTCTCGGGGTTGTATCACTTCTTTATTGTGGCCACTGGTGCTCCCATACAAAGGTTTCTCCAGCCCCTTAAACCGCGTCTGCCCTCCCGGTCCCCTGTGCTGGATGTCTTCTATGTTCAGTTCTACCATAGACTTCCATAGATAGGCATTTATTTCATGGTGAATACGGCACTCCCATTGACTTAGCCAAAGCAGGCCGTATTTAACACCTCCGTGAAATAACCCTTGTCCGTATTTCACGGCCTGTCAACCCATCAAATTTGTTTATTTAAATACTGTAAATTAGCTTTTTTAGACTTCAGTTAGCTTTGTATATGTATTGTACAGTGGCCCAACACCACGCGTTGACATCTCCCTGCCATTGGGTCACATGACCCTTCATCCCGTGGTGCTTCCCTCCCTTCAGTAAAGGCGTAACATACCCAATGATCAAATAACCATATACACCATTTTATAACGTTATATAACGTTATATGTCAACGTTTTTCTCAAGCTCTTTAGTATGGCATAACGTTATGTTAAGTTTAAAACGTTATTTTGACGGAAAATAACGTTATTTAGTTAGCTGCCGTCCGTCCATACTGATATTTTGATGTCCAGAGGTTATTCCCTACAAGATGGCCATGGTGCTGTACAGACCTATGTTCTACCATTGTACCACCATAGAGTGAATGCTATGTCAGTGCAGGCACCTTGAGCAGCTCCCGAGCAGCTCCCGAGCAGCTGGCGGTCTGCTCATTTGTCGCAGTCATGCTCGGCCTGACCTAGATTCCTTCAACAGAGGCGGGCTCCTTAAGTTAAGTAGATCCAGCCCCGTCCCCAGCCTGCAACATCAAACCACCCCCTCCCCCCTCTCCTCACAGACCCCCTCACTCCCTCCCTCCCCCATCCCCCCTCCACCACCCGCCGTACTCAAGGGAGTGATCATTTATCATCAACAGGGGGGGGGTGGTGGATTTGGGCGGGGGCAAAACAATTTTGACCCCTTGACCGGGGGGGGGGGGCAAAAAAATTTGGACCCCTCTTGGGGGGGGGCAAAAGAATTTAACCTGTTTTGAGCCAAAAAGCCCGCGCGTTACTATGCTTCAAAGGGGCCGCGCGCGAGCCGATTTTCGACCCTAAGGGGGGGGGGGGTAAAAAATTTTGACCCCTTGACCGGGGGGTGTAAAAAATTTCGCCCGCTCCGCGCGGAAACCCACCACCCCCCCCCCCTGTTGTTAAAAAATGATCACTCCCCAACCAGTCACTTAGTCTAACACTGCTGCTCTTACCATCCCTCCTACACCAGCCCCACCACTGCTGCCTTCATCTGACTGGCTCTATGCTTCTCCGCAATATCTCGTTAAAGCCACCCTTTCTATTTTATATGTACTCTTTCTTTGTGGTGCCCCCCTGATCTTTCTAGCTCTCTCTCTCTCTCTTTCTCTCTCTCTCTCTCTCTCTCTCTCTCTCTCTCTCTCCCTCTCTCTCTCTCTCTCTCTCTCTCTCTCTCTCTCTCTCTGTATCTCCCTCTCCCTCAGCTCACTCTCCCTTCATCCCCCTCTATACCACTCCCCTGTCTCTCTGCCTCCCTTGGCCTACGCCCTATACCTCCGCCACTACTACAGAATCAGCACTAGTCACCCTACATCACAACTGCCCTCATCAGCTTACTGTTCTCCGACTGATGAGTAGCTGCAGGCTACCCCTTACATCTATATCCTGGGTAGGCGGGGGCGTACAGTGGTATCTCCGACATGGCTAATCATTGATACTAGAAATTTGGTGAAATAAGGATCTCACAGTCAAGGTCCTCGCCAGGAAGTCTGACATCAGGTACTACTTGTCTTGCTGAGACAGGTGAGCAGCTGTACATAGCTGTGAGCAAGTGAGTAAACTGGGTCAATACACTCTCACAACGGAGGTTGCCTATAGTAAGGTACAGTGTGGGACACTCTGAATGTCAGCCATTTTTTTGCACTGCCCCCTGTGAGATGACATAGGAGGTGGTAGACAACCACAAAAATGCTTAAAATCTCAAATATAAAGTACTTCTTAGGTACTGGAATAGCAGCGTGTAACTGAATCAGGATATAAGTAAGGTCTGTACCATTTTGGGCATCTAATTTCACTCAGATTGTCCCTTGTGCACCCTGCACAGCAGGTGGTAGTCAAATGGTTTCCCACACTGTTAGTAATATATCAGAACATCTGTCTGGAGAATGGCATGACCTAGTTAATGCACGTGGCTGTGAGACCAGTTCTGAACAGCTCCCGGCACCAGCTGCCTGCTGTGCTGCACCACCTGCACCTGATAATCTGCACACTCCAGAGTCAATAGTGACTATCCCAGGTTAGTCATAGCGACATTGGTCAAAATGACAAACTGATATTCAAAAATAACCAAGGCAAATCAAAACACGACTAATGCCTTTGTCAAAGAGACTAGCCCTAGTACTTAGGTGAGACCAAGGTGAGCTGTTCATTTTGGCTACACCAACAGAATTGACTAACATAGATTGGTCGTATAGGGAGCCAGAAAATTACTAAGGGACCCTTGGTCATATCTTGGCTCCCTATACACCTAACTTATGTTAGCCAATGCTGTTGAAATGACTAACACGCTTTAGTCTTTTCATTTTAAGGCATTTAATGGTTAATCATTTTGACTAAGGCATTAATTTTGCCTTCTTCATTTTGACTAATGTGCCCATGACGATCCTGGAATAGCCACTACTGACTAACCTCTTAAACCTATAGATTATCTGTGCAGTGGTAGGGTGTATGTAAGGGGGGGGGGGGATGGTAATGTTGTCAGGATTGGAATCAGAAACATAGAACTCTATCAAAGAGGAACACCAGAGGGTCTTGTAATGTAATGGATGGTCTACTCTGAGAGGACATCTGTCATCAAACGAGGCGAATATACACCGGAAGCTGTATCAAAGAGAAATAACAAAGGGTGTACAGTAAATTGATATGGAGGATATATATGGAGGGAATATACATTGGAATACAGGCGTTTTATCAAAGAGGAATAACAAAGGGTTTGTAGTAATTCATGGAGGGGATACATGGTGTGCGTAGGTGCCTTATACACTGATATTCCTAGGCTCCCTACATGCCTAACCTCTCAGTCACTAGTGCCTAACCTAGTTAGTCATTTTTTGGCTCCCTATACGACCAACCTAGATTAGTTTTTATTGTCAGTTGGTCACTACTGACCAACCCAACTTAGTCTTTTTAGTTCCAGGGGGAGCCACTGAGTGGTCTTCACAGGTGGCACCAACTAGTGGTATATAAATACAACACACCAATGATGGACCTAGGTTAGCCACTACTGACTGACCCCTTGGTCATTTTTGAACATAAATTTGCCATTGTGACTAACACTCATATGACCAACCTGGGTTAGTCTGTATTGACCTATGGATTTCAGTGTACAAGGGTGTTGTAAATGATATAGCCTTATGATACAGCTGTCGTCAAATGGATGGGATTATGTGTGAAATAAGTAATACAATACATGGGTGGTGTGATGTACAGGGGGGGAGTGGTGTATGATACTATACAGACCTGTAGTCAAATGAGGGAGTCCTTTAATTGTGTATCAACGTTCCCTATATAAGAGGAGGACATAATTGTATATCAATTGATTAAAAAAAAAAAATTAGTGGGGGGAGGGGAGTTGTTCAGAATTTGAGACAAACCTTAGTGGCCAACTTCAGCATAGTGCTTTAATGCACTAATTATGCGCTAATGCTACTTAAATCTAAGGACTGTATAATGCATCAATGCATCATGTCCTTGGTCGTCATGATGCAAAAATGCAGCCCTGGCGGGAAATCACCAGGACATTCTGAAGATTAATGAAAAGTCGTTGACCTTTGTCGATGGGTTCGCTGTGACGCCTGTGCCACAGAATTGACCCCCTCAGAGAGGGACTTTGTCGGTCGGCGTCTGTCCTAGAATGGCGGGACCCTGGAGGGGTGGGGGTGAGGGGTGGTGACCTGACAGACAGGGGCGCACGGTGGCCACAACACGGCTACATATTGCAGGGGATGTCATTAGGCATGGGTCTACAGGGGAGGGGTGCCCCGTAAGGTAACCCTGCAAGGGCTGCATGGTGCTTTAATGTACCATGATGCCCTGGGTCGTCATGCTTGCATTCATGCAGCCCTGTGAGTACACACTAGACCTGCACTCAAAAAATAAACTTGTCTCCAGACTCTTCAAAGTGATGGTCATAAAATAAAAGAGTCAAAAACTTGTCTAAGTGACAAGGAAGTGGGTCTTACTGGAGATAGAAGACCCACTTGGCATGTGCCAGCCCAAAACCCGACATTTGCCAGCTCCAGATTCTATTTGTGGGATGGTAACCTGATAGGTTAGACAACTTTTGACTCGTTTATTTTATGACAGTCACTCAGACGAGTCTGGGGATGAGTTTACTTTTTCAGTGTGTATTCAAGCGTGGTATCGATACTATAGGGTTAATATACTGCGAAATGGGGTGCTGGCGAGTTACTCGCAAGTGGTGCATTGGGGCAACATGAAGACAGATTGACATGAGTCTAAAGACCTCATGCCACCCTTAGATGGTTATGGCCGCTTGATGCTAGGGGACAGGCATTGTGAAAGCAGTTTATATCTGTCTGTCTCTTCTAATAACAGGTCATTCCGGTACCATGTCATTTTTATTGGGTTCTCCCTTTTCATATATCTCTATTTCTATTTCTACCTGCTTTCCCTGACTATACGAGCGGGTATGGTACATAATACATTGGCTGTCACTGGGTAAGACTCGAGGACAAGAAGACTAACCCCTGAGGGATGGGCCCTATGCAGACCAGCCATTCCAGAGCATTGGGGCACAATGTATATTTCATCAACATGTCCTTGTATTTCTGACTACACAGATAATATAAATGCCCCGGCCCTTAGTCTGAAGTGACTATCCCAGGTTAGTAATATGGGCATTGGTCAGGCATGACCAGGTGCTATTCAAAAATGACTGAGGCAAAATAACAATGACTAACGCCTTATTGAAAATGAATCAGCCTAAAACTCATTGAAATGGAGAAGTCTAAGGTTAGTTGGTCAGCACTGATCAACCTGACAATATTAACTAACCTAGGTTGGCCATATAGGGAGCCATAAAATGACTATTTGGTTTAGGAACTATAGTGAGTGAGAGATTGGTCGTATAGGGGGCCAGAGAATATCAGTGCACCAGTCTGCATTCTACTGTTATGCAGCCTATACGAAATCCTGCCGGACACTGGCTATAGCCGGCAAAAAAGCCTGCCGGGCCGGCAGAAACGTTGCTACTGCCGGCCCAAATGACTCGCTGTCGTCTGCAGGTCCTTGCCTACATGTCAGTTTTTACGGCTTGTAAATAGGACCAGTATTAAGGTTTCCACAGCATAAAATAGAAAGCATGAATATCTACTGTAATCTTCTTCATTGATTTAAATTTTCAATTGATTTGTATATTTGTAACATACAGGGTAACACTAATCATTATCATCATTAGTGTGAAAAGTTGCCTTTTATTTGATTTTTAAATAAAAAGATTGTACTCCGATATCCGGGCCTGCGAAAAATAAGCCGGGCCTGCAAAATGAAATATCTGCAGGAC
This sequence comes from Harmothoe impar, assembly GCA_947462335.1. NCBI lineage: Eukaryota > Metazoa > Annelida > Polychaeta > Phyllodocida > Polynoidae > Harmothoe > Harmothoe impar. Next base: position 82,013,562 of record OX381708.1, read on the forward strand.
CGAATGTCCTGCATGGTGAAAATGGTTCGTATAAAGCCAGATGCACCTCGGTTTGGTATGGTGCATGCGTGACCCTAGCATACAATACAAGCTTTATTACACGACCATAAGACATTTTTCTATCCCCCCTACCTCTTAGGTGCTGTTTACATCGCAAATTTAGTTGTTTATATCGTTAATTTACATTGTTCATGTCGTCGTCTGCTTTGTTTACATCGCCGCCATTGCCCTGTCACGTGATCCTAAATGCTGTGTTCTGATTGGTCTACAGCACTAAAAAAGCGTACCACACGTAGGGTTGGTACGGGAAACCGTACCACAGCCCCGGGTGGTACGTTTTTTCTTCTTTGTTCTTACATAGGATCGTACCAATAATGTTAGGTCGTGTAATAAAACTACAGACTTCTCCAGTACACACACGGGGTGTACATCCACACATATATACCACCGCTAACCCTGCATGTTAGATTTGAGCGACATTTACTGTCATAATGTATTAGTGCACCATGCTGTCCCTTTGGTATGATTTATAAACCAAGATGGCATGATGTATTAATACGGCCCCAGTAGGTCAGCTGCCTGGGCTGCATTCATGCATCTTCAAGACAAAGGGCTTTTTTGTGTTCCAACTTGGTCACATGATTTTCATGATTTTACGTGACTGCTGGACCTTTATTTGTCTCTAAGTTTGAATCCTGTGGTGTGTACTTTCTGTATCAAATATGGGTAGAGACCCTGATGTGTAGTTTTACAACCAAAATGTTATATATAAGTGTTGAAAGAAGGGTATAATAGGATAAAGTAGTGAGTGTTTTGACTAATTCCCCAACGCTAGAGGGGGATGGTTAGCCATAGAAGATGATTTAGGATGATGAGTAAAAATCAGGTATGAGATGAAGTGGTATTGGCGTAAAGCATCATTCAGACATTGAAGGGTTAAGAAAGTCCTCTACAAAGGAAAAAAAGCTTCTGTGTGAGACTCCTCGACAGTCTAGTGTCAAGGGAACCACCTAAGGACCACTTATTTAACTCAGTTAAATAATTGTATTTGGTCGTGGCTCGCCCTGCCGGTCCCCTTGAGGTCTGAGCCTATTAACCCTTTAAGGACGGCATGATGCCTTAATGCTTCATGCCTTAGTCGTCATGATGCATGAATGCAGCCCTGGTGAGTAACTCGCCAGTGCTGCATTCATGCATCACGACGACCCTATGGGTTTGAGACACTTGCTAAGGGTCGGCATGATGCACCGATGTAGCACCGGCGAGTTACTCGCCGGAGATGCATTGGTGCATCATGACGACAAATTCATCTTTTAGCGACATCCGTCCTTAAAGGGTTACAGCGGGAGGGTAAGGATGTTAGAACGGACGGGTACTTGTGGTACTGTCCCGGCAACTCTCACAGCTCATATATCTGTAAAGGCGAGGACTGTGTTGTCGGAATAATATCCCTGGTTTTAAAAGAGCGCCGGTTTTGTGTACGCACCAGGCCCTAATAGATTTAAGAGCACCTAGGTGCATTACCACAGTAAAAACCCAGCTAATAAAACTATGTTATCTTTAGTTGTGTATCTATAAAGGCGTAGACCACTGTATTGTTATGATGATACGCCTGGTTTTAAAAGAGCGCCGGTATAAGTGTCAGTGGTAGAGAGAGGTCTTCAAATGTTGTTATGCACTAGCATCTTAAATAAGCGCCTGTCCTGTAATAGCGCCGGGATAAAGGCCACCCTAAATTGAAAAGTACACAAGCTCATTATCACGACAGTAGGCTTTTAATGTGTTTTACTGCTTCAAATAGGACAGCAGTATGATACACGTTAGTGGCAGTAGTGTATACTGGCTTGTTCTGGTCAATATTTAGCACCTTGATGTCTTGAAGGTGTCACGTAATATTGCCCTAACCCGAGTAATTTATATTGGTAAAGGTGTGGCCATTGTATGCTTTAAAGTCTATATCTATAGTATAACACTTTGAGGCATTCATTCATGACTAATGTAACTTACATTGTAAGTGGAAGCAAAAATAGTTAATGCATATCTTGCCCCAGTTAGATTTTTACTTGAATCCCTTAGTGCTAAATTGTGATTGATTGAGAGGCTATTAATTACTCCTTGATTCCTGAATGACAAAAGTACCGGATAAAAACAAGAAAGCATTTCCAGATGGATAAACGTGTTTGATATCAATCCAAACTCCTTTAGATAAATCACCTAACCCCTTAGTTTCTTGATACTACCTTAAAGTCGTCCTGATGCACCAATGCAGCTACTGCCTTGTATATATCATCCTGACCTTTTGGGGCTGTACAGATAGCATAGGGTCTGCATGATGTTAGCATGCCCCAGGTATTAAATCGGTATACAGCCCTTAAAGCCCCACCCCCTCTATTAAGGCCCAGGGTGCTGGTCCTTGCTCCATTCTAACAGCAACTGGACGGATAGCAAGAAAGAGTTAAAGCTTAAATCCATCACTTAACCTAATTTCAGCCATTTGCAGAATATTCTCAGTCCGCTACACTGCTTCCTATCATTTACATAAGTGGGTGATTTCCTCAAATTGAATTAGATATTGGGTACTTGGGATGCAATCTAACCAATTGAACCGAAATATCTCTATTTTCTACTGATAAATGTTAACATTAAGCCCAACCCCGGAAACATCAATTTAGTGAACCGACTGCAATTTGATAGCCTTAGGCCTTTAAGGGACGGCATAGCGCTTTAATGCATCATGCCCTTTGACGTCATGATACATGAATGCAGCATTGGTGAGTAACTCGCCAGGGCTGTATGCACACATCATGTAATACCTTCATGAGAGTCTCAATCCTGTAGCGTCCAATGCAGTCTTGGCGAGGTTTTTTTTAAATAAGAGCTGCATTCATGCACCACACGACCAAATGAATGATGCATTAAAGCAGTATGCGGCCCTTAAAGGGTTAATAGAGGGAAGGCGATTCGGTAGTTGAGACTAATGTCGAGTCGGATGGCATTGATTTAAGATTTGTTCTGTGAAGTTTTCTGTGACATCTTGAGGTAAATAGCAACCAAAGTGAAGGGCCGAGGGAATAATCTGAATAGTAAATCTTGGTTATTGAACATGTTTGTTATATTTGGACGGATAATAATTAACCCTTTAAGGGAATCATGCTTTTATGTACCATGCCCTTCTGTTTATATAAGCGCTGCTGCACTACCCTGATAATCTGTGATCATTCAAAGTATATTTTTTTGAGACAAAATGTAAAACTTATCATAAAATACCAATATCTTTTGAGTGTAGTATATACATCATAACCGTGTGTTGCAGACTTGTCATGAAATCAATGTCAGTACCGGTAATATGCTGTGCCCAGTCATATAGAATGTTGACTTATAGTTGTATGGATCCTGCCAGTTTGGAAATCAAACCAAGTATTAAGACCTGCCTGTAGATATGTTATTCGGATAATGTGAATTGTGTAAACATACACCATTATCAGTATTGTAAGATTCACCTGGCTCAAGTCTAAGGGCTCTACTTGTAGAGGATTTTGCACCGATAAAATGTTGAAACTCAAAAACTCTCTGTCGGCATGATGCATGAATGCATCGCAGAGGATTAACTCATTAGTGATGCACTCCTGATTCATCTATGGTGGTGATGCACTTCTAAAAGGTCTGTATAATGCACCAATGCAGTGCCAGCGAGTCATTTCTTGAGACTGTGTTGTCGCATTATGCCAATAACTTAAAGTGGCATAGTTCGATGATTAGGGCTCAAAAATTGATTTTGCTAAAATTGAACCAGAATGTTAATATGGCCATACTTCATGTCCTACCTACTTTATTAAACATTATTCCCTGTAATTCAGCTTAGATTTCAGTTAATGATAATTATTTTGCTCAATTTAAGACTTTTGGAGTGCAATTTCAACCATTGAAAATACACTGTAAAGGGCTATACCTGTGTTTCATGGGACCATTTTTATTGTATCCCATCCTCCAAATATGATATTGCACTGCCATTTTGAACATATTTAAATAAAGGGGTTAACCCTTTAAGGGCCACAGACTGTGTTAATGCATCATGTCCCCTGTCAGCATGATGCATGGATGAAGCCCTGGTGAGCAACTGGCCAGAGTTATATATATTCAAACATAATGTTGACCCTACGGGCCTCATACACTCGGCATGATGCCCCATTGTAGCACTGGTGAGTTACCCGCTGGGACTATATTGATGCATCATTACAGCAGATTTAGCTTTTTAGCAACATGCCGTCCCTAAAGGGTCAAGAAAGTCAGCCTCACAGAATTAATGCTTGCCCAGACCAACGTTATTGCATTATTTAAGGAGCGGAAAGACGAGTAATGGGGAACCGGCAGACAAAGATCGTCCAGTCTGACGGGAAATGTAGACACAGTAGTCAAAGTGACGCGGGTACATGTTGACGAGTCAGAAGGCAAGAGGGGAATTAACTCACCCTTGAATAATCTGTTAGTTATATGTCAGTGTAACATTTATTAATCGGTGAATTGGTGAGTATAGAACAGGAAAGGTAGAAAAGAGAGAGAGAGAGAGAGAGAGAGAGAGAGAGAGAGAGAGAGAGAGGGAGAGAGAGAGAGAGAGAGAGAATGAGAATACATGGAGGGTCCAAGGGCAGAGACAGATAGATACAGGCACTGAATGGAGCCTTTATTTCACTCTCCAAGAGCCCTCCATTGTCTGACTGGGAGGAGGGTCCAGTACCACCAGACCCTCACCACAGTGCTTCACTCTCTAAGATGAGTGCTACTTACCATGGCCAGCGTCGGGCCGACGCTCACATTTGTCTTAGTGCAGAGGGTTAAGGATCAACACTTGGTTGTGGAGCAGGGACCGGGACTGAGGCTGTTGTCATGGTTATAGGTGCAGCAAGGCTGAGAGATGAATGGCAGCAGAGTCAGGGAACAAGACACGGGTGGTCATCCAGGGGGGGGTACTCCACCATGTATTGGATAACGACTGCAGCACAACTCTGAAAAGCTGTGGCGGTGAGTTTCCATTAGATCATGAAAACGGGGGCGATCAGATGCCGTCAAGGTTCCTGATAAGTAGGGTGGTTAAAATCATATTATTAAATTGAGCAAGGTTTCTTGCTAAAAGGGGTGGATAAAATTGATTTTATACAAAATTCAGAGACCTTAACTTGTAATATCTCATCAAATCTCCCAAACTCTTAAAAGTGGGGCAGTCAAATCTCTGAATCTCTGTTAAATAGGGCAGTCGATTCTCCCAACCTCTAAAAAGTGGAGCAGTCAAATCTCCCAATCTCTGAAAAGTAGGGCAGTCAAATTTCCCAACCTCTGAGAAGAGGGGCAGAAGGCCGGCAGTTGCTATCTACCCTCAAAGACTCAGTGCCCCCCCCCCGGGATGGTCATGCCTGTCTGTGTGAAGCCTGTGGTCTGAGAGGGATAGGACGTGGGTGTTAAAGGAGGGGAATGGGGTCCGGGGAAGTAGGGAGAGAAAGGGGTGCGTGATGTAGACAAAGGACTGGACATAGGGCATGGGGCATGGATGGGTCGTAGGGCTAGAGTGTATAAAGGATCCTCTTAGCAAGATGTGTTTTTCTGGTCTTAGCATTGATGTCGGATTGCATTAGGGAACGTTCAACAATTATATCACTGTTTTTGGGACATCTTGAGGACCTACCCACCCATTTGTTACCATTTTTAAACAGTATTTGTATGCCGGACCAAAAGACCGCCTCCTCCCACGATTTATAAACACATGCAGTTGACTCTATGGGTGCGGCATAGTACTTTAATGCATTATGACCTTTTGCCCTCATGATGCATGAATGAAGCCATGTTAAAGGGTCTTCATGGTGCACCAATGCATTGGTACATCATACCGACAAACATTGGCTTTCAGAGGCCTCCTTGAAGGGTCAAATGCCCACTGCCATAAAACGATGTTGTATTTAATACCAGCTGGGTGATTATAGCTACACCTGCTTCTAATATGCCACGACGCAGACACGACTTGACCCAATCCCCTCTAACATGGGGCCTAGTGTCAGTAGATAAGAGGGACAACCATATTATTAGATCATCTAAATTGACTTGTGGGTACACACTAATCCCCGCACAGTCCATCCCGTGCCTGGAAGGTATATCAGAATAGTATTAGAGACCAACTTTGGCGATAAATTCAGTGTCACATGACACCTATTTATCATCAAAAAATGTTGTGTATATCAGAATAGGTCACATACTCATTTCATCACGTGACGAGTAGGGGTTCATGATATCTATAAAATATTATATACAGCAATTATATGTCACTACCACTTTTTGACACTCTCATCAATTGGAATATTGCAAATTTGACGAAAATAAATTTCTCACCGGTCACGTTATGAAAGACCTTCCTGTAGTCTATTTACAACATAAAGACAGACCTCAGGCAGGCCTGGCCTTGAGGAAAGCCACAAGAAGGCAGACAGACTTCAGAACAGACCCTGCCGATCTCTGCCTCCCTTGCCTTGGGCATTTACCCCCCCCCCCCCCATTCCTCCCACCCACCATCCACCATCATCACTACCACCATATAGTGGACTCTGCAGATTGGTGCTTTGATGCATATTCCCATTTGTCGTCATGATGCATGAACGCAGCTCTGGTGAGTTACTCACTAGTGCTGCATATGTGCATCAGGCTGACCCAACAGATACACTCCCTAAGGTTCGGCATGAAAGAGAAGTACATTGTCATGGAGGCTAAGGAATATATGTGAAGCATCATGGGAAAACCGTTACAAGAAATGTAACAAGGAGAAATGAAAAGCCCATTTGCTTCTCCCCCTCCCCCCACTTTGCCAGACTCCCCGTCTAAGTGCAGTGGGACAAAGTAAAGCCCCTACCTATTAGCAGTAATGAATTTAGGCTTACCTGCCGGTCATGGATTGTTGCTGGTCATAGATTGTTGCCGGTCATAGATTGCTGCTGTTCATAGATTGTTGCCGGTCATAGATTGTTGCCGGTCATAGATTGTTGCCGGTCATAGATTGTTGCCGGTCATAGATTGTTGCCGGTCATAGATTGTTGCCGGTCATGGACTTTCAACTTGTATCGATTTGGTGAGACACAGCCTGAGTAGCATGGGAGGCTTATCCCGGACCAGAACCCCATTACTCCCCACCTCCACACGTTATCCCAGCAGCCCCTGACTTCATTTCTCACTTGTCGCCACCGCTCACCACGCCACCTCTCACCCTGTGTCGACTAGGACAAGTATTTCTGATCGAATCTCGGCGTCTAGGACTTTTTTTTTCATTTTCATTGGCACTTTTTATTTTCCTCATTTAAGTAGGGCCTAGTGCTATATTTAGTCCCTTAGGACCCACCACAGACTGGAAGCTTTTGTTTTTTGTTGTCCCATTGCTGTATTCTGGTCGGAAGACCAGCTGATATTAGAAAATATCAATGATAGATATTTACCCTACATGCTAGTAGTGATGTATTATTTGCATACTCTCTAAGGGCTCTGATAGCCTGAGTTCTTAATGTCGCCTTATAAATCGATAGAATAGACAGCTTTGATACTCTTTATATACAATTCACCAATCGATAGAACCCCGTTGATACACTATAAAGGCATTATTTTTGCAGTCGTCAATAGAACTCATTAATGATTCAGGCGTACAGTGCTATAGGACAGCGTTGTTACAGGGTTGTTATAGAGAAGAAGATAAGAGTAGATGAAATGGTTATTCATGTAAAGGGAGGATCAAAGCGTCATAGATCAATGTAATGAACCTGTGTTGACACTTTTGTAGGTAGCTTATCGGCCTTTTTGTCTGGCTGTTGTGTTCATTCCCTGTTTTGTGGATCGTCAGTGCTACCCCGTCTCCATCACCTCTATTTTACACTAGATACACTCAAAAAATAAACTTGTCTCCAGACTCTTCAAAGTGACAGTCATAGGATAAACGAGTCAAAAACTTGTCTAAGTGACAAAGAAGCGGGTCTTCTAGCTGGAGATAGAAGACCCACTTGGTATGTGCCAGCCCAAAACCCGACATTTGCCAGCTCCAGATTTTATTCGTGGGATGGTAACCTGATAGGTTAGACAACTTTTGGCTCGTTTATTTTATGACCGTCACTTTGACGAGTTTGGAGACAAGTTTAGTTTTTCAGTGTAGATTGACGTGCAAATGTAATATCCATCTAGACAAAGGTTCATGAGTATACATAGTTCCCCACGGAGGGTCTTTTCGCGGGCCGAATCCAATACAAATAACCCTCAATGGGGAACTATTTGAGTGCCCCTTTATGTGTACTTCATTCATTGTTAACAATATACATCAAAATTCCACTTAATTGATCTAAGAAAGCTAGTTTTCACTGTTTAAATAATCCATTTTAATTATATAATAGACACAACTAGAACGACAGAACATTTATTTTAAATTGGCTTTTATTTACCATTATTAATCATATTGATCACAACGTTTCGGCGAGGTATTGCCTTCATCAGGTGATCAATTCTAATGATTTATAGGGCCGTGAAATACGGGAGAGGGTTACTCAACGGGGTGGGGTGTGTGTGAAAAACAGCATTCCTTGGTTAAGTCAATGGGACTGCTGTATATATACCATGAATAATTTCCCTTACTCCACTCCTGACGACCAATCAATTCTAGTGTCTGGTTTTGATACTAGTCAGATTAATCTGCCTCTGTGACCCTATAACATGAGGTAGGTTTGCAGTCTATACGAAAACTATTTCACCATGCAGGACATTCGGTCCTGCAGGTGTTTTTCTTTGCAGGCCCGGCTCCACTTTTGCAGGCCCGGATATTGGAGTACAATCTTGCTATTCAAAAATGAAATATAAAACAAGTGTTTTTACTGGCAATGATAATAAATAGGGTTTCCCCTACATATTACAATTATATTAACAATTTTAATATGGAGGGTAAAAACGGTTGCACGAAAAGGAGAAATGAAAAGCCCACTTTCTTCTCCCCCCCCCCCACTTTGCCAGACTCCCCGTCTAAGTGCAGTGGGAGTCTGTAAAGCCCCTCCTATTAGCAGTAATGAATTATCTAGGTACATTCATTACACAAGTAGCCTATTCATCACCGTCTACAGGGGAGGGGGATAAAAGGGTAAAAACACCCCCTCCTACCCAAATACTGCTTTAATCCTTGCAGCCTGCCTAGTGCTTTAATGCACTATGCCCTTGGTCGGCATGATACATCATACAGACCTGGCGAGTAACTCACCAGGTCTGTTTTAAGCATCATGCCAACCCTTCGGGAATGCAACAACCTTATAGGGTCAGCATTGTGCATGAATGCAGCCCTGGCGAGTTACTCACCAGGGCTGCATTCATGCATCATGATGACAAAGGGCATGATGCATTAAAGCACTATGCTGCCCTTAAAGGGTTAATCCCCTATAGGCTGTAGGGCTGTAAGAACGTGCTACTCTTTACCTCCTCAATTTAAGCGTTTTTATGTGTAACTGTCACTGCCTGTTTCCCTCCCTAGCCCTGGTCGGGGTGGGAGGGGTGAGGCCCGGGGGATGGGGGGGGGGGGGGCAGACAGGGAGGCAGGTGGGCTAGGGCTACATTTACTCCCTTAATCAACACTGTCCTCCTTTTCCGCTTTAAGTATTCTCACTAAATAGTACTTATAGAATGATATAGAGACTACTATCTAAATATACCTTGGCATAGCATGTTGAGGGGTGAGTGTGCTCCTACCATTTCTCTACTCCTATGCACACTGACCCCTGGTCCTGCTAGATTTGAAAAGGATAATATGACAGCATCCTATCATCCCTGTAACCCCCAATACCCTAAACCGGTACCCTCTTTTATATAGGTAACCCCACGACACTATAAAACCTGTGCCCCAGGAGATCACGGGCCCCTGTGGGAGAGGGTATACTCGTGCTAGTGCTGGTGCTGCTGGTGCAACCGATGGTCCAAGAGACTTTGGTACTGGGGTGTTATGGTGCTACACTAGATGGAATAACAGACCATTATACCTGCACCCCAACCTACATAGGTACCCAAGGAGCCCTCCCAGCCCCCTGGAGATCCTGGGCCCCCCTCTGAGGGTACACTCAAAAAGTAAACTTGTCTCCAGACTCTTCAAAGTGACGATCATAAAATAAACGAGTCAAAAACTTGTGACAAGGAAGTGGGTCTTTTGGCTGGAGACAGAAGACCCACTTGGCATGTGCCAGCCCAAAACCTGCCATTTTCCAGCTCCAGATTTTATTTGTGGGATGGTAACCTGATAGGTTAGACAACTTTTGACTGGTTTCTTTTATGATAGTCACTTCAACGAGTCTGGAGACAAGTTTACTTTTTCAGTGTACACTGGTGCTGGTGCTGCTGATGCTGCAGACGTTGGTAGTGGGTCCTGGCGGTGCTGAGGCAGGGGGGGGGGGGGTAAGGGTGTCCCCAGCACGTAGGGGGTACTGAGGGAGGTAGCAGCACTGGTAGTAGTGAAGTCTGCCTCTCACTCCCTGCCAACAATCAGGTAGCCTCAGCTGGGTTTCTGCTAGCCACTCGCCAAATCGCCAATGGGGAATCAAAATTCAATTTTACTAATGCTGTCCATTGAAAATTCGCCAAATTGGCTAACTGTGGTTGTTGGACTATGTTTGCTCCTTCATATCCTTGTATCATTACATTTAACTGTTAAATGTTGTGAACAAATGTGAATACTTCACAGTAAAAATATTTGGCAAATTGGTATATCATTTGGAAAATCTAAATTGAAACAAATGCGCCAAATTGGCTAATAGAAAACGAGTCCTAGCGGAATCCCAGCTCAGATAACAGTTTTGGTAGAATGGCCATATGACAACCCTGAATGCGTTAGGCGTGTAGGTGCTGCGGGGGGGGGGGGTGAAGGAGGAGAGCAGGGGGGGGGGGTATGGTGTCCCTAGTATTAAACTTGTCTCTCATTCCCTTGTCTTCTAATTACCCACTCCACTACCAGAACTGCGCTTGGAGATATAAGTTCATGCCCTTGCTCCCAGCTCCCTCCAAGAGATTCTGGGCCCCCTTGTGAGGGTACACTGGTGCTGGTGCTGCAGACGTTGGTAGTGGGTCCTGGCGGTGCTGAGGCAGGTAGGGGGGTGCTGGAGTAGGGGGAGGTAAGGGTGTCCCCAGCACGTGGGGGGTATGAGGGAGGTAGCAGCACTGGTGGTAGTAAAGTCTGTCTCTTACTCCCTGCCAACCATCAATGCATGAATGTTTGCATTTAAGCAAATTGCAGATGCCTTAGAGGAAGATTTTCAGCGGCTTTCAGTTCAGCAATGCCACGTTAATGTCCCGGAAAGGTCATAACGACATTTAAGTGGCTTTAAATGGATTTTACTGGAATTAAATGTGCAAAAAGTGTTCCTTTAAGCATATTCAATTTACTTAAATTCAAATATTCATGCGGTGTAGCCTCTGGTAGGCAATGGTAGAATGATGTCTCAAGGCTCTTCAAGATCAGGGCTGTATTCATGAATACCAATGATCTATATATAAGTATATATACTTGCATGCTGTCACAGGCTACCATTTAGTCACAAGCTCCCATTCAGTCACAGGCTACTTTTCAGTCACAGGCTACCATTCAGTCACAGGCTCAGTTACAGGCTACCATTCAGTCACAGAGCTACCATTCAGTCACAGGCTACCATTCAGTCACAGGCCCTATATCAGAGCTCCCATTCAGTCATAGGCTCCCATTCAGTCACAGAGCTCCCATTCAGTCACAGGCTACCATTCAGTCACAGAGCTACCATTCAGTCACAGGCTACCATTCAGTCATAGGCTCCCATTCAGTCACAGAGCTCCCATTCAGTCACAGAGCTACCATTCAGTCACAGGCTACCATTCAGTCACAGAGCTCCCATTCAGTCACAAGCTCCCATTCAGTCACAGGCTCCCATTCAGTCACATACTTGGATTCAGTCACAGGCTCCCTTTCAGTCACAGGCTACCATTCAGTCACAGGCTCCCATTCAGTCACAGGCTCTCATTCAGTCACAGGCTACCATTCAGTCACAGAGCTACCATTCAGTCACAGGCTACCATTCAGTCACAAGCTCTGTCACAGAGCTAGCATTGAGTCACAGGCTATCATTGAGTCAAAGGCTAATATTCAGTCACAGGCTAATATTCAGTCACAGGCTCCCATTCAGTCACAGGCTACCATTCAGTCACAGGCTACCATTTAGTCACAAGCTACCATTCAGTCACAGAGCTACCATTCAGTCACAAGCTACCATTCAGTCACAGGCTCCCATTCAGTCACAAGCTACCATTCAGTCACAGGCTACCATTCAGTTACAAGCTCCCATTCAGTCACAGGCTACCATTCAGTCACAGACTACCATTCAGTCACAGGCTACTATTTAGTCACAGGCTCAGTCACAGGCTACCATTCAGTCACAGAGCTACCATTCAGTCACAGAGCTACCATTCAGTCACAGGCTACCATTCAGTCACAGGCTACCATTCAGTCACAGGCTCCAATTCAGTCACAGGCTACCATTCAGTCACAGGCTACCATTCAGTCACAAGCTACTATTTAGTCACAGAGCTACCATTCAGTCACAGGCTCCCATTCAGTCACAGGGCTACCATTCAGTCACAGGGCTACCATTCAGTCACAGAGTTACCATTCAGTCACAGGCTATCATTCAGTCACAGAGATACCATTCAGTCACAGGCTCAGTCACAGACTACCATTCAGTCACAGGCTACCATTCACTCACAGGCTACCATTCAGTCACAGGCTGCCATTCAGTCACAGGCTCCCATTCAGTCACAACCTCTGTCTCGAAGCTACCATTCAGTCACAGGCTCCCACTCAGTCACAGAGCTAGCATTGAGTCACAAAGCTACCATTCAGTCACAGGCTACCATTCAGTCACAGGCCCTATCTCAATGCCGCCCAGCGGTGGTGGCTGCACTAAGTATAGGCAGCCAGCATTGGTTCTCCGACCAGCAGCTGATGCCACCAGCCCCTGTCACTGCCTGTTGTGGTTCCTCTGTCACTGCTACTGTCACTACTGCTGCTTCTACTGCTGCTTCTACTGCTGCTTCTACTGCTGCTTCTACTGCTGCTGCTTCTACTGCTGCTTCTACTGCTGCTGCTTCTACTGCTGCTTCTACTGCTGCTGCTTCTACTGCTGCTTCTACTGCTGCTTCTACTGCTGCTGCTTCTACTGCTGCTTCTACTGCTGCTTCTACTGCTGCTTCTACTGCTGCTGCTTCTACTGCTGCTTCTACTGCTGCTGTCACTACTGCTGCTGCTTCTACTACTGCTGCTGCCAGAGTTTTATACCTTTTGGGACGGCATGTTGCTAAAAGATCATATTTGCCCTGGCAAGTAACTCGCTGGTGCTGCATTGGTGCATCATACCAATCTTTTGGGAGTGTCTTAACCCCGTCGGGTTGGCATGACGCTTGAATGCAGCACTGGCGAGTTACTCTGACACCAGGGCTGCATTCATGCATGATGCCTACCAAGGGCATGATTTATTTACTGTAAAACCTCGTGTATAAGCCGCAGGTAGTACATGAGTAAGATCGGCGGTGTGGCTTATAGGACCAGCCCAGGGTCAGGGTGCGGCTTATACGCGAGTTAGGGTAATACGTGAGGCTTTACGGTAGGCATGATTCCGTCCTTAAAGGGTTATACCATTGCCTCTGCGGTGTCTCAGCTGCTGCTGCTGCCGCTGATGTTGTGGGTTCTGCTGTTACTGCTGTTACTGCAGCTGCTGCTGCTGCTGCCAGAATGGCAACAACAGCAGCTGGAGCTGAAGCAGATGGAGCGGTCACCAGCAGCAGCAGCAGCCACAGCAAGACGCAGCAGCTGTCGAGGCACTAATGGCATTAGGGGGTGCTCATTTGTGTTCTTTTAGCAACAGGGGGGCAGTTCAGTCACAGGCTGCCACCCATGGCCAGTCACCCAGCTACCTGCCTGCCGTCCTCCCAGGCCCAGTTGAAGATCAGAAATATATGCACACCCGCTTTGAATTATAATAACGCGCAGGCTTTTTTCAAAATCAGGGGATTTTTTTTTGCCCCTCAAGAGGGATTGAAATATGTTACCTCTTCCGGTTAAGGGGTCCAAATTTATTACCCACCCAATACACACCATCCCCCGTTCCCTCCGTTTCTAAAAGAGCCGAGCGAGCCCTCCCTTAGCAGGAGCAGGGGGCAATGGGAGAAGAAGCAATTCTAAGAGAAAGCCTAGCCGCGGCAGCATGCACTGAGCATCTGCTGCTGCAACTCCTATTGCTGCTACTACTGCTGCTGCTACTACTGCTGCTGCTGCTACCACTGCTGCTGCTGCTTCTGCTGGTTCTGGAGGTGGTGGTGGTGGTGGTGGTCGGCCCATGCTGCTACAACTGAAGGCTCTGACGGCTCTGTGAGTGTGTAGTAGATGCTCTGTGAGCTGTGAGAGAGAAGGAGGAGGAAGGAGGGAGGACAGAGGACTGGCAGCAAGGCAGCAGGGAGCCTACCGTTAACAATACACAGGATAACACACCACTAGGGTTGAGGTTACTGCTATAGCAGTATAGGGGTTGGCTACCACTCAGCTGTGGTCCCCTACAACCCTGGAGGAAAGCTCTGATTACTGCTACCTGCGTGCACCCAGTGATATACACGGTGTCACTCACTGGAGGGGAGTCACTGGGGGAGCAGGAGGAGGAGTACCGGGATAGGGAAGGCACGCACGGCACTAGGACAGGCCTCTAGGGACTGGTCTCAGGGTCCATTCCCCTCATTCAATCACCCAGGTGGTACACATAGAGGGGGTGCTGTGTGCACTAGATGTGGTGCTAGTGCTCTCTGTACCTGGACTGTGTGACTGTGAGTCCTATCCCCCAGCACTAGGCACCTGCCTGCTCACCGTGTGGCCCCCACCTGCCCGTGTTAGGTGCAGTGACTACTGACTGGAGAGGACAGTGCTGTGAGAAGCACCCCCTTATATCGCTCACACCATCTCTGACAGTGTCACTGGATGTTACACCATTGCTGCTATCCTGCACTATCTCTAGTAGTGACACTACTACCTGGCTGTATTAGGTCTGACTGGAGTGGATAGTGCTGTGTCTTAGGAGAACATCCTCTTTTATCGCTCACATCATCTACACAATCTCTACTTTTGTCACTGGATGTTAAACTATTGCTACAATTCTTCTGATAATGTCATAGGCATTATCATACTACTAAGTACCATTCTACCATTATATTCTGGTAATGTCATAGGTATTATTCTACCATTGCTACCATTCTACCATTAAATACACATATGTACCTGGATTAACTGTCTGAGACTAGTCACTGGATATTCTACATTATATTCTGGTAATTACCATACCATTGCTACCATTCTACCATAATATTCTGGTGATGTCATAGACATCATCATACCATTGCTACCATTAGTTGAAAAACGCCTGGTATCAGTTGAAAAACGCCCACTGTCTGTGAATTCTTATGCCAAATAAAAATAATCAACTACAACAACTACAACTTCTACTCGTCCCTGCTACACCTGGATTACCTGAGCCGCATGCTCCAGCACCTACCACCCCCCCCCCCCCCTCAGCCTGTGACTACCTGTAGCAGGCCTACCCTATACCGATAATTCGGGTTTCTCCGTGTGGGCGGCCATGTTAGTTCTGTGCTCGCATTCTATCGTGAGATTTAAGCAGTTACCACACACTCACACACCATAGCTTCCGGGGAACAGGCTACATTACGAGAGCAAGGTCTCACGAGATTGCTGGTGTCAGTGTACACACAGAGGTTGTGTGGGAACAAGTTAACACAGGTTACAGCCCTATACCTGTGTACCTGTGGTTATAGAGGACGGTGGTTGTAGGCACGTGTATGGATGTAGGCCTGTCTTATCGTGGATGTACCATTGTTCACCATTGGAGGATCTAAGTGGATACTATAGGACGTATACATACAGAAGAGGATAGACTACATAGGTAGAATTATAGTATGCCTATTCCTAATTACCTAATTTATATATTAGAGAGATTCGATTACCTCATGTCCGTACATATACTTACCATGAATTATGTATGATAACTTATCTCTAATTGTGTAATACATTACGCAGTCACCGTATGTATTACTCCGCTCTCTGTCAGTTGGTAAATAGAGTGAGAACCATCATGGATCGCTACAGATTATCAGGAGGCGTCGAATACCAGGAACCCTCATGGGGTGTCCCTATGTATTCAAAAAAAAACTTACCAACACACTCAAAAAGTAAACTTGTCTCCAGACTCTTCAAAGTGACGATCATGAAATAAACGAGTCAAAAACTTGTCTAAGTGACAAGGAAGTGGGTCTTTTAGCTGGAGATAGAAGAACCACTTGGCATGTGCCAGCCCAAAACCCGCCACTTCCCAGCTCCAGATTCTATTTGTGGGATGGTAACCTGATAGGTTAGACAACTTTTGTTTTATGATAGTCACTTTAACGAGTCTGGAGACAAGTTTACTTTTTCAGTGCAGTCTACCTCTACCTCTGTCTGCCTGTTGTACCCCACTACCCCAGCCCAACCCTCCCCACCCGGGTGCTCTACTGACTGTACTGCACCCACTCCCCCATTACCTCAGCCTTAGGGACACTGGGTGGGGGGGGGGGGGGGGTCCTTTCCTCCCCCCCTTCCCCCTCCAATCCATTCTCAACCCTACCCCAAGGGCCCCTAGGCCCCTAGGCCACAGGGGCTTGCATGCAGCTTCTCCAGCGGGAACTCCCTCTTGTTTCTCCTTCCCTTCCCCTGCATCCACCTAGGGTATTCTATAGACACCAACCCTCATCGCCCTCCCCACATGGCAGAACCCCCTGTGGAACAATACCTCTCGCTTCTCCCTCATACTCATACCTAGCCCTACGAGAGGCATACTAGAACCAGTTCATTTGTCATCACGATTACAACCGGCGCTGCATCGGTGCATCATACCGACCCTTAGAGGGTGTGTCAACCCTCTAGTGTGTGCATATTGCAAAAGAAATAAAACACAGCGAGTTATTCACTGGGGATCCATTCTGACAAAATGCATAGTACACTGGAGACATAGGAGGGAACCCCTGAGGGGTGGGAGACAGTAAGACAGGAATCCCCTACATAGACCCTCTCCCCCTGTCATCGCCCCCTCCCCCCCCTCATGGAATAATGCTCCTTTGCCTCATCCCTCCTACCCTAGTCTAGTGGATACTACTAGAACCAATTGATTTGCCATTGTGACTATTGGCCGGTACTCCATTGGTGCATCATACCATCCCATAGGGTCAACCATGAAGGAGACACTGGAGGGAAACCCAGGGGTGGTGAGACAGACAGACAGAGGGAACGCCTCCCCCTACATGGGCATCCTCCTCTATTATCGCCCGCTCCCCGTGCGTCCTTCCTCCAGTGGGTGCTCAGTGACCTGTGCTGCTGCAATTTTATACAACACTAGAAAGTCGAGTGACCCATGACCTATGACCAAGCTTCTATTATAGGGGAATCACTTTATTTGTAGTGTTTCCGCACGATCATTTACTGTGACAGTTACTTTTTTCTTAGGGTTAGGGTTAGGCATGTTAGGGTTAGGGTAAGAGTTAGGGTTAGGTTCCCCCTATGACAGAAGCTTGGTCATAGGGCCCATGGTCACTCGACTCGGCAGTGTTGTTTGCACAAGCTGTGCCGCTGCCGGCCTGGCACCACCACACCCCCTCATTCCTTCCTCCATCCCTCCTCTTCCCCCACTCCCACTTCTCCCCCACCCTCCCCCAGGCTCCATAGAGTGTGTAGTGGGGATGGGTAGATGTGAGACCCTCGTGTCCGCTCCTCCCCCTCCCTCCCTCCCACCCCAAGACTCCATCCAGTTGGTAGGGAAGGGTAGCTATGGCGCTCTTCCCCTTCTCCTTCCCCTCCTCCTTCCCCTCCCCCTCCTTCCCCTCCTCCTCCTCCTCCTCCTCCTCCTCCTCCCCCCTCCTCCTTCCCCTCATCCTCCGCCTCCTCTCCTCCTCCCTTCTTCCCCACCCACAGGCTCCATCCAGTGGGTAGTAGGAATGGGTGGCTCTGACACCCTCTTCCCCTTCTCCTTGCTCTCCTCCTCCCCCCTCCTCCCCCTCCTCCTCCTCCTCCCCCTCCTCCCCCTCCTCCCCCTCCTCCCCCTCCCTCCTCCTCCTCCCCCCTCCTCCCCCTCCTCCCCCTCCTCCCCCTCCTCCCCCTCCTCCCCCTCCTCCCCCTCCTCCCCCTCCTCCCCCTCCTCCCCCTCCTCCCCCTCCTCCTCCCTCCCCCTCCTCCTCCCCTCCTCATTTCCCTTCACCGCTACCTCACCCTTCCAGGAATCATCCATCCTCACCTCTTCTTCCCCAGCTTCATATACAGGCTCCAACCAGTGAGTAGTATAGAGATGTGAATTTGTGACAGCAACTCCTAGCCTAAGCTACCTTTCCTATTGACGAGTGGTGGGGTGGGGTGGGGGTGCATCGGTATCAAATTGAAATGGGCAAGGCACTGAGTGATTCTCAGGTACCATAATAGGTGTAATGGGTGGTACTCAATATTGATGGGGTTTCCTACTTTAAGACTGAATTTCTTCTCGTCCCTCGCTGCCCCTTCTGCCCTCTCCACACCTTATATCGCCCCCCCCCTCGCATCCTCCCTAATACTCCTGTTTTCCTCCAGGTTGAGACAGTGGGGTGGGGGTGGTTAGTAGTGACAGGCAGCACCACTGGTGAGTGTGCAACCTGCACTGATATTCTTTGGGTCCCTATACGACCAACCCCTCAGTCACTATAGTGTATAGTGCCTAACCAAGTTAGTCATTGTTTGGCTCCATATACGACCAACCTAGTTTAGTTAATAGTGTCAGGTTGGTCAGTACTGACTAACTCACCTTAGTCTTCTTCATTTCAATATGTTTTAGGCTAGGTCCTTTTGAATAAGGCATTAGTCATATGTTGTTATGCCCTTGAATATGTTTTGAATGGTGCTTGGTCATGCCTGACTAATGTCCCCATGACTAACCTGGGATAGCCACTACAGACTAAGGGCCGGGGCTTTAAGCTGTTCTGTGTAGATGAGGGGAGATTAGCAGTGACGGGTGAGGGCCTGGGGAGCTGACAGAAAGGTCACCTGTATAGCTGCCTGAATGGTGTGTCTCCGTGACGACAGGATTGAGCTTTAGGACACTACACTGTCAGAAGTTAGTGTAGCTGCACAGCGAGATATACTGTAGCTGCAAAGTATAAAAGGAGGTACTTTTGGTTTCCAGTATCACATACTGTTCAGCTACACTCACCTACTGTAGAATACCACACGCAGAAGATCCTGGGTTCGAGTCAAACCTTGGCACAATGAGAAATACGTTTTTCTTCTCATTTTTCTTTAACCTAGTTGACATGCATTTCCACCTAGATTGACATAGAAATGTCAGCTAGTGAATATTTGAGTATGTATGTGTATAATTTAGATTTTCTATTGATAAACAATAGTAGTGCCTATTGTGCCAAGGTGGGATTCGAACCCACAATCTCCTGTGTGTGGAGTTCTACAGTAGGTGAGTGTAGCTGTACAGTATGTGATACTGGAAACCAAAAATACCTGCTTTTATACTGTACAGCTACAGTACTTACTTCTGACAGTGTAGTGTTTCTATTTGTAAATGCTATGGTTGTGACGACATACTGACGGTGCATTAACACAGTAACAGAATGCTCTTGGTGTCAATCTATGGCAAGCAGCTCTTTTAAAATGTCCATGACCACTTTGTCTGACCATTTTGGGCAGGTGCATACAGGTGACTAGCACCTGTGGGCACCCTCTACCTGTCTGTGGTAGGGGGAGGGTATTGTCCATCTAACATCTTATAGGTGAATCATGATTTTGACATGTCAAATATACCATGATCATCCCGCCATGTAGAGCTGCAATTCTCAGCTGTGCATTCATGATTACAATGTAATATGTTTTCTCTGTGAAGTCTAAGACTAATGGAATATTATTTTTGGACTAGACCAGTCAGAAGCTGTTTCCAGACCAGCTCTCAGGTTTAATCCTTTGGGACGATACAGTGTTTCAATGCACTGTGCCCTTTGGTTGTTATGATGCATTGGTGAGTGATTTGCCAGTGCTGCATCCAAGCAGCATGCTGACCCTACAGGGTTGAGACACTTGACGGGTCATTATGATGCATGATTGCAGCCCTGGTCAGTTACTCATTGTGGCTGCATTCATGCATCATGACGAAGGGCATGATGCGTTAATACATTATGCCGTCCTTAAAGGGTTAAAGGGTTAATGTGTTACAACCATCTCAGTCTAGATGTATCAGTTCTAACCCCATCTCGCAACAATGAGTGTAGTCACAACACGGTTACGTTGATCTGAGATCTAAGGCACGTCGACGACTCGAGTCGTGTTTTGAGTCGCGCCTTGATGTTTTAAGTCATGTGACTGTTTTAATAATCTGTGCGTGTTGTCTCCCTATACCCAGCATGTCACCGCAACCATTCTGAGCGAGAAACGAGGCGACCAATAGACTCTCTGATTGGTCTCTACCAAGCACTGGCCGTTGAACACTGTAAAAAGTAAGTGTAGGTACACAGTAAAAGCTACTGTAGCTTTACAGCGCCTACTGTTTACCTACAAAAAGGCAACCAGCTATTTACAGTCAAGGAATGGAGACAGCCTGTAAACATGAGGCTGTGTCTCACAAGATCGGGTCAATGTGAACGTCTTTGACTGAGTGCCATGTTTGAGCAGGTGCCATCTTTGACCGGCCATCATAAAAAAAAGATTTAAGAAAAGCTAATTTTGTCTTTGATATGTAAGTGATAAGATAACGAAAATGGAGGTGGTTATATCTTCATATATATCTTTACCTGCCCTAAGTAGATAAACCGTTTTCTGTCAGCAGACCCAGTCAAAGATGGCACCCGGTCAAAGATGGCACCCGGTCAAAGATGGCACCCGGTCAAAGATGGCACCTGGTCAAAGACGTTCACATTGGCCCGATCTCAGGAGACAGCCATGAGTGGGATAATGTACAGGTTGCTGGTGATTTGGTCTCCAAGGCAGGTACCGCCATTTTGGTGGGAATTCCTGTCAAGATGACAGCCGTTTACAGTCTATTCCCGGACTGGGCAGGCTATTATTGGTTTAAGCCGGCAGCAAAGCCGTCACTCTCCCAATTTGCAACACAATCATGATGACTGACTAGAAGAAGGATCTGACTTAAATATATACATTAGAGCAGGGTGGCTCACCATGAATTTAGTCCTTTAAGGATGCATTAATGCATCATGCCCTTGATTGTGATAATGCAGTATCATGTATCAATGCAGCACAATTTAGGTAGTTACTCACCAGGGCTGCAATGGTGCATTCTGATGACAAATGTCGACTTTTAGTGATATGCTGTCCTTAAAAGGTTACATGTACAGAGAGTACTGATGGTCCCTGGCGCCACCTTTGTCTCATGATGGCGTCCTAGTGTCTACATGAGGGTTGACTAGAGCAGGAATCTGACTTACATTCCTACATTAGACATGGGTAGCTAACTATGGCTTTAAACTTATAGAGAGCATGTGATTTGATTTCATATGAAGAAACAAAAATAACTATGCTTAAGTACTAGAATGGCCGTTCTCCACATCCACGTGGAGAAACTGATGCTCGTTCTCATGACATCCCCCACTAAAAAAGCTATGAAACCAATCTTTAATTGTTGTTTTTAAATGTTATCAACAATTACATGAAATAAATACAGAGATCCACTCTAATCATTCTGAATTCCCGGTTTCTCCACTAGTGGTACCTTGGATCATATCACACGAGGCGGAGCGTTCAGACAGATCATTGTGGACCTCTGTCTATGTCTCTGGCGCCACCCTTGTCTCATGACAGCGTACTGCCTACAAGATGGTTGACTAGGACAGGAATCTGACTTACATTCCTACATTAGACATGGGTAGCAAACCACGGCTTTAAATGTACAGAGAGTACTGATTGTCTGTGGCGCCACCTTTGTCTCATGATGGCGTCCTACTGCCTACAGGGGGAGGCCATGGTAAGTCAGTACTATAGATCAATGCAACAAGAATGGGTGAATTTTCAGAAAAGTTGTTGATTAAGTTTTTGAACATTTCTGAAACATGACCAATAAATACATGAATATAACCTCAGAATCCAGCATTTTACTATACTATTTGATAGATAATTGTCCTGTGAATCTCCTGATATGAGACGTTTGCAAATATAGGTATCATTTTGCCGGCATTTAGCTAAAACCAACACAACCTCATTTCGAAGATGTCACCCTTTCTTGCTGCATTCATCTATAGCACCCCCCCCCCCCGCTGATGGCGCAGAGACATGCGATACGTCTATGATCCCTTACTCCACAACCACACTGACTGCCAACCCAGTTGGCGCAGCATCCGGGGGCATTGGGTTACTTGGGTACAGCAGAACTCTTATTAGTATGCAGTTAACCCTTTAAAGACAACATAATGCATTAGTGCATCATTCCCTTGGTCGTCATGATGCACTCAGCGTTACTCGCCAGCGCTGCATTCAAGCATCATGCCGACTCTACAGACTCTGCGCTAATGCAGCACTGGCAAACTTCTCGCTTGACCTGCATTGGTGCATCAGGACGACAAATGTCTTTTAGCGACAAGCCGTCTTTATAGAGTTAAAGATCCCGTGACACCACCTCTGAGGTCCCTGTACTTATGATACTTTGTTTACCCACGGTATACGGTATACGGAGACATAACCCTTTAAGGCCCCTATAGTGTATCATGAGTGCATCAAAGCATACCCGCTCGAGCCGACATGATGCATGCATGCAGCGATGGTGGCGTACTCACCAGGGTTGTTTACGCTCATGCTCCTGAAAGATGCAGGCATAGCGTATTAAAGCACTCTGTCGCTCTTTAAGGACGCATGTCGATGAAAGATGACATTTGTCGTCATGATGGACCAGTGCAGCCCCGGTGAGTAACTCGCCGGTGCTGCATTGGTGCATCATGCCGACCCTTTAGGAGTGTCTCGACCCTATTGGGTCGGCATGATGCTTGAATGCAGCACTTGCGAGTTACTTGCTGGGGCTGCGTTCATGCATCATGACGACCAAGGCATGATACATTAAGGCATTTTCCCGCCCTTAAAGGGTTTAAGGGTAGAGAGGGGGGAAGTAGAGGGAGGGATTGGAGGTATAAGAGAGGAAGTGAAAAGGGGGAATGATGGAAACATGCAATATGGCTATGATCCTACCCCACATAGGTATTTACTTACACCGTCCCCTGCCTCTCCTGCACACAAGGGTCAGGTTACGCGGGTACAGGAGAACCCGAGAGAGTCGCAGTCATCTTTCTAAATTTAGGGTAGATTTACCATGAGTCGCACATAAACCCCGAGACTGACAGTGAAATTTGAGGCGATTCATGTACAATATGACTTTTTAGTGTTTGGTTTTTGGAAATAGTAAAAAGTAAGCTTTACCATTATTCATAAACAAAGAGCTAAAGATGATTGAATAATCACAAAAGCAAGTGTCCGTCTCAAGGTATGTTTCCGACTCCAGGTGAATCTACCCTACCCGATTTGGCAACAAAATCTGACAATGCCACATGCATCCTGTAGAAAAAGGGGAAAAGGGCATATTCCACGTCCATGTCTTATACCCTACTCAGAGAAAAGAAAAAGAGTCAAAAGGGAGTCCAGGTTGCATCCAGAATGCATCCAGAATGACTTCTCTCTTCAGGGGAGTACAGGTCCTAATGTGACTCCCTTACATGACCCAGGCAGCTATGTCATCCCCCAGGTGAGTCACTTCGGGCAGCCAGGGAGTCACCTAGGCTCCTTTCATCCGCCTAAATAAAAAAGTGGGGAGTCATTCTGGAGGCAGCCTGGACTCCCTTTTGACTCTGTTTCATTTCTCTGTGTAGTCCCGACCCTAGCATTGCATCACAACATTATATGTAACCCTCTGCAATCAGCATGACCGATGCAGCCCTGGAGGGTAACGCATCATACCGACCCAATGGGAGTATACCGACCCAGTATGGTCAGTATGATGCTTAAATATAGCACTGGCAGGTTACTCACCAGGGCTGCATTCATGCATCATGCCCACAAAAAGGGCCTAGTGCATTAAAGCGCCATCTTATCCTCAAAGGGTTACAACCCCATTTCAGTATACTAAGGGTGTCACTAGCCTTCTAGGTAGAGTGGGAAAATCGATACTCCCCTCCCTGTGCGGCCACCACCACCACCACCACCACTACCACCACCCGGGGGGGGGGGTACTCGGTATAGGAATGGGTACCAACTGCAGTAACGACCATGAAGAGCTGCCGCTGTGCGCGCGTTGAAGCAAGAAAAAGGGGTGGCTGTTAATCAAATAGAAATAAAGAATTAAGGGCTGTCAATGACTGGAAAGTACTAAATCAGGGGCTGTCACAATTGAAATAGAAAAAATGAACCCTTAAATCTCATACATGACTTAGGTAATCTATATAATTCCAAAATAACCTCATTATAAATGGAAGAAGTGGGCTGTCAGCTGAAAATAGAAAATAGGGGGCTGTAAAAATTATGCACATTTTCAAGGGGCTGTCAAATGACCAAATAGGGGGCTGTAGTTTCGCAGTTGGTACCTAGCATCAAAGAGTGGCTGCCCCCCCCCCACCACCACCACCACTCAGTGTATACTAATCAATCAGGGCAGGATGTCCCTGTGTAGGGTGTGAACAGGGAACACAGATAACAGGACGGCTCATGTAGTATTAATGTACACAGTGGTCCTCGGCTCTACACCTGTGTCGTCCCTCTCCCTCCTACACTCAAAAAGTAAACTCGTCTCCAGACTCTTCAAAGTGACGGTCATAAAATAAACGAGTCAAAAACTTGTCTAAGTGACAAGGATGCAGGTCTTCTAGCTGGAGATATAAGACCCACTTGGCATGTGCCAGCCCAAAACCCGACATTTGCCAGCTCCAGATTCTATTTGTGGGATGGTTACCTAATAGGTTAGACAACTTTATTTTATGTTAGTCACTTCGACGAGTCTTGAGACAAGTTTACTTTTTCAGTGTAGTGGGCTGCACTGCATGGATGTTTACATTTAAGCAGAATTAAGATGCCTTAGAATGCAGTGCTGGGATTTATCTGTTTAGGTGGACATGGTCAACGACAACACTGTCAGTCTCAAATAAACCTGTATGTGTACGTACCAACGTAATAGTGATACCCACCCTTTGGGAGCGTATCGACCTTTTAGGATCTGCTTGATGCATGCATCTGAAACTATGTTTACTAATGTAAGGATAGGCTGTTAGTAACTAAACACATCCATGCCTTATTGACTTGCTATGGGGGCTACAAGTGCTCCAAATTAAGATCTGATGACAAGAGGAGGGGGTAATTATAAGATTATTAAGGATTGATACATTGTTGTACAGATAAATAAATTATATAAAAGTAATCATAGACGATGACATAGTCATCACATTGATGACCTGGTCATCACTCTGACTACCACTGCCTCATCTCTAATTAGGTCAAAAAGTAATCACGGTGATTACTCGGGTCATCACATATGATGACTCTTGTGATGACCAAATAATCACTGGGGACACAATCACGGTGATCACCCCTGATGACTTTTTTTCCCATAGAGTTTTCAGTGTAGGACTAAGGCTTGAAATGGTTGAAAATGAACTTATGATAGTTATTGGCATTGAATTACAACATATATCTTAAAAACGTTTAGATGTGTAGTCATTTTGACACCATGCTTTAAATGGGTAATACACCCTTCAATCTCCCCTCTCCGTGGGTGGCGTATGGGTTATAGGGTGCCAAATAGACGGAATAGAGCACGTCGATAATCCGCCCACCACCACAGACCGGGGTCCATCAGGGCAGGGTCCTACCCCATCCCTCACCCCCAGTCAGCACCACGCCTACCCCGCCGACAGCAGAACCAAACCCCCGTCAACTCTCCTGACGCCACACATGATAAATTGGGGGCCTAGGACCCCGTGGTCCCCCTTAGTCCTGCCGTATTAGATCCCTGTCACAGCTAGGTGAGGGTCCTGGTGGTGCCTAGACCTACCTAAACTCCTGCTATAGCTAGATAATGGTTCTGATGGCGCCTAGTCCTACCTAGACCCCTGTCACAGCTAGGTCAGGGTCCTGGTGGTACCTAGTCCTGTACAGACTCCTGCCACAACTAGGTAAGCGTCCTGGTGGTACCTAGCCATGTACAGACTCCTGTCACAGCTAGGTAAGAGGCCTGGTGGTACCTAGTCCTGTACAGACTCCTGCCACAGCTAGGTAAGGGTCCTGGTGGTGCCTAATCCTATACAGACCCCTGTCACAGCTAGGTCAGGGTCCTGGTGGTACCTAGTCCTGCCCAGATTCCTGCCACAGCTAGGTCAGGGTCCTGGTGGTACCTAGTCCTGCCGTATTAGACTCCTGTCACAGCTAGGTCAGGGTCCTGGTGGTACCTAGTCCTGTACAGACTCCTGTCACAACTAGGTAAGGGTCCTGGTGGTACCTAGTCCTGTACAGACTCCTGCCACCACTAGGTCAGGGTCCTGGTGGTGCCTAGTCCTGTACAGACTCCTGTCACAACTAGGTAAGGGTCCTGGTGGTACCTAGTCCTGTACAGACTCCTGTCACAACTAGGTAAGGGTCCTGGTGGTACGTAGTCCTGTACAGGCTCCCGCAACAACTAGGTAAGGGTCCTAGTGGTATCTAGTCCTGTACAGACTCCTGTCACAACTAGGTGAGGGTCCTGGTGGTACCTTGATCTGCCTAGACTCCTGTCACAGCTATGTAAAAGTCCTGAGGTTTCTCAGTCCTGGCCAGACCCCTCCACCATTGGGTATCCAAAGGCAATTGAGGCTATGACAATCTTTATTGTTACTTGCAAATCAGCGAATCTCAATAACAAGAAATGGCCTCAACAGACGCTAAAACAAACATAAGCGAGGAGCTTCGACTTCATTTAAATATACCCAGCTCCGGTCGATGTCCCTTTCCTGTTGTCAGGCAAACCCGTCCGGGGGGTCCTCGTGGGGAGGCAGTGGGTTGGTGGCCAACAAGAGGAGGCTGAGATTTATAGGGTTTTTATTTCAGGCGGGGGACAGTGGAGACTAGGTCAGCATTTGAGCTGCTCGGAGCACCTCGGGTTAACCCCACATGATGCTGGGAATAGGAAGCCGTCCCTAACAGGCTCTTAACCCTGTAAGGACGGTATGTCATAAAAGATGACATTTGTCGTCATGATGCACCAATGTACCCCTGGCGTATAACTCACTGGTGCTGCATAAGGCCCCCATAGGGTCGACATAATGCTTGAATGCAGCTACATTCATGCATGATACATTAATGCAATATGCTGTGCTTTCACATGTCCTTTATCATCCTCATGCGAAATAGTAGCCCTGACACTCGAGTAAGGGAGCGTTCATTATTTATGGCAGGGGGGGGGATGAGCTATTCGTAGGGGGGGCGGTTCATTTTAGGTTATTTCCGAGGGGGGGGTGGTTCATTTTAGGTTATTTCCGAGGGGGGGGCAGTTCATTTTGGAGTATTCATGTGGGGGGGGGCAGTTCATTTTGGGACATTTGTTTGGCTGAGTGCACTTCATTTTGATGTACCAATATGTCTCAAAATGCAGCAAATGACCTCTAGATTCTCTAGATTTTCAAAATTTTCTTGAGAGAAGTACAAACCCCAACCCCCTTTAGTACCCGTTTTTGGATCTGAAAATCTCAATTTTGTACTGTTCTTTAGTAATAAAAGCCCTCGTATAACCTGCACCCTATATAGGCAGGTATCAAATGAAAGCTGAGTTTGATTCACACACAACCCACGGATAGTACGCTGGAATTTACGGTAGTTGTGGTGCTGCGCTGATGACGGTGGCATGTCGCCTGGGCTAAAACCTCACTCCTAGGCTTCATCAAAATCAAAATATGCAATTCAGGTTTTCAACTCCAAAATACAAGAGTGTGTCACCACCTATGAATAGATCTAATGCCATTTCTGTTTACTGCACAGTTTTCTGCACAGATGCATTCTCTAGTTTGACCATAGAACATCAGGGGACCTATCCCTCATATTGGAAAAAGTTATATGAAGTTATCATAAAATGGCCAATTCTCTAGATTGACCATAGAACATCAGGGGCCCTATCTCTCATATTGGAACAAGTTGTATGAAGTTGTCATAAAATGGCCAAAGGCAAATGGCCAAAGGCAAATGGCCAAAGGCCACTTAAAATTGATTATCAGCTTTGCGGACACTTTTTGAAAAAAATCGGTGAGGGAGGGAGGCTTTTTTTTTATCATGTTTTTTCAGACCAGGGAGGTTACTTTTTTTTGTGATTAACAGTCACTTCCTTGCTATGGGCTTAATATATAGTATAGACATGTATTTATAGATGATTAGGCAATGGGAATAGGATGGGATCATTTAAAAGTGTGTATTTTGTATTTTTGATGGTGTAAATTGTTCTTTAATTGTGGTGGATTATTCTTTTTTTTGAATTTTTAAAAAATAGTTTTAAATTTTTTTTTAGGTTGATAGGGGCGCCCCTTTAGACTGTTTTAAAAAAATTGAATAGCCCAAAAAAACATTCATGCGGCCCAAAAAAACAGGTGCGGGAGCTGTCCGTGAAGCTGATAATCAATTTTAAGTGGCCTAAGATATTGCCTAACCGGGGCAAAAACCATCAACCTTAGCATATGAAGGCATGTATCTTACCACTGTGCTATAGAGTCTGTGCTGGCAATTCTTATTTAGAAGTCATAGATAAGTATCCCTCTCTATATTTCTACTTCTTTACAACGTTTTATTTCAATGGACATAAACCTTAGAAATAACCCCAGGACCATATGTTCGAAATAGATTCTCTAGATCAAGAACATTAAAACCTATATTCTGAGAGAGTTATATAGAAATTTAGCTACTTCTCAATAAATTCGAAGTAGATATGTTGCCAAACACTGTATACTCCTATCACATGAGACAATAACTTAAGGCTTAAATATCTGAGAACACAGCTCGGGATCCCCCTATTTTCTCAACTTCTTTGGAAAGTGTATGCTATTTGCAGTCTTATAGCATAAACCTGATGAAAATCTAGCTACTTTTACACTAAGGGATCAAGCCACCTTAAACACTCTTTACCATTAACTAATAAATCTTGAATAAACACTTGTCTTGTGGGTGGTAAAGAGAATTTAAGATTCAACAGCGCCTGTTCAATTACCATATTCGATGTAATAAGCGCACACCGCCTAATAAGCGCACACCCACCATTTTTGGCCGATTTTTATACTGCAAATAACCAAAAAAATCTCAATTTTTGACCCCAATTAAACTTTTAAAAGGTGTCTACAATCATTTTTTAAGTGCACCGTGCGCTTATTATGTCTAACACGGTAGTTGTGATAAGATGGTATGATAGTTCTAGCCTGGTCTGCGCTGAAAAAACTGAGCCTTGATATATTTTGTGCCAAACTCACCAGATTCAATTCTAGAATTTCAAAATTTCGCACAAACCTTTCCCTCAGTAAAACAAGTTGCAGCTCCAATCATAGCTAGGCCCTAGAGGCTGGATTATACACCATTTCAATTTTTTTTTAAACCTTCCCTTCAAAACCAAGGTTCCATCCAGCCCCGATCATAGAGGATAATGCAGAGTTGAACCTTAATATATTTTGTGCCCAAATGAATCTGAATGCACCATCTCAAGTCTAGACTTTCCAAATGTTCCCCAAACCCCCAAGTTGCACCGCTGTACTTGGATTGCACTGCTCGAAAGGGCCAGGGTTCGCGCTAACCGCTCGCCAAATCGCCAGTGGCGAATCAAAGTTGTATTTGGCTAATGCCACTCACTGAGAATTCGCCAAACTGGCTAATTGTGGGTGTGGGGCGGCTTTTGCCTATTCAATATAGTCATGTTATATATCATTGGAAAGGGTAAATTGAGGAGAATCTAGCCAGTTTGGTTACATTCTGGTATATTAAATGCAATCATAAATATTCCCAAAAGAAAGTAAAATCAGTAATCGAGGAGAATGTATTTAGCTATACCTATTAGATTTTGCTATGGGACATGGTAACCCACAACTGGAAATGTGAGTTTGTGATAAAGGAAAGGGACGATCTGATGTATTGCACAAACCCTGAATTGACATAAGAGATCTTTGTCAGATGGGGAAGTTTGCGAGGGTTGGTGAGAGGAGTACCGGTAAGTGAAAAGAGGTACTGAGGGAGGGGCAGGATAAATTAAATAACAGTTTTTCAGAAATACTTCATATTATCGAATAATTTGATCAAGTGCATATATACCTTTTTCTAATGTCGTTTGAAAACAGTAATACCCTTGTTTTCAAAATAAAATACTTTTTAATTTTCCATGAGTTTATAGCCATATTTCACAAAAGTCAAAACAGTTGTCCTTTGAATCACATTATTATGAATGGTGCGAAAAATTGTGAATAAGAAATCATAGCAAAAAAGGTTTGGCTAATCAATGCTGAATTTGGCTAATGAAAATGGGTAGAAATTCGCCAAATTGGCTAATAGAATACAAGTCCTAGCGCTAACCCAGAGGGCATACATTCACCAACTTCAGAAAATCGTGGACATTTTTCCTTTTTAGAATTTCATGTTTGTCCTTCATTGACGTACCGTAGCCATAGCGTATCTATATCTAGATGTGTACCATATTGTAGCTGTGAAAGGGAATTGTATGAGGGTCACATAGAGTAAATCTGTATTTAAAGACAATTCAGCCTACTGTTTACAGACCTATAAGAGGGACGTGTGCTAGAGGGCGCATCGCGGAATATTTCCAAACAATTGGGATGGGGGATATGAACAATGTTTGAAGCAGGTAATGACCATTTCTTTAAGTTTACCTTGTTACACACTTGTTTGTGCTTTCCTATAGTTGGGGGGGGGCAGTTTATTTTAGCATATTTCCGAGGGGGGGACGGTTCATTTTAGCTTATTTCCGAGGGGGGGGCAGTTCATTTTGGGGTATTCGCGAGGGGGGGGCGGTTCATTTTGAGGTATTTGCCGAACGAGAATCTCATCCCCCCCCCTGCCATAAATAATGAACGCTCCCTAACAGTACCTGAATTGATACATTCCCGAAGGGTCGTCATGATGCATGAATGCAGCACTGTCAAGTTAGTCACCTAGGCTGCATTCATGTATCATGACGACCAAGGGCAGAGTACATTAAAACAGCATGCAGCCCTTACAGGGATAACAAGGGGTGAGGCATGTAGGGCTGGGATGACGGAACACTTAGGTAATATCAATGAGGGCCGGGGTTGGTGGTGGGAATAGGCAATGGTTATGATCAGTGTATACATACTTAGTCAATCTCATAATGTAGTATTTAGCACAGAAGGGAATAGGCAATGGTACTTGATAGCATATACATGTATGCTTAGTCAATCTCAGAATGAAATGTTAAGCATAATTTAGCATCGTAATGTTTATCTCTGGGCCGTCATATAAGGCATGAATATACCCCTGGCGATTCTTCTCAATGGGACTGTATTCCTTGTGTCATGATGAACCTTTCTGGGGGACTTTTGCATGAATGCACCACTGCATGGTGATATATTTATGATCGCCTGGTCTGCATGCATCAATTCGTAATGTCAATTGAGGACACCACACATTAAAGCAGTATGTGGTCATCAAAGGGTTAATGGGGTGACCTGTGATGACATGACAATGAGATGATAATCCATCAGGTTGGGCCATGGTGGAACAGGATAGAGATAAAGCAATGATGAAGGGCTTATGATGGGAATAATGCAAAACGGGGTTGGGTACAACGCTACACATAGAAAAGAAACAGTGGCAAAAGCAGTTAGGTTGCCTCCAGAATGACTCCCCCTTTAGGGGAGCCCAGGCTGTCTAAGGGAGTCTAGGTGACTCCCTTGCTGACCTAAGGGAGTCAGCTTGGGGAGTCACATAGTTCACTGGCTCACCTAAGTGAGTCATTTACGGACCAGGACTCCCCTGGACTCCCTTTTGACTCTGTTTCTTTTCTCTGTGTAACCAACCAAGACCAAATTGGTACATGCAGTACCCTAGCATTCCCATTATTTAGCTCAGCGCATGGTTCAGACTCTTGTACCCTGATATCTAGGATTCGTTGTCACGACAAACTCTCACTTCATCTCAACTCCTGATTTCCATCCCCATATACTGGGACACAGGACCAGGACTAGTATGCCTCTGCGTCCGTTGAATAATGGAGACGGTTAACCACCAGCGCATTCTGCTGGGGGAAGCCGTCAAATCCCAAACTGCTCAAAGAGGGAATCCCTAGTAATGACGTGTAGCCAAAAGCAGCCATTCCCCTATAGGGTGCCTAAGTAGCGAGAATGCCCGAGAAAAAAAATCGTCGTCCCCCCATTATAGCTCGCAGGCTTGAAGGATGGGCAAAAATTTTGTTCTACATATATATCTCCCCTAATAAGGAGAATTGAGCCTTAAAATATCAGATATGGGGCCTTTTTAGCCTACCCTACGTGCAGGTATCTTTAGTTTGACCCGGGGAAAATATGTACATCAATTATGGCCCGAGCATTTTGCTGCAAACTCGCGAGACTTCGGCGCCCTATGGAGGGTTCCGCTACGACTCTAACCATCAGGCGGTATACGTCACTCTGTGACGAGATCCAAAGTGGCGCCGGTAATGGCCATAGTCTCTGTTTGTGTACCAATTTAGTACTATTTGAACTCTCCGAGCACAGTGCTGGTTAGTTTAATAAGTTTATTTGACAAATCGGGGGCAAAGCCCCCGAACCCCCAATTTTTGTGTATTGTATATTTACTCTGGTTCCCTCTGAGCAAAACGGAGACTACTTTTGTAAATCTATCTCTGTCTCAGATTGGTTCCCCGAAAACTGCCTGGTGGTTAGAATTCTACCGTTATGCTATGGAGGCAGGGACAGACCAGGCTCCCCTGTGTGTCAGGATGTAATATCAGCAGCAGATGACATGATCTTTGAGGCATCACTCATCATTGCTCTTTGCCCTGTCCTCACTTAAGATCATCGAGTGATTATGTCAAAGAGGACACCATTGGAGATAAGAGGGGTCACTCGTTACTCTGTGTGGAACTAGGTCATATTGGGCCCCTAGTGGGTAACATGATAAACTACTGACCTACTTCTTCTTGATGGAGCTTTTTGGACCTGGGTTGTGAAACAAAATAGTAGACAGGTAGAAGAACAACAGTAGATGCCCTGGAAGCAATGGGGAAATATGAATTACAATACCTTTACTAACACAACCAAGAGAGTTGATATTGCCTTATACAGCAATTCCCCTACATAAATGAACAAGTTCTGACAATAACATTTGACTTCCTGATTATACAATTGCAAGATATGACTTTGAAAACATTTTTAACAAATCAATGCTCCTTCCTTCATAAATACCTTTTGTCACATTTTCATTAGACTGTTTCACGCAAATCCCTGACATTCTTCTTCTTATGATTATCATTTCGGATATTCCATCTGTTAATCCATATATTTATCTTTTACTGTACTCCTCTTGACTACACTGGACACAAGTATTTTATGTTTTTCTGTCTGCTCAGTTGTTGCCTTTTACCATAATGGACACACGTTTCCTGTTTCAGTTTAAAGACCTTGGCAGAGACCCAGAACATGACAAGGTACAACCCTCAATAACCCTTTAAGGACGGCGTGATGTCTAAAGCCTCATGTTCATTCATCGGCATGATGCACCAATGCAGTGTCTGCGAGTAACTCGCCAGCACTGCATTGGTGCATTGGACCCTTCAGGAGTGTAACAACCCCATATGGTCAGCGTGATTGATGTATGCAGCACTGGTGAGTTACTCACCAGCGCTGCATTCATTAATCACAACGACAAATGGCATAGCACGTTAAATCACTCTGCCGTCCTTAAAGGGTTGAAACCTCTTAGCTTATTGGCTGCCAGTTTCCTGTCACTCCTGGTGCTTTGTGTGCGGGAGGTGAAAGGGGGACTTGCTTACAACCATGATATGGCTTCTTTGAGAGATCTAGGGCTGAGGACACTTGTCTCACACTAAACGCTTACAATGACGTAGACTACTCTCTGTAGATAGACCAACAGCCTAGTGGGCACAGAACGTTGAATGAACATTGATAACTGGTTGTCAATGCTGATTCAATGTTGATTTAACATTGATTCAATGTTGAACCGAAGTTTGTGCCCATTGGGACTTGCTTACAACTATGATATGGCTTCTTTGAGAGATCTAGGGCTGAGGAGACGTGTCTCCTACTAAACGCTTACAAATTACAATGACGTAGACTACTCTCTGTAAATAGACGAACAACATTAGGACATATGTGAGCACACACACAGAAATGCGAGCGTCACTGTCGCCCAAATTACCAAATTATAAAAGTCAGGTAGTGCCTGACTTTCAGAGTTTCACTGGTTTTGGCGACAGTGACGCCTGCATTTCTGTCTGGCATGGCATGGAACCTACGGACCATCCTTTCTGCTTGGCTGCTCACATTGTAGTACATTGTACTAACCTGGATCCTACTTCTTTGTCCTGGACAGCCAGGTAGAATAGATGATCAGTGCATTCTTGTGCAGAGCATCCGTTCGCTTTATAGCTGCTGGCATGATACCTTAATGCATTATGCCCTGGGTTATCATGATGCATTAATGCAGCTCTGGTGAGTAACTCGCCAGGGCTGCATTCATGCATCATGCCTACCATATGGGGTTGAGACACTCCCGAAAGGTTGGCATTATGCTCCGATGTAGCACCAGCGAGTTACTTACTTGGGCTGCATTAGGGCATCATGATGACAAATGTCATCTTTCAGTGACATGCTGTCCTTAAAGGGCTAAAGGGTTGAATGCTGCGTCCCATCTTTCTGTTATAATAAGGCAGTATTGTTGCACCAGGAGGTGAATGAGCCATCTGCAGGGCTTAAGGGTCGCATAATGCTTTACTGTATGTGCTATATCCTTTACATCATGATGCATGAATGCAGCCCTAGCTAACGCTTCAAGAGTGCATCAACTCCATGGGGTCGGCATGATGCTTGAATATAGCCCTAGCGAGGTACTCGCCAGGGCTGCATTCATGCATCATAATGACAAAGTGCCTACCTCATTAAAGCACCATGCGGCCCGGCACAATGCCGGGAGGGAAGTAGCAGATTACCCTTCTACAATGGCTGCCCTGATTTGCCAGATCTGAATGCTAGTTTCTGCAGAATTGCTTAAATGGCTCGTTTAACCGCCTACTGTACCTTTCAAAGCACTCTCAAAGGACTCTCTATAGCGCCAAAACGGGATGGAGCTTGTTCCTGGGAACAGACCATGTGTGCTTACACCTGAGGTCTCTGACATGTTGGCTCTACTCTCACAATTTTGCTTATTCCTAGCAAGCTATGGTGTGTGGGCATAGGCGACTACTGAATATAAGCAGTGGTCTAAACATCAGGGGCGAGATCAAGTGTTCCAACTCATTGGAATAGGGTAAGCCACTGTGATACACTACACTGAATACCTGTGCCTACTGTGCATGGACCCCTGTACTTTCCTTGCTCCCTACAGTGTTGTAGGTATGCAGGCCATGTGCTTTAAGGACCGCAGCAATGTTGACACAAAGCAGAGGGGGGACTTTATTTCCAGCTTTATTTCCAGTTTAATGCATAATTGTGTATTCTGGATCCCAGTAATATTACTTATTGTGCATAATCATGAGATAGTGGCCTTTTAATGCTTCCAAATACATGCATTTTTACCAGAATATGATGCTCAAAGCAGAGGGGGGACTTTGAGTTGACTACCCTGTTTCTGTAAACAGAAACACATGACATCCACCCTGAGGTTTAGCTAAGTAGGTGCCCGTGTGTGTGGGTGTCCGGTAACTGCCTAAGTCTCAGGAGGGCTTCCAAGCTCAGAACTAACATGGCTGCGCATATATATGGAGAAACTAGCGTTATCGCTACAGGTTGTTATTGCCTTATTCTCGGCCATTGCTGGTTGTGCGATGTCCTGCTGACTACAAAATTATCTTGCAGGTACCCAATATTATAGAATTGTAGTTGGAGCCATCTTCTATAACCCTTTAAGGGATACCGTAAAACCCCGCCTTTAAGACGGCCTGATTTCCCAATTAGGGGATCGTCTTAAAGGTGGGTTTTCTTATATAGGATTAAAGAGGAAACCATTGTAAAGTTTTTTCACATACAGGGGGGTCGTCTTAAAGGAGGGGTTTTACGGTACATGATGCCTCAAGGGTTAACTAGCTGTCATGATACACTAATATAGTGCTTATGAGTATCAGCTGGTGATGCGTCAGCAATGCATTGCTGCATCATGATGACCCTTCCATATTATTTTCACCCCATGAAGTGGGCATGATACATGACTGCATCCCTGGTGAGTTACCCAAAGCACTATCCCAGCCTTAATGGTCGAGATCTTGCTTCCTGAGTTGAACTGCAGGCAGGCTCAGTACCCAAGCCGTTTATATACCCACTGTAAGGGTTTACAACATTTAAATAGTTCAGAATAGAGTCAGGCCGGCACTCAGAAACTTGTGAGAGGCTTACAAGAGTAAGATGCTTTGTGTTGGCCTTTTTTTAGTCGCTGGAACATCTGACATACTAGAAGCTTTCTAATGGCAGCATTTAGAGCAGCCTTCATCCTCTCATCCCTTTTTGCACTGACTAGGAGTAAAAAGGGGTGTCTGGGGAGGACTATAGACAAATGCATCAAGAAGGAGTAGCTTTGTCATGATGAACTTGTGTTTGAATTGGTTTTTTTTGCAGGATCCTCATAACATGGTCTGTATTGGCTATGTTTGCAAATATTTCATATCGGGAGATTCACAGGATAATTATCTCTCAAATAGTGTATATTGCAGTGCAATATTCTGAGATATGTTTAGGTAATTGTCTGTCAGACTTCAGAAATATTCAAAAACTCTATCAACAACTTTTTTGAAAAGTCCCTCTTTCTTGCTGCTCTGGTCTATAGTTTGTAAGGGGAGGAGCTGCCTCCATTGATGGCTCTGTGATTATACAACACCAATTTCTGGTTGTTTCTGATTTCTTTTCTGATTTTGTTTTCTCAAGCAGCGTCCTGAGTGTTTATAAACGCGTTTGACTACAAACAGACAGAAGTAGAAATGCCACTTTTTATACTTTTGTAGAAATTCCTAATATTTGAGTGGAATTTCTTTATTGATTTAAGGGAATCTTCTACAGAAGATTTACCAAAGTCTCCTACTTTTTGTTGACAAAGGAGCGGCATCTCTGGAGAATGGACCAACCTGCAAAGGTTTTCTGCCTATTCTCAGTGCCAGACCTGCAAGAAACTGCTTTAGAGTAATTGCTAGATTTTAAGGTTGTGGGCGGTGCCAAAATGTGTATACAAATCCATGTACAAGCACCAACTGGGTGCTATATTTCTAAACAAGTCTAACTATCTGACTTCCTGATCACCGCTAGTACAACAGCATAATGCAAGTGCATAAACTGGGTCAATACACTCTCACAATGGAGGTTGCCTATAGTAAGGTACAGTGTGGGACACTCTGAATGTCAGCCATTTTTTTGCACTGCCCCCTGATAGATGACATAGGAGGTGGTAGACAAACACAAAAATGCTTAAAATCTCAAATATAAAGTACTTCTTAGGTTCTGGAATAGCAGTGTGTAACTGAATCAGGATATAAGTAAGGTCTGCACCATTTGGGGCATCTAATTTCACTCAGATTGTCCCTAGTGCACCCTACACAGCAGGTGGTAGTCAAATGGTTTCTCATACTGCTAGTAATATCTCAGAACATCTGTCTGGAGAATGGAATGACCTAGTTAATGCACGTGGCATAATGGAGCTTTGTGTACCGTTGAGGAGGTGCTTGATCACTCTACTCCCACAGCCACTAATGTGTGTACACGGGGGTACATAAAGTACAGTGTGTTTACCCACTCACCGTTATATTACACGGTACAGCAATGATTACTCATGTGTCAGGATTTGACCAATGATTTGGCGATAACCCTGTATGTACTTGATGGGCGGTGGTAATAGTGCTGTGGGGAGTTGTCAGAGAATTGCTGATTTATCTTAATTGTATACGGTCCATCGCCCTCGATTATAGAGTACTAGTGAATTACCCTAGGATGGCTGCCATTTTGGCTCCAGTAAGAATTCTGGCTAGCTATTACTGTGCCGACCAAAATATATAATTTGGCCTCTCCACCCTGTCATTTTGGCTTTGGATCGTGATCTGACCGTTAGATTATATCTAGATATGAGAAGTAATTCTGTGATATTAAAATGCACTGTACTGGAACC
This sequence comes from Harmothoe impar, assembly GCA_947462335.1. Taxonomy (NCBI): domain Eukaryota; kingdom Metazoa; phylum Annelida; class Polychaeta; order Phyllodocida; family Polynoidae; genus Harmothoe; species Harmothoe impar. The sequence goes on from OX381708.1 coordinate 82,051,999, forward strand.
GATGGCTTGATGAACATACAAAGACATACATACAGACCAACAATAACGAGGACAATGTCCATTATCTATGTCGCCAATAGGGAAATAACTCCACTGTATATTTGAACTGCAGAATGTGGGCAATGCATTGGACAGTAGAACAAGTTAATATAAATGAGGCAAGGACTAGTACCTCTCTGCAACACGATTTACAATACAATTTTGATATTAGAGAATGTATATTACATATGTAACATGCACAATTTGAAAAGTATTTTTGTCAAGAAATTAGCACTGCATTGGTACATTATGCTGCCGCTTAGGGAGTCTATAAACCTATACAGTTGGCATGATGCACAGATGCAAGCTACTAGCCAACTGTGCATTCATGTATCACAACAGGCAGAGCGCATTAAACTTCTCTGCTATTCAGGGTTACCAATCTTCCAGTGGATTTGGTTCACTTTGGTAATATTAAAACCTGAAATCTCAAGCATCAGCTCTCTCTGAGACTACACTATACCACTGTATACAGCACCTTGCAATGGTTACTTATTTGAAAGTAACCTATTTGATCTTAATCATCTAGGAAATGCTGCGGAGATTAATTAAGGAGTAAAACAAGACTTATCTTCCCGTTCTATAATCAAGTAAAATCTCCAACACGGCATCATCGCTCATCTTAACGTCAGATTCTGCTCTGGATTAACAGGAACTGCAATTTGAGTAGACATCAGATATAAAATGAGAGATATTGGGTTTTCTAATCACTAATCTTCAACTCCAATATGGCTCTGACTTTTACTTCAACAGCACATGTAACTCGAATACGCACAGATAGTAGATATCAGTAATATCAGATATTCAATACCTGTTTCCATCATTATCTCACTAATTGAACAGGCCCGTAAGTAGCCCTCTTCGCGGGGTGGTTCTTTTTTTGATGAGGTGGAACTAGGTAAATTCCAATGTGGAACTTGCTGGATTTTCATGAAAAAATATGCAAATAATGACTTGATTTGTACTCAAAGCCATAATTTAGATGAGTGATATACTAAAATGGACAATGCTTTCACGGTTTATTCTCTAGAAACCTTAATAATTGTACGATTTACAATCCGTGAAAACCGGCATGGAGCTAATTATCTCCACTTTCGAACTAGCTAGGGTGGAACTCTTTTTGTCCATCAGGGTAGTGGGAGGTTGGTTCGAACCGACGAACCCCCCCTAGTTACGGGCCTGATTGAACCCTTCTACAGTAAAATCAAACGTAAAGCAAGATGGGCTGGGTGTTTAGAGGCCTAGGCGTCAGTCAGTGCAGGCCATCAGATCACCTTAAGGAGCAATAAGCAGTGCAAGCTATGTAGACGGTGTAAAATGACAAATATCTACTTACACATTTCAATCTACCCTGGCCAACTAGTTATAGATATTGCTCTTTCAATTAGTAAGAATGTGTTTGTGAACTCTAACAGTGAATGTAAGTCGATTCGCCTGATATGAGAAATACCTGCCATATTCGATGAAATGAGCACAAAGTGCACTTTACAGAATATTATGAACACGTTTGATATTAGGCCCTAAAGGGGATGTGCATTCATCAAGGAATCTGAGCTTATAGGTAGGGTTCTTCTATGGGTGGGTTTTATGTACTGTACCGTCGCGATTAAGCGCTGGGGTGCTCTCCAATTTGAAGGGGCTCTTACCCGGGCGCTTATACAAGACAAGCGCTTATTCAAGGTCACGATTTTAGTGCTTAAGAAGCATTTGGAAGCCCCTACACCCCGGCGCTTATTCAAGACCAGCACTTATTCAAGACCAGGCGCTTTATCGCGACGGTACAGTATGTTGAGTACGGTATTCCATTACTTGTTGCCATCAGCATGTATGCTATCATGAGGCAATGCTTCATATGACCCTGACAGTCATATTGTAGGTCACTGACTAGTGTAAGTCAAGCCGCACAATGCTTGCTGTCACACTTTAAGGACAGCATAAGATATTAATGCAACATGCCCTTGATCGTCATGATGCATGAATGCAGCCCTGGCGAGTAACTCCCCAGAGCTGCATTCATGCATCATGCTGACCCTACGGGGTTGAAACTCTCCCAAAGTGCTGGGCAGCCTTACAGGCAGCTAGTCCTGTATAATTGGCATCATGCCCTTTATCGTCATGATGCATTAATGCAGCCCTGGGGAGTTACTCGCTGAGGCTCTATTGGTGCATCATGATGACAAATGTCATCTTGGGCGACATGCCTTCCTTAAAGCACCATGCAGCCCTTACAGGTAGCTCATCCTTGGTGATTGGCATCATGCCTTTTGTCGTCATGATGCATGAATGTGGCCATGGCGAGTAATTCACCAGTGCATGCCAACCCTAGTGGGTTGATCCACTCCCGAAGGGTCAGCGCAATGCAGCAATGCAGTTCTGGAGAGTTACGAGAGTTATTCGCTGGGGCTACATTGGTGCATCATGATGACAAATCTTTCGTTGACATTCCGTCCTTAAAGCGCCATGCAGCCCTTACAGGTAGCTGGTCCTGAGTGAGTGGCAGGCGCGGCCAGGGTCTCTGACCCCCACAGTCTTGTCTCAATAGTGGACCTGGCAGGCAACCTGGAGACACAGCCAATCCCTGCAGGCCAGCCGCAATGAAAAGGCAGTGAGCGGTGCGGCTTGTTCACTCTCAACAGCTGGATGAGGGTCCTGATGGTGTTACTGACTTTCACTACATAAATGTTTGCATTTAGCTACCGGTACATCAAATATGCTTGCAGAACACTTTAGGCACATTCAAATAAATGCCACTTCAAGCTGCTGCATTAACATGGCATTCTCTTAGTGATGATGATCACATGTTACTAACGTTCAAAGAAGTTACCTCGGGGCACTCTAGAGGGGGCAGGCAGACCCCCCCCCCCTTTAACTATTCACCACTCCTTTAGGGCTGAAGAATGGCTGGTAAAGAGAGTGTCCAAATTCTGCTTGAGGGAGCTCCATATTATGATTCAATGGGCACAAATTCCACAGCACCCTAAATATCCTTCAAATATCATTTCCGGAAATAATAGGAGCTTATGTTGAAAATTGTGAGCGAATAAAAAAAGTTAGCGAATACAATTAACTCTATAGAGTTAATTACATAATTCTCTACAAAATGTCTACAGTGCACTCCAGACCTTGCACAGTACCAGCAGAGCCGGGTCGATCGGCAACATACCACTATGGCATGAAAAGGAACAGCTGAAATTGGGTCTTGGGGACTTTGGCGTAAAAAGCGTTCTCCGTTCAAAGAAACCCCTAATGCCATTCGCAGAAGGCATTATTGATTCATCCTTCCATTTCCCGCCTTTCGATGAGCCATCTAGGCAGGAATTATAACCGGCGATCTTACCCTTGGGGGTTCGCGAAATAAGCCAAGAGCTGATTCAAACGGAATATTCAATTTTATTAGAGTTATTATTATTTCAAGCCTGGGATGAGATGTGTGTTATTCGATATAATGATTATTTTATCCTCATGTGGGTGTGAATATGCCATTCTGCCAGGGTCACGAAGTGCCAGCATCACGTTGCCTTGATATTGCATTGCTGAAATAACATTGAGCCTACTATTTGATCCTATGTGAACGGAAATGCTCATTTGGATATTTATACATACTGTTTATAACAAATACAAGGACTTTTTGCCCATAAATGTCACCATATAGGGGTGGGGGTACTTGCATATCTGAGTATCAAATATACTTATCTGGGTCTTTAAAAAGGAGATATTTTTTCCTAATTTAATTAAAGCATACTATAAATTATTTATGTAAGACCTAATGCAAGGTAAAATTATGATATATTTAAACAATATCTACAAACAGTTAGCTTTTCGAGGACAAATGAAAAACTTAAACTTGTGCTTGTTAAGACCGCTCTACATGAAGCCAATTCACCACCCAATATCCCTCACTTAGTTGTGTCTTTAACCAACCAGGGACCGTTTTATTCCGAGAAGCGGAACTCACTTGTTGACAGATCAATGCTAATCTGATCCGCGAGTAGACGGAACGAGAATCGCATTTGTTCACGGACAAAAAGCCCCATGTTATCATTCGGCCAAGGCAGTGTGTGTACTTCGATCTATTGCGAGACATGGCGCCACCCATTGTAGACTAGTACCTCTCTGTACAACTACAGCCATCTTTATACATGGGTGGATAATGTCAATTCACTGGTGGATAATGTATGTTAATTCATGCAGTTGAATTTGAGTCTGCACCAAACATGTGCTTTGAGAGTTATGCCTATGCTTGATTGACTGGGCCAAACAGAGATGCCTCTGTCCTAGAATGAGTGTAGTCTATATGAGGTGCACAGCATTGGAGGCCGCAGCTGGGGTTCTAATGCTGGGGTAGTAGATGTTTTATAGTACAGTACAGTAGTATACAGTGGTATGTCTATCAAATGCCCTTTTCAATGTGATGGTGTAGTGACGGTGGTAAAGAAAACTTACAGTGACAATGTAAATAACATCACAGCCATGATAACTAACATAGCACTCTAAGAACAGTGTGTTGCGGGAACATGCATTAGGAGTTACACACACATATTTGCAACACACCTTTGATATCAACACACTTTTGGCAAAGAGTGTGTAGTGTGTAGTGTGTTACACCAAAATGTGTCTTAAAAGTGGCTGCAGAAAAATGTGTTGCTAAGTGTGTAAACGTTACACACTGTTCTTAGAGTGAGGTTGTTAGCCCTGAAGGCTGCAAGGACTGAATTTGTTGTCATACCAACACAGCCAAAAATAATTATCTCACTTCAAGAAATCATTTGTCCGCCAGGCGAGTTTATTTATCTTATTTTCTTGAAATGAGAAATTATTCTTGGCTGTGAAGCCTTTGGAAGTTATTAACCCGGTAGTGTTGGCACCCCTAGTCTGCATTCATGCATCATGCCGGCCGAGCTTAAGGCGTGGATACACTCATGTAGGGTCGGCATGATGCAGAAATGCATCCCTGGCTTGAAGTCAAAGGACATAGCACAATTAAGCACATGTGGCCCTTAAAGTGGCATAATCACTGAGCGTATCCCACTCACAATTCTAGTACTGTTCTAGTCAACTATGTGGTTAAGTGCGAGTGGTGAGACTGCCACTTTAAAGGGTTAAAAGACTATAACATTAGAGCACTCGTCCACAGTCAGTTTGCCTAAATCATTAACACATTGCTCAACTACATCAGGAACAGAAAAACATAACAAAAAGGAGACGGTTTGGTCGGCCTTGAAGGTTCTCAACAGGCTTGCTCTTATTCAGATGTCATGAAAACAAATTGATTCACACTTTTTGGGAAACAGCAAGATTGTTGAAAAAGTTAAAATGGATTGGAAGTGACGCGGAAAGCCTGCTACTGCCATTAATATGCAAAATCAAGACAATCAAATTAATCTGTATTTAGAATGAGAACTTGCTCATCTCAATCTTAAAATGGCTGATGTTTGGAGAAATACTGAGATACTATTTCTGCTGCATGTCCGGTTTAGTTTGTGTTAACCTATTCTTATTGAACACTTGAGGTACTACATGTGACTTCAGAATAAATCGTATAATGATAATTATGAAATTCAGGGGGTTTGTCGATGCCCATTGCCGACAATACATGCATCTATGCATACATGATATATGCATGTAGCCTTTGAGAGTCTGCTGGGCAGTGCTTCATTCAAGTATCATCCATGGGTTCCACTTCAAAGTGGGCGCTCTCTATTTATTCATGGCATTTCATTGAAAAATAGACAAAAACTGCCTAAAAAATATATGAAAAAAACACGAAATCAAACTTTCCCAAGGTTCACATGACCCTTAGAGCGTGCATAACGACTGTGGATTATTACACGCTGTCCTAGGGAACGGCCCTCCCATTGCTTTAACCTTTTTGTCCCGAATTGTAATCCCAAATACATAGACAAATGCCGACGCCCATTGATATTGTCTCTACCATATTTCACGAGTGGGGGCTGGGGCCATATCCCACGAAGCCACAGGCTGAGTGGGATATGCCACTTTTTTGATTTTATGATTTTTTGCCATTTTATGAAAAAATCCAGCTTTTTTCTAGCCCATTGAATACGGCCACATTGTATTCAATGGGGGCATTGAATACGACCCTTCCTATACTAGTAGTTAAGCATAGTACATCTTGCATTTCAAAAAAATACTAACCCTGTCTCTGTTGCCGTGTGTTGCAGGCGTTGGCGGAGGAGGTGGAGCAGTGGCAGGGGAAGGTGGACGCGCTCAACACCTCAGCACGTAAACTACTGGAGGAGTATACGGGGGACGACACCACCAGGGTCAGGGCCAGCATCGACAAGACCAACGCGCGCTGGACGCAGCTGCTCTCCAAGTAAGTCACATGCTATTGTACCCTGCCTTAGAGTTGGGCAGTTTATGCCAAGAACGTGCCTAATCAACTCTCCGGACTCCAGATAGAGTCAGAGTGATGTAAGGAGCTACAAGAATTGAGAAGTTGGAGAAGTCGGGTTATTAATATTACTCAAAAAGTAAACTTGTTTCCAGACTCTTCCAAGTGACTGTCATAAAATAAAGAGTCAAAAACTCGTCTAAGTGACAAGGAAGCGGGTTTTCTACCTGAAGATAAAAGACCCACTTGGTATGTGCCAGCCCAAAACCCAACATTCTCCAGCTCCAGATTCCATTTGTGGGATGGTAACCAGATAGGTTAGACAACTTTTGACTCGTTTATTTTATGACAGTCACTTAGACGAGTCTGGAGACCTTTACTTTTTTAGTGATTGTAGGATTTGGAACTTGTGCCATTAAGGCAACACTCTTTGTTTAGGCCTTCCTTACGTGGTAGCTTTGTCTCGATCTTATGAATAATGTTTTCTTCTTTCAACGGCTCTTGTATAGGGAAGGTTGTGTGCACGGTTCGTTAGGCAATGCTAGTCAGACCCCCCTCCCTACACCCACCCACACAAGGCTGTGGTAGTATGTTAGTAGCCTATCAGTATTCACACTGAGTGGGGGTGGGGCATTACGGGCTACCTCCTGTAACCACAACAGACAGGGCCATGGCCCCTATGTTACAAGGGCCATGGCCCCCAGACATCCTCTCACTCACTCCGCCTCTCAGTGTCACCTCCAGTATAGGAGAATCTAGACAGTCATTTTGTTAGACTCCTCCCCTCCTGTCTGTGTAGCTGTCCGCCTCCTCTCTAATTGCCTGTCTAGCTACCTGCCGGTCTGTACCCTCTCTTATACCTGCCTGCTTCCTTCCCAGCTTCCTGCACTCAAAACCCTCCCTCCATTCCTGTCTCCCTGCCTGCCTGCCCGTCCTCCATCCTTCCTCCCTGCCTTCCTCCCTCCCTCCCTCCCTCCTATCCCTATTAGCGTTACCCCCATGGCTCCGGCCTCTTGTGAGGGGATATCTCCATTCTCAGACGTTATTGATTCAGACGGGTTGGAGTAGCTCTGAGTTACTCATGTCTGCACGCAGGGTCCTGGAGACAGGGGACGTCTCCTCATCCCCTCCTCCTTATCCTGCTTGTTAAGGCCCTTGTTTCTTTTCCTGGTCTTGCCAACAAGGTTCTGTCCTAGTGTCCCTGCTGCTTCCCTCCCCCAGCCCCTCATTCTGCCTTTCCTTCCCTATCTATTGTTATCTCCCCTGTGTCTTTTCCTGCATACCCCATGCCCCCTCCTGATTGATTCATTTTGAAGCCCCTACTGGAGGGACAGGCACACAATGCCATTGTAGGCTGTGCCAAGGGGGAGGTGATGGTGATCGAATCTATGAGGTGAGTGAAGATAGAAAGCACGCCCCTACACTTTTACCGAGGCAATGGTTCTTTTACATCCCACACTACACAGGCATAGTGTCAGATGGACAGGCCTTTGGTATGCTGTATGTCAACCACAGCAGGGGGGAGTTCGTAACCTGACACAGCAGGGTGCTAGTGAGACTTGATCGGGGTACCTCCCACGTCCGAGTCCAACGCCCCGCCGCCTGAGCTACTCCCCACCCCCGCCCCCTCCTCTCCCTTCTTCCTTTTTGCCTCCCTTTCTCTATTCCCTCTCTCCATCCCTGTGTGCATCCTTCTCTCGCTCTCTCTCGCTCTCCCACTCTCCACAGTACCTCTCTCCCTTATTATGTGTGTCCCTCCCTCCCCCCTCTCCCTCTCTCCCCTCTCCCCAATACCTCTCTGCCATATTATCTGTGTATCTCCATCTACGTCTGAAAGCTCTCGTGCCCGTCGTCGTCCTATGTCTGCCTGTCCCTTCCACATACCGCCCTCGTTATTCACTTCATTCCCTTCCTCACTTCTGCCGGATGTCAGACCCAGAGGTCTACGAGTGGACACCAGTCTCTGGCCCCGACTCTATAATAGTCTGGGCAGACTCATATAAAAAACTTGTTTGCCCAACTTGTCTTCAGGAGTTGACCAATCAAATCCTATACAATGGTCCCTGTGCACAACCTGGCAGATAGATATAGTCTTAAAACCGACACCGAAGGCTGGTAAGCAGGTTCACAGGGACCATACGGACCGAACCTGGTAGCCTGACAGGAAGTCAAAATCTCAATATAGCAGTTTATCCAGTCCCTTGTGGCAGAAAGTGGAACTGGAAGCTGGAGGCCGGTGGACGGTGGCTCGGTAGTTAGGGCTAATCCAGACACTGACCCGTCCGTCGTCACTTTTGGTCTTTGAAGGACGCTGTGTGTCCGGAGACCGGTGCGCGGCTCATTTAGACATGGACGACAACTGGTGTAAAGTTCACACCACTGGTGTGAGATGTGATGATGCTGCTACTTGGTGGTAGCCCTTTGCGGACAGCATAATGGCTTTATTTTTTATGAAATACAGCAGTCCCATTGACTGAACCAAAGAACGCCGTATTGCACACCCCCTGTGCAATAACCCATTGCCGTATTGCACGGCCCTATGACGTCATCAAAATGACGGTTTGTTAACATTTGAAGCGCAATGAAGGGCGTAGAAAAGTATACTTTAGGCTCCCCCTACCATAATTTGGACATTTTGAATCGGAAAAAGTAAAAAATAAACACAAAGGAGCACTTGTTTCAGTCTGTAGGTCTGGTTATTGCACTTGCAGCCCTGTGGGCCGCATTGCACTCGTGCAATACGGCCCACAAAGCTGCAATAACCAGGCCAACAGACTAAAACTTGTGCACTTTTGTGTTTATTGTAATGATGCATGGATGCAGTCCTGGTGAGTGACTCACCAGTGCTGTATCTACTGGTTGATACATTCCTGCCGGGTTGGTGTGATGCCCAACCCAGTGTTGGTTCTGTTACCCACTTAGTCCTTAGTTAGTTGAAATCATGATGTTAAATGAACATGAAACCTCCTGAGGCATTATGCCATCCTTAAATGGTTAAAAAGTGTCATGAGGAAACAAAGGAAGTCCTGTGAGGCCAGAGCAGAGCACAGAAGTTTCAAGGCATGAACTAGGAACTCCTTCCTAAGGTTAGAGAGGATAGCTCTCTTTGATTGTTCTCAATACAGGAAACACTGGAGAACTTTGTAAATGAACTTTGTAAATTGTCTAAAGGATATGAGCCTGAAAAACAACTCGAAGAGGAGGAGAAATGGTTTAGTTTTCAATCTGGTTATGAGCCAAAGACAGGCCTAATGGAGTAACCGAATGAAATACAAACTAGCTTTAATTTAAAGTTTAAGTCTATGAATGGTTTAACCTCGTCTCCTGTTGGCTTAAGAAAAGTCCACATAAATTTACGATAACTAACATATGATAATAGTTGAATAGAAGTAAGTACCGGTAGTGGATATTAACTCTTTTAGTCACAGGAGATTGATAATTTATAAACCTGCAGAAGTTATACATAGAACTAACTCAGACCGACAGTTATAAGGTCCCAGGTGGGAGGCAGAGCAGGCAGGGGCCATGTGGTGGGTAAGGCCAAAAAAAAGGTGTGTTTCAGGTTACATGGTCTGAAAATCTAGGGTAGGTAGGTCGGATTTTTCTTGTTCTTTTTTTAAATTCTATTTTTTACTTTAGCCTGAAAAGTACCCAGAAATCGACTCACAAAGTACAATGCTGACTCACTGACGACCGCCTCGACTCTTGAACTATCAGATCAACCCTTAAATAGCCCCAAAATGACCCAAAATATGTTTTGCTAGGTAGGGTCGGGTAACCTGAAACACACCTTTTTTTTAATTTGGCCTAAGGGAGTGGTCATTTTTTAACAACAGGGGGGGGGGTTGGTGGATTTGGGGGGGGACCAAACAAATTTGGACCCCTTGAAGGGGGTGGGGGACCAAAAAAATGTGGACCCCTCTTGAAATGACCACTCCCTAAGACTATTATCTGACGTACCCTGCCACAGGTGGTTACACCTAACGCTGTGCTCAGCCCCGGCCTCTGCTCCAATCTGGTTAACCAGAGAGGATTGGTGGTTGGTTGGGTACCGCTCAGGATAAGCCGGTTAGTTTCTGAACCAAAATGGCTATTTGGAAAAGTGACTTAAATAGTGAATAAGCTGGGAACCAATATGCTTCTACCCACCCTTGTACGATCCTAAACCAGATTACCACACTGATAATAATACCTATAGTCAGTAGTGACTATACCACCATATTTTGACCCCTGTAGTCAGGGGACTATACAACTTAGTCACATATTAGTCATAAGATAGTCAGTAGTGACTATATGTGGATCACACTAATTGATGATGTCACAGGAATGTGTGCACAGGAAACAGTTAGGATTCAAATTTGAATGGTCCATGGACTTCAGGTAGGCACATCCTTTTCTAAACCACTGTTCTATAGATACCCCTGCTTGTTATATGTTATGTTACAGTTGACTTTGACAACTTAAGATGTTATAGGGTGCATGAGTTCTCATGTTTGATAGAGTAATCATGGTATTTTGTTCAAATGTTGATAACATAGAAATACATGAACAGTTTATGTCTAGACTAACAGAGCATAATAGGCCTACACAGGAGCCTGTCACCTGCCCTGCTTTATCCTAGCCTGTCACCTGCCCTGCCTTATCCTAGCCTGTCACTTGCCCTGCCTTATCCTAGCCTGTCCCCTGCCCTTCCTTTTCCTAGTATGTTCATTGCCCTGCCTTATCCTAGCCTGTCCCTTGCCCTGCCCTATCCTAGCCTGTCCCCTATCCTGCCGTATCCTAGCCTGTCCCCTAGCCTGTCTTCTAGCCTACCTTCTCCTAGCCTGTCACCTGCCCTACCTATCCTAGCCTGTCCCCTACCCTGCCTTATCCTAGCCTGTCCCCTAGCCTGTCCCCTAGCCTGTCCCCTAGCCTACCTTATCCTAGCCTGTCACCTGCCCTACCTACCCTAACCTGTCCCCTGCTCTGCCTATCCTAGCCTGTCCCTTGCCCTGCCCTATCCTAGCCTGCCCCCTGCTCTACCTATCCTAGCCTGTCCCCTGCGATGCCTGAGCCTAGCCGGTTCCTTGCCCTGCCTTATCCTAGCCTGTCCCCTGGCCTGCCTTATTCTAGTCTGTCCCCTGCCATGCCTGATCGTACCCTATCCCAATCCTGCCTTATCCTAGCCTGTCCCCTGCCCTGCCTTTTCCTGGTATGTTCATTGCCCTGCATTATTCTAGCCTGTCACCTCCCATGCCTTATCCTAGCTTGTCCCTTGCCCTGCCCTATCCTAACTTGTCCCTTGCCCTGCCCTATCCTAACCTGTCCCCTGCCCTAGCCTGTCCCCTGACCTGCCTTATCCTAGCCTGTCACCTGCCCTGCCTTATCCTAGCCTGTCACCTGCCCTACCTATCCTAGCCTGTCCCCTGCCATTACTTATCCTAGCCTGTCCCTTTCCCTATCCTATCCTAGCCTTCCCTGCCCTGCCTTATCCTATCCTAGAGCAGGTCAAAGCTTGACCTGCCTTTCCCTTATTTCTCATGATTGACTATATCTATTAGTCATAATGACTACTTTAGACCATGAAACCATTAAATTCATAGTCACTTGACTATATAGCCCAAATCAGCCGATTTAATGGCTGACTATAGGTTGACTATATGACTAACTTACATTAGACATAGGTGACTAACTAGGTACAGCCGTTTTTTCTACGTTCACGTGACTATAGAAACGTAGTCCGTAGTGACTAACATTTCCAGGTCTATTATTATCAGTGCAGAGAGATAAAAATGACAGAATTTAAAAGTTACTTCAGCTCAGTTAATGGTTAACCTTCAAGATATCATCCATTAATTCTCCTGCTGGACATTAGGCAAGTTAACAAAGTCTTAGATAAATATGACATAGCAATATTATAATACAGTAACGGTACAGCATGGATGTGAGACAGGGACAAATAACGCTCAATTAATGGTCAACCCAAGATATCATCCATTCTCCTCAAACTTCCACCTCAAACTCCACTGAAAAAGTAAACTTGTCTCCAGACTCGTCGAAGTGACTGTCATAAAATAAACGAGTCAAAAGTTGTCTAATGTATCAGGTTACCATCCCACAAATAGAATCTGGAGCTGGCAAATGTTGGGTTTTGGGCTGGCACATACCAAGTGGGTCTTTTATCTCCAGCTAGATGACCCGCTTCCTTGTCACTTGGACAAGTTTTTGACTCGTTTATTTTATGACCGTCACTTTGAAGAGTCTGGAGACAAGTTTACTTTTTGAGTGTCCCCTCAAACAGGTTAACCAAGTCATAGATTAAAATGACATAGCAGTATACTAATACAGTAACGGTACGGCATGGATGTGACACTGAGACACATAGCCCCAAGTCCTAACCACATTAAGGAGGTTTCAGGCAGGAAGTTGTCCAGCCACCGGTAACATGTGGCTTGGGATGTGGCGAGCTGCTCCGGTATCAGGCCTGGTATCAGGCCTCACGTGTCAAGGGTAGTTACACCTAACACTAGCCTCAGTCCAGTCACTGATATGGGAACTTTGTTGACTTCTGAAATGTGACTCACTTGTTCAATACTTAATCGGATTTAAGGCCATGTGGTATATATACAAGTATATACTTTTGCAAAGTGACTCACTTATGCAATACTTGATCAGATTTGACGCCATGTGGCCGATCCTGGTATTCTCCTATCTTTGCGTATATTTCATAGATTAGTTACATGGCCCGTCTCCCAGACGTAAGCCTGTTATGTCAGGGCTTGTTCTGATGACCATTTTGAACAGGAGGAAGATAATCATAATCGGTAACCTGCTCTGATACATAACAGTCAGCGTCCAAAAACTTAAAGCGATTTCAAAATCCCCCTCCCCCCTCCCATGTGGGTAGGGGACCTAGTGGAGAACCACGTGGTCACGTGTCACATGGTCACGTGACTCACATGGTACTAGGGCCCTCAGACTGCCCCAAGACTTACTGGAGACGACACGGTTGAGGTCCAGGCCCCTGTTCATGGTAGGTGCTTATTACAGGTAGGGTTGTTTTATAGTATTACTTCTTAGACTATTTCCCTGCAGCTGCGGTACGGCATCTCCAGTTGCACCATCCACAGTATGTGTTACAGCTAGTAGATAAAGAGGAAGGGGGTACTGAGGATGTCATAGCTATAAGTAGACTGGCTACCGTCCCCGTCTATGGCAAAGGGGAGAGGGGAGGAGTGGGGGAGTGAGTAGTCTCTTCTACACAAACTCTACTACAGAGACAGGTAGAGACAGACTTGGAGCAAGTCTAAGTTATAAGCAGTATAGTGTGGAAGGCATGGAAAGCTGGGAAAGAGAAAGGAGGGACCAGATAGTGGCAGGTATGGAGGGAAAGGTTGACGTAACAAAGCTCATGTTGGACACTTTGGAGTATACACATTCAGTTGTACTCATTTTGGACTGGAACGCTGGAAATGTAATTTAGAACTGAATGTTCAACGATAGAGAGGATATAAACCCTTTGCAGTATACACACTCAGTTGGACTCATTTTCAAATACACTGAAAATGTGATATAGAGCTATAGAGATGATATAAACCAGTATAAAGATGGATACCACGTCCACCACCAGGCTCTCTCCTCCAGGGGAGGTGTCACTGCGCATGTCCAAGGGTGACACCATCCCACCTCCCAGCAGGCACTGATCAATTGGAACCGGAACCGGAAATGCCTATCGGAACCGGAAGCAGTAGTCGGTTGGCCTTAGCCAGGGGTCGGGACCGGGGGGAGTCCTGCCCTGTCGTCCCCCCTCCTCCCTGGTGGTCGGCGTAATGATAGGGTAGGGGAAGCAGGGGGAGCAGGGGGAGCAGGGGGAGCAGGGGGAGCAGGGGGGTGGTCATCCCCCTAATATCAGCCTCCCAAACATTCCACAATGGATTAACATTGAAAGTACTATATATATCATAGGATTAATCAATATACCTTCAGTATTGGTACAACCACATGGATCTTGGATTTGGCAAAGTCCATTTATATTAAAAGCGTTTTGATGTTGAGGTCAAAGGAACCCTGGCCCTTTTAGCCGCTCGTATTGCAGTACAAACTTGCACCAGGCAGTGGGGCCCAGACTAGCCGTAGGTGCCAGTATAGGTCAGTGGTAGGGTGGACATAGGAGCACTGCCCCTCACCCAGTGTCCGCCTCCTCCCCCCCCCCCAGGCTGTGGGGGTCCCCTGGGTGTAAGGCCCATGAGGGGTACTCAGTATAGGAATGGGTACCAACTGCGGTAACGACCCCGAAGAGCTGTCTCTGCGCGCGAAAAAAGGGGGGCTGTTAGTCACATAAAAGTAAAAAATTAGGGGCTGTCAATGACTGGAAAGTACTAAATCAGGGGCTGTCACAATTGAAATAGAAAAAACTGAACCCTTAAATGTCATACATGACTTAAGTAATCTATATAATTCCAAAATAATCTCATTATAAATGGAAAAGATGGGCTGTCAGCTGACCTTTTAGAAAATGGGAGCTGTAAAAATAATGCACATTTTCAAGGGGCTGTCAAATGACCAAATAGGGGGGTGGGCTGTAGTTTCGCAGTTGGTACCTAGCATCAAAGAGTGACTGCCCCCCCCCCACGGTTGTAAGGGCAGAGACCAGGCAGATCCCTGTACAGCTAATCAGATCTCCACCACGAAGGGGAATAGGACTGGGGAAGGTTTGGAGAGGGGGAAAACAGAGACAGAGACAGGACAGACAGACAGACAGACAGACCAGCGAGAGAATGTGGTGGGCAAGACAGAGAGGGCCAGAGACAGAAAGAGAGACAGAGCGGTGGGCAAGACAGAGAGGGACAGCAGGTCATAACCGGAAGCATGATCGGAAGTCAGTATATTTCCCATCACATTTGAACTTTGATCCTCAATTCGTCCTTGCGTTTTCAAAATCTAAGGTACTGGGGGCTGACTTTCTCTGGTATAGGCTGCTGGCATGAATCTCCTCCCGCACCCCCCGACCCCATCCCTGTGCTCTTCCCCTGGGTGCCGGGCCACAGTCTGCAACGCTCCAGGGTGAGCTTAATCAGATCTGTGCACAATCCGCCTCCCTCCGGACACACCGGACATCAGGCCAGGAGAAACCAGTAGAGGAGGAGGAGGGGTGCTGAGCAAACTGGGAAGAGGACAGGATGGGCTGTAGAGCCATACCCTGTGGGTCCACCATCTAAAATTTCGCTGGGTCCCTCCAAGGGTCCCTCCAAGGGTCCCTCCAAGGCCCGTTACAGTTTTCGCTGTCTCTCTACACTAGAACTCCTCTGTCCCGATCTGCCATCTTATTGAGTGCCTGCTCTGGCCTAAATGTGCAGCCATTGATTGTTGAATGATGTCATTCCCACTTCCACCGGAATTTCCAAATTGCTTGTTAAAAGTAAGGCCAACCGGTACCAGCTGTGTGGGTCACGTGGCTTGTATGGACAACCAATCAGATGACACCTAGCTGAAGAACCAGGGACTAGACAACGACGGTCACCAGGATCGCCCCCTGGTGTAGGGTCATACTGCAGGACGACCAGGGATCCTACCACTCACCCCCGGTCCCTGCACTCCCCATGGTAAAGGTACATCACCTGCGTTCCCTCCTCTCAAAAACACCCCCATTTCCACGGATATTCAGACAGAAAATGACCCCTTTTTGTTGAAAAACACTGACTTCTTGAAGTAAAAATAGCCCCCTTTTTTTGACAAAACGCTGTCATTTTTCCAATGCCCTCTTTCTCCATGATTAACAGAAATTGGTATTCAAAAGGAATTACTACATGTACTTATAATTTGAAGAATGAAAATCAGAAGTCGGTTAAAACAACATCCAACACACAGCAGCAGACACTCTTTTATTCAATTCCACTTAGTGAAGCTTAAAAATAGCCCCCCTTTTTAAAAAATACACTGACTTCTATAAGAAATAACACCCCTTTTTTCCCAATTCCTAGGACATTGGGAGAGAGTGAAAAAAGACCCTTTTCCCGTGTTTTGGGGAACGCAGGTGCCGTACATGTACCATGGCAAGTGCAGGGACCGGGCACTCACCCTCTGCACTTGTGCACAGACCACTGCACCTTCAGGTCTGCTACACAGAGAGAAGAAGTAGAGAAGAAGTAGAATCACTGTAACTCTCAAATAGGAGTCCAGCCCCGATCACTGAGGTAACTCTCCCCACGACTCTAAAGTGACTCCCAATCATGAGGGAGTCTTACAATAGGAGTCATTATAGAGTCCTGCTAATGTCAGGGAGTCACTTTAGAGTCCTGGGGAGAGTTACCTCAGTGATCAGTCGAGAGTCACAGTGATTCTACTTCTTTTCTCTGTGTACTACGACACACCATGCAAGAGCATCCCCATCAGATGCTTGAGAGCAGACTACCATGTCTAGCAGAGAACGCTACATCTTATACTCCAAGTCTATGGGGGCTATATTGCTGGGGACAGTGAGGCATTGGCGTATATTCCTGGAGGGAGAGTGGGCAGAAACTGACTTCTGAATGGCGGTGAACAGCTAAATTCGACCCTCCCATCCAGACCCTTTTCTAAGGCACCATGCTCACTCTTGTAACTGTATAGAATTGGCAGGAGCTATCGCATCATTGTTGTCTTGAAGATGGCATCACTGTAGTTTATGTATAAGACGCTACACCCCCGCCCCCTGTCACAGGACTCAGCAGACCATGGAGGACGGCCTTATCTATAGGGGGTGGTTCCTGCTCCCCTGTCCCCCCGTACAGCAGTACCTCCCCGCTGCATACCAGCGTGTCGATATCACACCTCTACAGGACAGACTGCTGTGTGGTACAACCCCAGCCCCCGTACACTGACGCCATCATCGTTACAGGAATTGAAATGCACCCCCATCCAAGAATTCTTTGAGTAAAAATGTACCCTATTTCTAGTAAAAACGTGAATATTTGAGGCCTAAAAAGAACCCCTATTTTTAGAAAACGCGAACATCCTTAGAAACATCACCTTTTGATTAAAGATACCATTATTTACTAGGAACATAGAACATCATCACCAACTGAAAGCTTAACATCGAAATGGTTATCATCTCGGTTTACAACTATTCATGAAATTCTATTCAATCTATTTTTATGTTACCATTCATGTACAGATTATTCCACTGACTCTCAATGCAGAAAGCACCCCTTATTTTCAACCTTCACGAATATTTCCTCGAAAAAGTACCCCTGTCATATCAGTGACATGTGCCTGTACAGGGGAGGTCCACCCCTGTAGGGATAAGGAGGCGGCAGAGCGTGGGGCGGACCAGGGGATATAACCCTTGTAGGGGAACAGCATCCACAAGGTGTCATGTTCATGTGTAGACCCAATCGCCGCATTGCTGCCAATCCTCAGGGAGTGTATCAACCCCTATTGGATCAGTGTGCTGTATGAATGCACCGGTGAGTTATCATGCTAATAAAGGGAACTAGTGAATTAAAGCAATATGCTGCTTTTAAGCTCAAGATTAAAGGGTTAGCCTGAACATCCCATTCCGTCATATCAGCATGTCGATACCCCACGTCCAGCATCGACTTGTGCCGCGGTACGGCTGTACACTGGGGGCGGGGGGAGGGGGGTCAGGAATTTATACTCGGGGGGGGGGGGGAGGTGTCCGATGTCCCTTAAAAGCCCATAGCACCCCCTGGTGGATGGAGTGTACATTAGCCCACATATAGCCCACTCAAACCCCATTTTAATACTCAACCACAGATGAAACCATACTTCAATTCCAGGAAAGAGTTTTTAACCTCTATATATGTTTATACGCTGAAAATCTAAATGCTCCAGCCCTTAGACTGTAGTGGCTATCCCAGGTTAGTCATAGGGACATTGGTAAGGCATGGCCAAGTGATATTCAAAAAGGATTGAAGCAAAACAACATTATGACTAATAATGCCTTTCTCTAGAGGACTTAGCCTAGAAATAATTGAAATGGAGAAGACTAAGGTGAGTTGGTCAGTACTGACCAACCTGACAGTAACAGCTAAGTAAGATCCTATTGACTGATTTGTTAGCTCTGGAGCCTATCAGTGTGGGGGAGGGAGCCGTCCTGCTTTATGTAGGTGTATCCCCTTATAGTCACAGGTTCAACAAGACATCAGCTTGGAGAATGACATGGCTATATAGGATATCATGGGAAGGTGTGCAACTACAAGTCCACGGTCAAGTATGGACGTGACAAATGGGCTCTGCATACCACTAGTGTGTCTAGTTCACGTCATTGTCACGTCCATACTTGACCGTGGAATTCTAGTTGCACACCTTCCCATGATACCCTATATAGCCATGTCACTCTCCAAGCTGATGTCTTGTTAAAACCTGTGCTTATACCCAGTGAACAAAAAACGTTATACAACCTTTTATAACGTTATATAACGTTATATAACGTTTCTCTAAGGCTCCTTGCTACAGCATAACGTTATTTACATTTATAAAACGTTATTTTGACGTTATATAACGTTTTTTTGTCAGCTGGGATAGTCCTCTCAGTGCTCTGTGGTGCGGCTCTACAGACATATTACCACCCTGTACGTCACACAGGGAGGTGGGAGGACACACAGGGGATAATTTGACACCGGATCCACCTTCATATGTCCGAACACTAACAGAACTAACTCACCTCCCACATATAGATAGTATATGGCTGTGTCTCACGAACTTTGGCCAATGTGTTTGTCTATGACCGGGTGCCGTCTATGACCGGGTGCCATCTATGACCGGGTGCTGTCTATGACCGGGTGCCGTCTATGACCGGGTGCCGTCTCTGACCGGCTATCTAAAAAAGTTGTTTGGAGGGATAAACTTTAAAAAAAAAAAAAAATTTTACAATTTTTATTTACAAAAATTTAAAATCTAAAAAAACTAACTTTTTTATTCCTCCAAACAACTTTTTTAGACAGCCGATCATAGACGGCACCCGGTCATAGACGGCCCCCGGTCGTGGACGGCACCCGGTCATAGACAAACACATTGGCCCAACTTCGTGAGACACAGCCAAATATAGAGAGAGAATGTGGGAGATACTTTGACACAGAATCCACCCTTCATAGATCCTAGATCCTGCAGGGTCTTTCAGAACAGACTCGTGGGTCATCATAATTGGATTTTCGTCAACAGGACAATAGTTACAATTGAACTTGTTGAAGAGGCTATTTGTAAATGGCAAAATATGGTATTAACATTTATTTTCTATAGATTTCAACAGGAAATCTTGTGAAAGAAATTTTACTAGTGGTCATGAAACAGGTTTTTTCACGGCACCATTTGCCTACGACCAGGTGAGTTGTTCTGAAAGACCCTATAGAACACTTGACAAAAGTAGTAGTATATAGAGAGTGTGGGAGGAGAGCTACTTTCTGTCAGAGGTACACTGAAAATCCATAGATTGAAAGGGTTAGTCAGTACAGACTATCCTAGGTTGGTCATATGAGTGTTAGTCATAATGGCAAAGTTATATTCAAAAATGACCGAGGGGTCAGTCAGTAGTGGCTAACCTAGGTTCATCATTAGTGTGTTGTATTTGTATACCACTAGTTGGGGCCACCTGTGATGACCACTCAGTGGCTCCCCCTGGAAATAAAAAGACTAAGGTGGGTTGGTCAGTACTGACCAACCTGACCATAATAACTGACCTAGGTTGGTCGTATAGGGAGCCAAAAAATGACTGACTAGGCTAGGCACTAGTGACTGAGAGGTTGGGCGTATAGGGAGCCTAGGAATATCAGTGTAGACGTGTAAGGTGTGTGTGTGTGGGAGGGACCGACCAGCCGGGCAATGACAACCTTGTTAGTCCTTTAAAGATGGCACTGATTAGATGCATTATTCCGTTAGTCGTCATCATGCATGAATGCAGGCCTGGCGAGTTACTCACCAGTGCTGCAATCAAGCCCTGGTGAGTAACTCACCAGTGCTGCAATCAAGCCCTGGTGATTAGCTCACCAGTGCTGCAATCAAGCCCTGGTGAGTAGCTCACCAGTGCTGCAATCAAGCCCTGGTGAGTAGCTCACCAGTGCTGCAATCAAGCCCTGGTGAGTGACTCACCAGTGCTGCATTCGAGCATCATACAAACCCTGTGGAAAACCTATCGATGCAGCACCGGTGAGTTGGTCGCCATGGCTGCATTGGTGCATCAATTATGACAGCAAAGATCATCTTTTAGTGACATGCTGGCCTTAAAAGTGTTAACAGAGGCGGAAGATTGACACAGATCAGTCATTGACTCTGTGAATATAAATAAGGCGATCAGCTCAACTGGGCTGAAAGAGTTACATGTAATATTCTATCCCTATATGCTGTACTTTAGCATATTAGAGATCAGGACTGCTGCTGACTCCATTCACTGACTCAATCAGAATACCAATTTTGAGAGTATAAATGAATCACAGACTTTCCCATTGTGTTCACCGTAGAGCCCTGTGACTAGGAGAAGGACTAATGAGTAGTACCTTCACCACCCCGGCCTTAGGCAAAAAAAAAGGTTTGTTTCATGTAACATGGGCAGATAATGTAGAGTCGGTAGGTCGGATTTTTTTTTTTCTTACTTCTTTTTTTTAACATGAAAGTACTAGCCGGTCTCTCGGAGGGCTTTAAATTTGACCAAAAATGGTTAAAAATACGGAAAAAAAAGTCAATATTTGCTTTAAAAAACGTAGGGTCGGCCGTGTTTTGATAGGGTCGGTCGGGTGACCTGAAACAAACCTTTTTTTTGGCCTTAGGGGGACATAGAGGGAGGTAGGGTCGGCGTCATTGAAGTCGGCCGTACCACAGGAGAGTCATCAGCCTACTGATGGGTCCCTCAATAGGGTACATTAACCCTGTAAGGGCCGCATAGTGCTTTAATGTAGCATACCCCTTGCAGTCTAAATGCATAATGCACCCCTGGAGAGTCTACTCGCTAATGATGTGCTCATGCTTCATGCCAACCCTTGGGGAGTGTATCAACCGTGTATTAACCGTGTAGGGTGAGCATGATGCAACAATGCAGCCCTGGTGAGATACTCACCAGGGCTGCATTCATGCATCTTGACTACCAAGGGCATACTACATTGAAGCATTATGCGGCCCTTAAATGGTTACATTGACTGTACCGGGTATCGGCGAGTACCCATTTGGGGCTCGCTGCACCAGATTGCCTATTTCAATACCTTTGATGTTGGCCTGGTCCTTGTCGCACTGCTTCCTACAGCTCTCACCGGGCTCTGCTATAGCGAAGTCTTGGATTTCTCCGTATGGGCAGCCATGTTAGTTCTGAGCTCGCAATCTATCGTGAGACTTAGGCAGTGACCAGCCACTCACACACCATAGCTTCCAGGGAACAGGCTACAATACGAGAGCAGAACCAAGGTCTCACGAGATTGCTGGTGTCAATGTAAACATTGTAGCTGCGGGAACAAGTCCGCACCAGTTAGAGAGCTATATGGAATGGAACCCATGTGGGGCCCGCAGCTCTTCAAATTACATGTTTGAATTACCTGGGAATAGTATTGGCATCAGAAAGATTCGCTGCAGAATAGCAAATAAATCACTGTTGGACTGGCTCTAGGCAAATCTCTACTTCTTCTATTAATTTAGGATATTCATGAGGTCATGTCAAGCTTATAGTTCATTGTGTTTGAGTCAAATTGCTACAAATTCTAACAGCTGACTTAACTACCCTAGTGTCAGTAATATGGGTCAGACCACTGGAGAGTCATCAGGGCACTAGGGCTGGGTGATTGACCCAGACTGACCCTTTAAGGCCGTATAGGGCTTTAATATGCTCTGCCCTTTGTCGTTAGGCCAAAAAAGAAAAAAAAGTTTGTTTCAGGGATCCCGACCAACCCTCTCAGAACAGCGCCGACCCTACGTTGTTTTGTGCAATTTTGAAGAAATTTCTGTATTTTTATCCTTTTTTGGTCAATTTTCGGGTCTTCAGACCGGCCGGCTGGTATTTTCATGTTAAAAAAAGAAAGTAAAAAAAAAAATCCGACCTACCGGCCCTACATTTTCTGCCCATGTTACCTGAAACAAACTTTTTTTGGCCTTATGAAGCAGGAATGCAGCGTTTACATGTTACTGGGCACGCCTGGATTGAAACATGATGGTGTTTCTACATGGGTAGTCGGATTGTTGATGTTGATGTGTCACTTTTTAGGGCACTGTGGCACTTCTTAAGTATGTAGGAACTCTTAGAAAAAAGATTGTAGATCGATTCTTATCTCTAATCTTTCTGTGTCCATCAATCTTTAAATCCCCTGTGTCGCTGTGTCGACCATGTCGATTTTTACCCATGTAGAGACACATGCTGTTGACACTTCAGGGTTGATGCACTCCTGAGGGGTTACAGTTAGACTCACCAAAGCTACGTTCAGGCATCATGCTGACAAAGGGCAGAACATGTTTAAGCACTATGCAGCCCTTAAAGGTTTAACAAAGGCAACTACCGGTGAGGGGCATGCCGCCCAGATTGCCTATTTCACTACCTTTGATCTTCTCTCAGGGTTTTACCGAGCACCCTATTATTTACCCTGCTGCACTAAGTATGGTGGGATGAAGAGGTATACAATCTAAAAAGTCTGAAACCATGTCTTGGGAGACAATTGTTGAAATTCTATATAAAAGGATATAATTAGGCAGCATCGGGTTAAAGCATTGAATGTATTCAAATGACAAAATGGCACACTGTATTAACTCCCTGTAACAGGTCGCAATACCTAACATATTGGCTTTGCGTTTTATTAAGATCACTAGTGAGACAGATATTACTTTGCAGCCAATACAAATGCAGTTTATGTGCATTTGACATTTGATCTTTTGTCAATTTCTCTTGTGCAACTCATCAGCATTCAGAGGGAAAATTGCAAGAAGTATGCTCGTCTGTTATGAATTGTAAACTCAGCTTCTGTCAAAGTGAGATTTGAAATTCATGAACAAAAGAGCAAACAGTCTCAATGTCATAGTTTATTTGAAGGCGGATGTAGGATTGTTTGCAAAAATGAGTAAAAGGTTCTTCTCTGTGCCATGCTGAAAGCTGAATATGATGGCTTTCTGAGATATCCTTGATGTCTGTTGCAGCAAAGTACACTGTGAGATCACAATGATAACAATTTCCAATAACAAATATTACAATGTGACTATAAATATTAAGATGCTATGGCGGCAATGAAGAAGGGAGGGAGGGAAGACCTCATGTTCTGTAGTTTTATTGTTCAGAGGCAGCGGTGAGAAATGACGCCCATGTTAATGTGTCAATACTGAAGTTTAGGAACTTCCCGCTGTACCTTCCCCTGAAGTATTATTTCAAGATTTCGAATTTGTGTATTCTCTGGTTCACTTGGAGGGGTCTCCCTGTAAGACGATCTTGGAGCTTTCAAAGTTTTTCAGGGCTCTGCCCTCTGCCCTCTCTGCCCTCTCTCCCGTCTCCCCTCTCTCCCCACTGTCCCCTCTCTCCTCTCTCTCCCTCTCTGTCTCTGTCTCTTTTCCCCTCCCCCTCTTTCTTTCTGTCTCTGCGTGTCTATCTCAGTCTGTCTCTTGCTCTCAGTCGCCCCCTTACCTTTACCTTTACCTTCCCTCTCTCTTCTACCTATTCCATCCCTTAACGATGACTTGTCAATATTCACAATGAAACCCACTGTTTGCAGGACGTCTTGGATTTCCAGAATTGCTTTATCCAATACATATAATTGCAAAACACATAACCCAATTTCTTCATTTTCTCTGTGTTTCAGAATCCAGGCTCAGAGTAAGATTTTGTCCAACAGCCTGAACAGCAAAAAAAAATCATCTTTTATCGATATGCTGTCCTTAACAGTTAATCCAATACATCTATTTGCAGTTTAGAATATATCATCCAATAACTCATATGTATAGGGGTCGGATTCCCCGTGCCTTGGTCATAAGCCCTCAATATCACTTGGGTAATCCGGCTCCCCTCTGTACCATACCGATCCAGTAATGTACGGCGCAGTCAGATTGTCAGACAGGGAAGTAGCTCAGTTGGTAGAGCATCAGGATATGTGATCTGAGGGTCGTGGGTTCGAGTCCCGCTTTCTCTAGATGATTTTTCCTTGACCGTTACATATACTATAAAATAATAACCCAAATTGTTTTTCCCATGCTTCAGAATCCAGGCTCGGAGTAAGACTTTGTCCAACAGCCTGAACAGCAAACAGAAGTTTGACAGTAAGTTGGAGGAGCACCAGACGTGGCTGACTAGCGTGGAGACCAAGATCCGCAAACACGATGAGATGAGTACGCGCGAAGACAGCCCCGGCCCCACCGACAAGCTAAAACCACTCCAACAGCAGTTTAAGGTAAGGGGCGAATACTTTTTATATTTCTGTAAGGGAAGTGGTTACCACCCCCTTCCGTGCACAGAACCGACCCAGTAACGTACGGCGCGGTCAGATTGTCAGACGGGGAAGTAGCTCAGTGTTAGAGCACTTGGCTCCGGAGTCAGGAAGTCGTAGGTTCGAGTCCCGCTTTCTCCAGACGATTTTTCCGCGACCGTTACATTTCTATTTTATTTTTATTTTCCCCACACAGGCTATTTTGAATGGTGGTGACCATTTTTCAAGGAACGTCAATGGTAACATGTATTATACAAAGGAGGGGAAATAACTTTTTATAGGAGGGTAAATACACTTTTTATATCAATATTAATTAGTAATTTAGGTATTAATATGAATTAGTAATTTAGGTATTGGAAGATGATCATAATAAGTTTGAATAGGGGTCAAGTTTCTAGAAAGACCCTACTGGCTCTGCTATCACTATAATATGCACATCCAATCCCAGACGCTGAATTAATTACCCCTTATCCCCTCATCCTTCTCATTACTTTGTGTCCTAAAGAGTTACTGGTTGGGTAAGGGGAGGGTGGTGCAAGGCCGTGGAAGTAGTAGATTAATCTGTGCCCTGTCCCTGGTCCATACAATCCTGGTCGCAGTGTGAGTGGTATGGACAATCTGGTCTCTGACAATGGTAGATTCAGGATTCTGATAGGGTAGGTTCACCCAGAGTCGGCCACATACCTCAAGTCGGCCACCCCCTCCAGGAGGATAGAAATCATTATGCTGGCAGTACCAATAATGATATAAACCAGATAGAAATGTTTATTCAACAAAATCGAGGTGGCCGACTTGAGGTAGGTGGCCGACTTGAGATGAACCTTTCCTAATGATTTCTAAGAACTGTATGGCAAAACATATATTCCATTCATTCAGAAATGTATATTTCTCGGGGAAAGAACTAGAGGGGGGGCACTATCTGAGGCTAGTGCTCATCCACCCTGAAGACACAAACGGAAGTCTCTCTCTTACTATGCCTACATAGTATGGTAAATAAAGGAACCCTTGAAATGGGGAATGTGGAAAGGTTGGGCCTCTATCTTCACTTCACCTCATAGATCCCATCACCCTCACCACCCTTGAAGAAGGCTCAGCTGTTATCTCCGTATGATGTAAAACCCATCCAGCAGGGGCACTAGGTCGAGGTAATACCCTACAGGATACAAGATTTACAGCCATGTTGTTAGAATGGCATCCATTTCTAAATTAGCCCTCCTCCCCGACCCCCTGCCTCTCCATCTACCATTCTGAGACCAGATGCCGACTGGGGAATTCACTCTCTGAGAGATTCAAATCTGTAGTGGAAACATCACTCTCCTAGCACATTCTTAGTCTAGACTCAAACGCAATTGTATAAATTGGCATTAGCCACCAGCTGACCGCAGTGTATTAACCCTTGACGGGCGGCATAATGCATAAATGTATGCTTGAATGCAGCTCTAGTGAGTAACTCGCCAAGGCTCCATTCAAGCATTATTAAGACACTACTGGGTTGAGACACTCATGCATGGAGGCTCAGCATGATGCACCAATGCAGCCCTGGTTGTTTAGCGACAGCCGGCCTTAAAGGGTTGGCTGTATTCATACAGAGAGGTAATCAGCTCAGGTGGCACCATCTCTCAATACAGAATGTCCATCTACAAATAGCCTGCTGCTGCCTCCTGGCGGTGACCTGGTGAGTTAGTGAGCAGCTCCCGGGGTCAGGGTCCTCTGGGTACCATCGATTAGCACCCTGCCGCCGGGTACATGTACAGGGGGCTAACCCTCTAAAGGCTGCAGGGTGCCGGGCCTGGGGCGGTGTGATGCATGAATGCAGCCCTGGTGAGTCTACCAGGGCTGCATTCATGCATCATGCCGACCCATCAGGAGTGTTTCCAACCAACCCATACTATTTCGGATGATGCTTGAATGCAGCACTGGCAAGTTACTCGCTAGGACTGCATTCATGCCTCATTGCGACCAACAGTATAATGTATTAGAGCACTATGCGGCCCTTAAACCCCAACCCAGCCTATATATAGGACCGATTACCTGTCCCAGCTCTACCCCTACTGTTGCTGTAGGGGGACTAACATGTCCACCTTCAAAGCCCTAATCGATGTGTCGACATGGAGCCTCTTTTGTCTCAGGGGCTGGGATCTGCTGCTATTTGTGTGCTGGAGGAGGGGTGGTGTGTAAGGGCCCTACTCCAGGGCTGCTGCTGCTGCTATTTTTAGACAGGCTCCTGGTAGAGATAGATCTTCTTAGGGTTAACCCTTTAAACCCGCAGATCTTACTGCACGTCCAGTAACAGTAAGAGTGCAGTCGGGACAGGTACTCAGCCCTATATATAGGGGCGCTGTGGGTTTAAGGCATATGTCGTCGATTGCACTACACAGTGCAGAGGAAATATTTATCTGAACCTAAAACACTTGTAGGTTGAGGGTTCCTCCAATCCCTACCTCAGTGTGGCTACTACACCATGAGTTACCCTCAGGTATTACCTACCTGTCTGACATTGCTGTAGGTAAACAAGAGGTCATTCCCTACACCGTTGCTTCCTCTAGCACCTGTGACATTGCTCCTTCCCAGCATCTGTCTCCTTCTAGGAGCTCCTGAGGGTGTTGGTACCTGGTATTAAAGGGCAGTTAGGGGCAGTCAGAGGGCCGGCAGTGGTGCCTAGTGGGAAGAAGTGGCTATTGTTTTCAGCCACAGTTCTACATAATGGTAAACAAGGGTCTGAACCAGGGTCCTATATAAGGACACACAAGGAGAAGTGTATAGGAGGCAGGCAAACAAAGCCATCTAAATAGCAGGCCTCCTCCATGTTTATACGCTACCCAACTCACGCCCTCCTCCTGCAATCCCTCTCCAAAGTTTCACACCGTTCCTCATACAGTGTCTAGATGGCGGGACTGTAGACCGTCTCTATTCAAGCATATATATCTATATCTCAAGGTATCTGTTATATTTCGCTGCCCAATTCTCCCTCATCACCTCCAGTGATGTCCGTGTGTTATTGTGTTTTACTAGGACTGTGAGGCGGGGGGGGGATGTTAGGTAGGCAGGATGCCACACTCTGTTCTACCTACTCACATGGACGCGTTGTGTCCCCCACCCTGTCTACCGTACACCCCACCTTCCTTCTTTAGCCCTTCAAGGGCCGCATAGTCCTTTCATGTGATAATCCCTTTGTCGGCAAGATGCATGAATGCAGCCCTGGCTAGTCAATCCACCAGTGCTACATTCATGCATCATAACGACCCTTCGGGAGTGTACCAACCCTTTAGGGTCGGCATGATGCATAAATGTAGCCCTGGTGAGTTACTCGCCAGGGCTATATTCATGCATTATGACGAGAGTGGGGAATTTGGTATCAAATTAATATGCTGCATTTTTTTTTTTTTTTTTTGAATTGCTTTATTTGACTTCCACATAGTGATTTACACGTCAAATCAATCTTATCACTTCTAGGTTCCATAAGTAGCACAAAGATCTTTGAATGACATATCACAAGCTATGTCGATACATGTACTAAATAATCCTTATATTTATAATCAATTAATCCTCGGATGGTCAGTCTAGGATAAATAGAAACTTATATACAGTATATACATAGATGCAGCATCTTTCTCTCTGATAATTCACAAGTATATTGACAACACTTGCTCTTTTGTTTCATTGTAAGTTCCAGTAATATTGAAATGAAAAATATATCTTGGATATGTAGAAGATCATACTATGGCAGTCATCCCATGAAATCAATCAATATTAAATATTAATATTATTATTATTAATTAATATTAATATTTAAAGGGTCCAGACACCCCCCTCCCCCCTCCCCCTCCCTCCCTCCTTCTCTAAGACCATCAAGCGGGACCTAACACAATTTCCCTGCAATCATGCCTGTAGTGTAGCAGGTTGTCACTCCGTACCAGGACCACTGCTGGTGGGTATAGCGTCCAGGCTGCACCAGGGCCATTTCTGAGATTACTTAACCATTTAATGACAGCACAGTGCGTTAATACACTATGCTGTGTTGTTGAAATGATATTAACTTGGAACTGGTGAGTTACAATCTTCAGTGTCTACGATTTAGGAGGGTGATGCTTTGAGATCCTTGTTCGCCCCTTGCAATGGCCCCGTATGGGATTAGGCATCGACACCAGCAATGGAACACAGCCTTTATTTCTAAAAACTATTCATTCGTCCGCCAGGCGAGTTTATTTATCTAATTTTCTTGACACGAGAAAATTATGTTTGGCTGTGAACCATCAGGACCCTCAGCTAGTTGAGAACAGTCCTATTTGGCAGGACTTCCATCCAGGAGGAGACAAGGCCACAATCGCGCCATGCAGAGTAGATCTTGTTCTATCCCAGGAAGTTCCAATTTAGATCCCACTACCCTATAGTGGATATTGACGGGGCTTTCTTTAGCTGCAGGCCCGGGACGGGAGCTGTTTCTTAACTGGAGCCGTCCCCTGGGCCGTGTGGATAGGGGATGTTAACCCTGCAACCCTTGGTCGTCGTGATGCATGACACCAGTCTATACGAAAACTTTTTCACCATGCAGGACATTCGGTCCTGCAGGTGTTTTTCTTTGCAAGCCCGGCTCAATTTTTGCAGGTCTGGATATTGGAGTACAATCTTGCTGTTCAAAAATGAAATGTAAAACAAGTGTTTTTACTGACAATGATAATAAATAGGGTTTCCCCTACATGTTACAATTATATTAACAATTCTAATATGTGAAATACCGAAAAATATTAAAGAAAATATTCACACTTTCTGTTTTATGCTGTAGAAACCTTAATAATGGTCCGATTTACAAGCCGTAAAAAATGGCACATAGGCAAAAATCTCTAGAATACAGCCAGCCATTCGGCATTCATAAATGCATCATGACGACCAAATGTATTGAACATTATAGTACTATGCGACCGTTAAAGGGTAAACGGGTGTGTTCCCCATGCCTGTATAGATAGGGTGTATGAGGATATATAGCACCTATACTAAAGGCTTGCCACCCTGAAGTGGGCCTACACTGATATTCCTAGGCTCCCTACACGACAAATCTCTCAGTCCCTAGTGCCTAACCTAGTCAGTCATTTTTTGGCTCCCTATACGACCAACCTAGGTACGTTATTATTGTCAGGTTGGTCAGTACTGACCAACCCAATGTAGTCTTTCAATTTCCAGGTGGAGCCACTGAGTGGTCATCACAGGTGGCACCAACTAGTGGTATACAAATACAACACACCAATGATGAACCTAGGTTAGCCACTACCGACCAACCCCTCGGTCATTTTTGAATATAACTTTGCCATTGTGACTAACACTCATATGACTAACCTAGGATAGTCTGTACTGACTATCCCTTTCAACTTATGGATTTTCAGTGTAGGGCAGGGGTAGCGGGTCTGGGGCAGGGGGGGGGGTTATGAGGGTGGGGTAGTGTTCAGCATTGACGTTGTCTCCTCCAGGATGTCTGAGTGATAAGACGCTTGTCACAGTGGTCGATGTGAGGCCGAGCCCTCTATACACCGTCCTGTACTATCTGTGGTCATTGGGTGAAGATAAGGTAACTTGAAGAAGGAAATATGAGACTTGAGAAGGAAAACTGTGAAGCCTGGGTCAGCATGGTGGCATGAGGTATACTTGATGAGTCTTATCAGCAATTGGCCGAGTCCTCTATATACCGTCCTCTACTATCTGTAGTTATTGGGTGAAGATTAGGCAAAGTGAAAGTGGGCTGTATGTGGTAGCAAAGATGAGACTTTCCAAAACTGTGAAGCCTGGCTCAATTGCTGATGAGACTGTACTATCTGTGATTTTTGGAGAAGATTTGGCAACTTGAAAATGACCTGTATGAGGAAGAAAAGATTGGACTTTTCAAAAAGTGTGAAGCCTGAGAGTAATACAGTTGTTGATAACATCTTTAGGGACGGTATGATATCCACTTCTCAGCATGATGCATGGCAGCAGCACTGGCGAGTAACTCGCCCTGCCTTAGTGCATCATGCTGACCCTCCGGAAGTGCCTCAACCCTGTGCCCGTCCCCGATCGACAAAATACACGAAATACTACGACTTTGCTCAAGAAGGAATTCCTTCAAATGTAGGAAATATAGAGTTCTACGCCAGGGCTGCATGCATCATGACGGCAAAAGATGCCAGGCTAAGGCAAAAAAAACTGGTTTGTTTCGGGTAACATGGTAAGAAATTGTAGGGTTGGTAGGTCGTATTTTTTTTAATCTTGTTTTTAAAGCATGAAAGTACCAGCCTGCCTCTCCAAAGACCCTAAAATTAACCCAAAAAAGGTAAGAATACGAAAATGTCCTCAAAATTGCATAAAGAAAATGTAGAGTCGGCCCTGTTTTGATAGGGTCGGTCGGGTGACCTGAATCAAACCTTTCCTTTTGGCCTAAGACTGGCAGACGTGGTGTAGCAGGGATTGGCTGGCCGCTATCTGCAGTCCCACAGTCAGAGGGCCACCTATTGTCTGCCTAATGGGGTTTAGTTCTGATTTAAATGGGATCCTTCAGACATCCAATCTGCAGTCCTAATCTGACTGTAATACCCTCACTGGTAATTAACACCTTAAGGGCGCTTAGTGCTTTAATGTACCATGCCCTTTGTCGGCATGATGCATGAATGCAGCCCTGGCGAGTCTGCCTGTTAGGGCTGCATTCGGGAGTGTATCAAACCCTTAGAGTTGGCATGATGCTTGAAGGCAGGGTGCTCTTTCAGAACAAATGACACAATCGTAGGCAAATGTTGAAGTAACGAACCCTGTTTGACGACCACTAATATAAAGTGTTTCACAACAGTCCTAGGATGGTTCGGCGCTGGGGATAGTGTGGGTGGGGGCAGTGAGAAAAAGGCTGACGGGAATCAATGGTACAAACCACTAGTTCACCAGCAGAGCCAATGAGAAGGTATATCTGAACGAGTGGTGTCCTGTATCCCTTTATTAGTAGTAGATAACCCGCAAGGACCTGGGGATATGTAAAAATAACCATGGCAGAGTGACTGGTTGCCGCATAGGTCACCAGTCAGTCTGTCTTGCCTATTATTAAGTAACTCAGGTCCGAGGGTTTTTTTTTCTGGTAAAATAACCAAGGTGTGAAATGCGTTGTCTTAGCCCTCCACGGTGGGTTAATATATCTTGCCTCTTAGTATACTCTCCCTCTTGCCTTGTAGTCTCAGCTAACCCATGTATTTCCTTTCATCCTAGCTCCCTCCATCTTTCCTTCCTTCTCTCCTTCCTGCTATCCCTACCTATCTACTTATCTACACAAGTTAGCTCCCCTTGTCGACCTCCCCGACCCGACCCCCTCACAGAGAGCGTTATACAGCACGTTACAGGAGTTTATTGTTAGGATGGGTTGTCCACTGTGTGAGGTGGGCGTATACAGAGGCGGACAGCCTTCATGGTTAACCCTTTAAGGACGGCAGGACGCATCAGGGCCTCAAGTTGATCTGTCGGCATGGATGCACCAATCCATGGCTGACGAGTAGCTCGCAGCTGCCACTGCACGAGTGCATCATGCGAAGCCTCTGGGGGTGTATCAAACCCATAGGGTTGGCATGATGCTTGAAGGAAGTATTGGGAGTCGCTAGGACTGCATTCATGCATCATGATGACAAAAGGTCATAACACATAACTGCTATATGCGGTCCTTAACTTTTTAACGCGCCATGCAGGGCTGCATTCAAGCATCATGATGGTCCCATGGGATCAAAACATCCCAAAAGGGTCGGCATGATGCACTATTGCAGCACCGGCGAGTTACTCACTGTGGCTGCGTTGGTACATCATGAAGACAAATGTCATCTTTTAGCAACATGCCATCCTTAAAGGGTTAAAGGGATAGCCCGCTCTTTGGCGAGGCAGGGACCGGAAGTGCGCCCCCACCCCTGATATCCACCCGGAAGTGCTCTAATGATGTCCAGGGATCCACCGGGCACGGACCGGCCTTTGATGTTGTTTGTGATGGGGAGGGGGGAGGGAGGGGGGATGGACGGGTCAGGGGAGGGGTAGGGAGAGGGGGAAGAGGGCGGGGGGGGGGGAGGGAGAGGGGGGGAGGGGGGGAGGGGGAGAGGAGAGGGGGAGAGGTCGGGGGGGAGGGAAGAGGGGTAGAGGGGGGAGAGGAGAGAGGGGCAGGGGAGAGGGGGGAGAGGGGGGAGGGGGGAGGGGAGAGGGGGGAGAGGACGGGGGGTGGGGGTTAGAACGGTGGGGGTCAGGGTATGCCTGTATCGGTCAAGCCGCTATAACTAGAGGCAGAATCTGACACTGTAGAGAGGGGTTCAGAGGGGTGAATATACATGTGATATAGAGGAAGGGAGAAGCATCATTATAGAGGCAAACATAAAAGAAAGTGATAGGGAGCCGGAATACATTAAGGGGGAATTACAGAGACAGAGAGAGAGACAGATCTAGAGGTAGTGAGACAGACATGGGATGTTGATGTTGTAATACTTTTATTTTGGTGAAGACATATAAGTATAATAGCTTCCTCCAAATGACAGAGTGGCATTGCATAGCACGGGTGAACACCTCCGTTGCAAGGTTGTGGTGAATATTATCATTTTTGAATAAGAAGAAAAATAAAACAGCCAGACCTAACTGACACAAGGAATGACAGAGACTAAGACGTTGGTCAAAACGCCCCTGGTGTGTGACTAAGAAAAGGAAAACGGAAATCTGTATGTAAGACTGTGAATTGGTATTGGTGTGGGTGGTGATATGGATGTGTGTGGGGGGGGGGGGAGGGGGTGACTGACAGGGGATGCCTGTAGGGTTGGGTCCAGCCCTCACCCCGGATGTCCCTCTAGGGTCAGTATACATGACAGGTATGGGGGTGGTGCGGATAGGGGCAGTGTTGGGGTAGGATAGGGTAAGGTATGTATAGCATGGCGATATGGTAGATGGGAAAAGGATATATATAGGATCAAAGGGCCTGCCAGCCCAGATCTAAAACAATAGCCTGACAGCTGATATGGATGTGATAACCCATGCGATAGACTGGACTGTAACTGACAATGTGTCACACTGATTCTAGTTTAACACTTGAGCTACTTCCTACCACAGTATAGTGCGATACACAGCATGAATGTTTGCATTTAAGTAAATTAATATGCTTAAAGTAATACTTTGATCACATTTTAAATTCCAGTAAATGCCACTTTGCTTAAATGCGAACATTCATGCGGCGAATATATTGATCTAAAAAGCACCCTATTCCAGCTATATGTATCATGAACATCACGGTATCATCTACCTCGGCAATGTTACCAATCAGTCACACACATCTAAACTCAGCAATCTGCTCACTCTGTATATTAGTGACTGGCATATGAGTCTTTTTTGAGCTTGGTGATATTGTAACCGTTTTGAGCGTTTTGACCTCCAAGATGCAATGCTAACCTATTGTTAATCAGCTATAGAGTAGACTGTCTAAGTAGTTGCTCTTTACCATCGTTACTAGTAGAGTCGTCTAATGAGTCCCTCCTCAGATGCTTTATGAGGCAACTAGACTGTTAACCCTATAAAGGCAACATTGTGCCTTAATGCACTATTACTTTTGGTTTCATAATGTATGTATGGGGCGGCAAGTAGCTCGCTGGCACTGCATTGGTGCATCATTGATGCGCCGACCCTACACAGTTGATACACTCCTGAAGGGTCCGCGTATGATACACTAATGCATCAAGACAACGGAAGAACCCCACGCTTGAGGCATCATGCTATCCTTAAAGGGAACCAGTATGTGGGAGAGTCCATTGTGAACCAGGGGAGTCCCATTACTGTCCCTATCAGACAGTGTCCTACTATATGGAAGAGTCTATTATTAACCAGGGGGGGTCCCCTTCCTGTCCTATCAGACAAGGTTTCTGTAAAAAGGGAACAGATTACTTCATGGGTAGGTTAGGTCCTTCAGGGGGTTTCTCCTTCTGCTACTTATAGGGAGATGAGACCTGGTACAGAGGGTTTAGTGGGAATTTCACATTCCAGATTCACACCCCAGGAGTATCGGTCGCACAGCTGTGGATTTTAATTTGTCAATCCATTGGGAATGACATAAAGCAATTGGATAAATCATATTCTGTGGTTCAGAATATGACGTCTTTTTAATTTAGCAGTATCGCGTCGTTGGTGCATTTTGGTGAAGAGGTATGGTTAAATGGTTAATTGCTCCAAAAAATACTAGCAAATGCTATGCCGATTGGAAGAACTAAATATATTTCTGGATTTTTTGCAAATTTGAGAAAATAGGATAAAAATTGATAATCCATGGATAATACCCCGCTCCGGCTGGCAATATAGACTCTTCATGAAACACATACCTATAGTCTCTTAGAAACTGACTGAAGGCAAGAAGAATTGCTCCTCCTTTGTTTAAACAGACAAGAATTGGGGTTGAGTGGGTATAACCCTAAGACGTACGGCTATGGAGGAACCTCCCCCAGTGTCCACATTGTGAATTGACCCTTTATAGATTGTATGGAGCCGGCCGTATGCTGGGTCCACCAGATAACGCGCTCCTATAGAACCTACATCAGACCAGGCACGCACCACTTACTGCCTGCCAGGGGGGTACAATAGGGTATAGAGCGGGTGGTGGGGACAGTCTCGGACCCGACTGTAAGTATACAGTCTGGGAGAGTACTTATGTACTCACTTGTACTGGATATCACCAATCTGAACATCATGGGTTCGAGTCCCACCATGGCACAATGGGTAGTAATTTTGATATCTGTACAATGCACCTCTATTACACTTTTGTCACTATCCAAATGTGTAATATGTAATATAAGTATGCCAGTATAGGGGTATATATGCTTCAAATAGGCCAAATAAAGAATGTAAAAAAACGAACCTACGTTTTGCCAAAGGTGGGATTCGAACCCATGAGGCCATAAACAACCTCCTTCATGATCATGTGACCATGGCTAACCAATCAGTGGTTGAGCTATCTCATTAAGAAATGATCCAGGATCCTGGATCATTTTCTAAGTAGGTCACAGTTATTAGATACAAAATTGTCCAGGCCCATTACAGCCTGACGGCTGCAATGGTCCTGGAGGCCTCGAGGCTGGTGTGGGGAGGGGGGGGGGTGTGTTTGGGAATATTGGGGGCCAATACTGACCTCTTGGTAATGAGAAAATGAGAGAATGTGTACACAGATCTTAATTAGTTTCCCTCTTGCCTGTGCGTTCGGCCGCTTCTTCTTCTTTCTGTCACTAGCGGTCTGCCTCTCCACTTCCATCCTCTCACTTCTCGTCTCCCCTACCTCTTTACCTCCTTCCTTCTCCCCATCCTTCCTTCTGTCATTTCTTTCCTTTCTCCGCCTGCCTGCCTCTCTTATAATGTATTCACACCTCCTCTCTCCCTTCCTTCCTTCCTCCCTTCCTTCCTTCCTTCCTTCCTTCCTTCCTCCCTTCCTCCCTCCCTCCCTCCCTCCCTCTCCCCTCCCTCCCTCCCTCCCTCCCTCCCTCCCTCCTTCCCTCCCTCCCTCCCTCCCTCCCTTCCTCCCTTCCTTCCTTCCTTCCTGCCTTCCTTCCTTCCTTCCTTCCTTCCTTCCTTCCTTCCTTCCTTCCTTCCTTCCTTCCTTCCTTCCTTCCTTCCTTCCTCCCTCCCTCCCTCCCCCTCCCTCCCTCCCTCCCTCCCCCCTCCCTCCCTCCCTCCCTCCCTCCCTCCCCCCCTCCTTCTCACCCCTTTCTCCTTCTGTACTTCTGACACTTTGTCCATTTCTATGAGAACCCTTATCCACATGGTCCACATGTCCGAGACCTTGTCTACACACACGGGCATCTGTGGCCATATGCTACTCATGAAACTCTAATTCCAGGGTTCACCCTTTAACCCTTTAAGGACAGCATAGTGCATTAATACATCATGCCTTAGTCGCTATGATGCTTGAATGCAGCCCTGGCGAGTAACCAGGGCTGCATTCAAGAATCATGCCGGCCCTATGGGGTCGAGACACTCCCGAAGGGTCCACACGATATACCAATGCAGCACAGGCGAGTTACTCGCTGGGGTTGCATTGGTGCATCATGACGACAAATGTCATTTTTTAGTGACATACTGTCCTTAAAGGGTTAACCAGAACGTAATCACACAGCACCACAGACACGCTCACACACAATGTAAAGTACCGTCTTGGACTGTGTTCTCTTCTTACCGACTGTGGTACAATAGTCCTAGTCAGCGATCCCAGCGCCTGTTGCCCCACGATATGAAGCTACTGAGTTGTCTCATCTGGGCTCTATGCGTGTGAATACAAGGCACATAAACTCCCACTTATATTCCTCTCAACGTATATAAAGTATATAGAAAGTGGCATAGATATGGGTTGGGGTGGGGGTGGTTTAGTGGGTGCGGGAAGGGGGGATTTATGGAGAAAAAACAGCACAACTTCATAGGCCGCTAGCAGGGTCACTACAAGACATTTGGATGTGGTAGAAGGGATTTACCATATGAAGTCACTGACAAAGTCGCATCTAGGAATTTGCCTGGGCTACTATAGACCAATACAGTGAGAAAGGGTCACTCTTCAAAAAAGTTGTTGATAATCCTTGTGAACATTTCTGAAGCGTGACTGACAAATACATGAAAATAACCTCAAAACTCCCCCTCTAATATATATATACACGATTTGAAAGATAATCGCCCTGTGAATCCCCTGATATGAAATGTTTGCATATCAACTACAGGCAATTGTTGTAAGAATTCTACTAAAACCAATATAAATACAACTTTATTAAATAAAGTCCTTTCTTGCTGCATTGATCTATAGGGAGGGTGGAGGGGGGAGTCAGTCCCATGTACGTCCATTCTGATTGCAGCCCTGAGGGGGGGGGGGGGGTCATAAGGAGGGAAGGAGGGAGGGGGAGGGTGGGGGTATGTAAGGAGGGAGGGAATCAGTATGGATTAGTCATCATCTAGTAGTCGTACCTCCCCTACATAGTCTAGCCTTTATGGACGGCATAATGCTTTAATGCTCCGAGCCTCTTTGTCTGGAAAGGGTTAAAGGGAGACATGTATGGATGAAACCCTGGCGTGTCACAACAAGTGCTGCATTCGTACAAGAAGTCATGGCGTCGTTACATTCCCAAAGAATCGCCATGATGCATCAATGTAGGACTGCAATAGTGCATCATGAAGAGAACTAACCAGACTAGTGGCATGAGGTGGGCCTTAGAGGGTTATCTTATAGATACCGCTGCCCTGCAATCAGGAGGTCCCAGCACTGGAAGTGTTGTACTAGAGTCTTGGAGGGTGTGGGAGGGGGGCCTTATACTTGTACAGCACCCCCACACTCAAAAAGTAAACTTGTCTCTTGTCTTCCAAGTGACGGTCATGAGATAAACGAGTTACAAACTTGACTAAGTGACAAGGAAGCGGGTCTTCTAGCTGGAGATATGTGACCCACTTGGCATGTGCCAGCCAAAAACCCTACATTTTCCAGCTCCAGAATCTATTTGTGGAATGGTAACCCGATAGGTTAGACAACTTTTGACTCGTTTATTTTATGATAGTCACTTCGACGAGTCTGGAGACAAGTTTACTTTTTCAGTGCACCCCCCAGCCCCATCACTCCTGTATATACAGACATATAGGGAGTCTATATGGATTATCAATCTGCTGGTAGACTCGTGTAAGTGGTGTCTCATCATCTAGTCGCCTGTCTGGTGCCTCCCCAATCAGGGGCTAGCTATAAAGTAGGTGAGGTATAGGCACTGTAGTCTTCAAGTGCCGCATGGTGCTTTAATGTCCTATGCCCTCAGTCGCTATGATGCATTAATGCAGCCCTGGTGAGTCTATATACTAATACCTAGTTTGCATTCACGCATCATGCCGATCCTTAGGGAATGTAGCGACCTCATGGGGTCGGCAGGATACATGCAAATACGTACAAATAACTCACCAGTGGTGCATTCATGCATCATACATTCACTGCATGGGTGTTTGAATTCAAACAGATTCAAGATGCCTTAAAGTTAAATGAACACTTTAAAGTGGCTCTAAGTTCAGTGATGCCATATCCTGGATAGGTCATAACAGCATTTAAGTGGTTAATGGCATTTACTCGAATTAAATATGCTTAAGGTATTCCTTTAAGCATATTTCATGTACTTAAATGTAGACATCCATGCAGTGATTAAAGCACTATGCTGCCGTTAACAGGTGTACACTGAAAAAATAAACTTGTTTCTAGACTCGTCTAAGTGACGGTCATAAAATAAACATGTCAAAAGTTGTCTAACCTATCAGTTTACAATTCCACAAATAGAATCTGGAGCTGGCAAATGTCGGGTTTTGGGCTGGCACATACCAAGTGGGTCTTCTATCTCCAGCTAGAAGACCCGCTTCCTTGTCACTTAGACAAGTTTTTGACTCGTTTATTTTATGACCGTCACTTTGAAGAGTCTGGAGACAAGTTTATTTTTTGAGTGTAGGGGCTGAAGTCTGGGACAATGTTCCTCAGCGCTAAATCACTGTCCGACTTCCAGCCTGGTCGCAGACAGGGTTGACGCCCCCTCCCCTAATGAGACAACAAGACCTTCACTCAGACAGCCCTAGCCGTTATCTAGGATGGATAGCCAAAGCAATAACCAGTCTGCCTGGTGAAAAACAAAACATACATGATCATTATTTCAAAAATGGGGAATTTATTTCCCAATATAGAAAGAAGAGAGTATCGTGGGAGAGCCAAATACTCGATGGTGAAAAAAAACAGTTGGCCTAGGATGCACAGCCAAACCAACAGCTAGTCTGCCTGGCAAGAAAACAACTACTTGACAACATACATTTCAAAAACGGGGAATTCATTTCCCAATTTAAAAAAAAGAATATCATGGGAGAGCCAAATACTCAATTGCTCGATGGTAAAAAAAAACTGTTGGCCAAAAGACCAGTCTATAACACTGAAAAAGTAAACTTGTCTCCAGACTCGTCAAAGTGACTATCATTAAATAAACGAGTCAAAAGTTGTCTTACCTATCAGGTTACCATCCCACAAATAGAATCTGGAGCTGGCAAATGTCGGGTTTTGGGCTGACACATGCCAAGTGGGTCTTCTATCTCCAGCTAGAAGACCCACTTCCTTGTCACTTAGACAAGT
Source organism: Harmothoe impar (assembly GCA_947462335.1). Classification (NCBI taxonomy): domain Eukaryota; kingdom Metazoa; phylum Annelida; class Polychaeta; order Phyllodocida; family Polynoidae; genus Harmothoe; species Harmothoe impar. The sequence goes on from OX381708.1 coordinate 82,091,855, forward strand.
TTTTGACTTGTTTATCTTATGACCGTCACTTGGAAGAGTCTGGAGACAAGTTTACTTTTTGAGTGAAGAAGGTGAGTCACTGACGGATAGACCAGTGTTTTGTTCTGTCCCATCGGTCAGTCTGGCCGCCATAGACCATGATTATAGAGTCCCATAAACAACCTTACTCTTTATCTAGGATGTACAACAACCGAGCCAATAATCAATCTTTTCAAAACGGGGAATTTGTTGACAACATAGAAAGAAGGGAACATCATGACTGTGAGAGGGTATGTTTAATCGCTATATGAGGAGAAGACTGCCAGAAGACCAACTACAGTAGTCTATAAGAGGGTGTAGCTGTGAGGGGTAGACCAGTGGTTGATACTCCCTCAGTCTAGTCTCTATACACCATGATTATAGAGTCCCAGTGGGGTCCCTCAGGGATCGGCTCTTTGACCTGGCGCCGCGTGTCATGGCAAAACAGGACCGACCCTGGAAATTTTTAACCAATTTCGAAAAAAAAAGACACACTTTTTAAAGCCATTTTATTGCTAGTTTAGAGTTGAGTTACAGCTCCACGAGGCAATGCGGTGGTTAGTGAGTCAGCACTGAAGTGTGTGAGTCAAACTCTTGATACTTTTCAGTTCTCAAGTGAAAAATATGACCGACCCTAGAATTCTAGAGCATGTAACTTGAAACATACCTTTAATTTTATTTTGCCCTAAGGGGTGTGTCACTGAGGGGTAGACTAGAGGCTGGGCTCCATCCCTCAGTCGTCTAGCCTCCATAGACCATGATTATAGAGTCCCCATGGGGTCCCTCAGGGATCGGCTCTTGGACCTGGCGCCGCGTGCCAAGGCAAAACAGGACCGACCCTGAAAATTTCTATCCAATTTTGAAAAAGAAAAACAACACTTTTTTTAATCCTTTTGTAGCTATTTAAGCGTTGAGTTGAAGCTCTGCCAGTCTATGCGGTGGTTAGTGAGTCAGCACTGAAGTTTGTGAGTCAAGCTCTTGATACTTTTCAGTTCTCAAGTGAAAAATATGACCGACCCTAAAGTTCTAGAGCATGTAACTTGAAACATACCTTTTATTTCCTTTTGCCCTAGGGGGGTGTGTCACTGAGGGGTAGACCAGTGGCTGGTCTCCATCCCTCAGTCTAGTCTCTATAGACTATGATTATAGAGTCCCAGTTGGGTCCCTCAGGGATCGCCACTTGGACCCCAGAAAATCTTTATCCGATTTTGAAATAAGAGATGCACATTTTTCCTTTAGTCCTTTTGTATTAGAGTTGAGTTGTATTAGAGTTGAATTTATATTAGAGTTGAGTTGAAGCTTCACAAGTCCATACGGTGGATGGTGAGTCTGCACTGAAGTTTGTGAGTCAATTTCTCTATACCTTTCAGTGCTCAAGTAAAAATTAAAATAAAGTTTTAAAAATATAAAAAATAATCCGACTGACCTACCCTAGAATTCTAGATCATATAACCTGAAACACCTTATTTTTTTCGGCCTAAGGGGTGTGTCACTGAGGGGTAGTCTAGAGGTTGATACTCCCCCCATCCCTCAGTCTAGCCTCCATAGACCATGATTATAGAGTCCCCGTGGGGTCCCTCAGGGATCGGCTCTTGGACCTGGCGCCGCATGCCAAGGCAAAAAAGGACCGACCCTGAAAATTTCTATCCAATTTTGAAAAAAACACACACTTTTTTAAATCCTTTTGTAGCTATTTAAGAGTTGAGTTGAAGCTCTGCCAGTCAATGCGGTGGTTAGTGATTGAGTCAGCACTGAAGTTTGTGAGTCAAGCTCTTGATACTTTTCAGTTCTCAAGTGAAAAATATGACCGACCCTAAAATTCTAGAGCATGTAACTTGAAACATACCTTTTATTCTCTTTTGCCCTAAGAGGGTGTGTCACTGAGGGGTAGACTAGAGGCTGGTTCCTCCTCATCCCTCAGTCTAGCCTCCATAGATTATAGAGTCCCAGTTGGGTCCCTCAGGGATCGTCACTTGGACCCCAGAAAATCTTTATCCGATTTTGAAAAAAGAGATGCACATTTTTAAGTCCTTTTATGGCTATATTAGAGTTGGGTTGAAGCTTCACCAGTCCATACGGTGGTTGGTGAGTCAGCACTGAAGTTTGTGAGTCAATTTCTTGATACTTTTCAGTACTCAAGTAAAAAAGAAAATTTAAAAAGAAAACAAAAAAATCCGACTGACCTACCCTAGAATTCTAAAGCATGTAACCTGAAACACCTTCTTTATTTTGCCCTAAGGGGGTGTGTTACTGAGGGGTAGACTAGAGGCTGGTTCCTCCTCATCCCTCAGTCTGGCCTCCATACACCATGATTATAGAGTCCCAGTGGTGTCCCCCAGGGACTTGCACTTGGACCCCGCGCCGCGTGCCAAGGCCGGGTGCTGTTGTCTCAGGAAGCTGAATGTGGAAATGGCAGAAATTCGTTTTTTCCCCTTTAACCCCTTGAAGACCACATATTGCTCAAACCCCCACCCAGACTATATACTGTAGGTTTAGGACATATTCAAATGCCCTCCTAGACCATTGTATGTCAGAGGCAGGCAATAAATATGTGTATCGCTCACTCTGCATTTATCTAGGTATGCCCTTGGTCTTGATGGTGCACGAATCCAACCCTGACAGGTAACTCGCCAGTGCCGCAATCAAGCATCATGCTGACCCTAGAAGGGGTTGATGCACTCCCACAGGCTCAGCATGATGCATTAATGCATGCAGCCCTGGCGAGTTACTCACCTCGGCTGCATGAATGCATCATTGATATAGCACATTAAACCATTCTGCCGTCCTTAAAGGTTTCTGGTTCTGCACTGGTGGTCGCAATGGCAGAACAGTTCTCCTCAAATGGTGCTAGGTCCTATTGCTTTTCTGTCTCTTTTAGAATATTTCTTGTGATTTGATAGACAATGATTTTACAGTAACTGGGGAGTCCCACAGGGGTCTACACTTGTGGGCGCAATCGATGTGCGAATGACTTCCTAGCGACGCAGACGGAGAGCAAGATAAACCATTGCTGGTCTATAGTGTACTCATCTGTCTGCTCTTTTATTTTATTTCACATAAAAAAAGATTTAGAATGGGGTCCCATATATATATATGCATTTGTCTTGAGATGGAAGATATAAGTACTAGAGTCGTTGTATCATAACTGAGAAGAGAGGATTGTTGCTGTGTAGTGCATGGATAGTTCCTGACGATGTCAGAGAAGGGCTAATACATATATCCAATTGTTTCCTTTGTTTGTTTATGATTTCATAGACACTGGTTATACCGTCCCCATGGTGTCATGCATTGATGTCCACAGGGACAAGGCTATGCATGACGATGACTACATCGTGGGTGTCTAGAGAGTCTGTGATAACTCTGTTAGAAAACACTTCTATAGAAAGACAGTAACAAAAAGGGGAAGTAGATATGTTACTGGTTTCCACTATTTAAATCTTTAAATACTGTATAGCACTTTAATGCAGTATGTCCAATTATTTCATGGTGAATACGGACTGTCAAGCTTAAATCAATGGGAGGGCCGTTCCCCAGGGCAGCGTGCAATAACCCTAGGTCGTATTGCACGCTGGGGTCGTATTGCACGCTCCCGAGGGTCGCCATGGGTCGCCATGGGGTCGCCATGGGCGTTTCTAGGCTACTGAAGATCACGTGACTTGTACGGAATTCAAAATGGCGGCCGACGGACGTAAACAAACGCCGCGGAAGTAAAGAAACATTGTGGATGTAAAGAAACATAGACTACATATCTATTTTACATCGATATACCCTGAAATAAGCGTGCAGTACGGGACTAGCCCCACTCGTGCAATAACCACAGACTCAGTCACTTTAGCGTGCAGCTCTGTCTATTTATTGTCATGATGCATTACTGCAGCCCTGGTGAGTAACTTACCTGTGCTGCATTAATGCATCATAACGACCCTTCAAGTGTGCATCAACCCTTTAGTGTCAGCATGATAAAGGTTTAAATGCAGCACTGGTGAGTTACTCACCAGGGCTGCATTCATTCATCAAGACGACCAAGGGCATTAAAACGTTGTGCGACCCTTGAAGGATTAGACTAATACAGTTTCCTGCACACTTCGGGGAGGCGAGACTTCATTCTGGCTCAGGAATGGTTTTGTCTCACCGACAGTTGCCGCTATAGAAAGTCCACTGTCATCTGATTTATCGACTTCGACAGAACCTCACTTTCTACAGAGGTTAAACATTCCACCTCATGAAAGCTACTAACGCTAGACATTAGAGGGACCTGGACTCCCCAGACCTGCCTTTTTAGTCTGCACTGCTCGCCATGTGGCTGTTAAAACTTTAAGGGTGGCATGACGCCTCAAAGAGTCTGACATGCTCATTTCTTGTGATACATCAATACAACGCCATAGATTACACTGCATTGCAATTGGTACAGCATGCCAACTGGTTAGGAGTGTATCAACGCTGTAGGGTCGGCATGATACCTGGATGCAGCACCAGTGAGCATCTCACCAGGGCTGCATTCATGCATCATGACAACAAAAAGGCATAGTGTCTTAAAGAGCTACCCTTTGAGGACGGCATGTTGCAAAAAGCATCATTTGTCATCAGGGTGAACCAATGCAGCCCTGGTGAGTTACTCACCATGGCTGCATGCAATCATCATTCCGAAGCTACAGGGTTGAGACACTCTTGACGGGTCAGCAACATGTACCAATACAGCCCTGGCGAGTTACTCACTGTGCTGCATTGGTCCATAATGCCAACAATTGTCATCTCTTAGCGACGCCTGCCTTAACGTGTTAAATCACTACGCCGTCCTCACAGGGTTACCAATGGCTGGCAGGCAGCGCAGTCTGGTGGCGTGACTAGACACTCAGCTGTCCGCCTCCAGGACGCGGCACAACCCTTTAACTCTTTAAGGACGGCATGCCGCTAAAGGATGACATTTGTCGTCATCATGCACCAATGCAGCCTGGCAAGTAACTTGCCGGTGCTGCATTCATGCATCATGCCGACCCTTTGGGAGTGTCTCAATCCCCTAGGGTTGGCATGATGCTTGAATGCATCACCGGCGAGCTACTCGCCAAAGCTGCATTGATGCTTCATGACGACCAAGGGCATGATACATCAAGGCATGATGCGGTCCTTAAATGTTTAAAGACCGCAAAGTGCTTTAATGCTTCATGCCCTTCTGTCCTCATGATGCATGAATGCAGGTGGGGTGAGTAACTCGCCTGGGTTGACTCAATGCATCATGCAAACCCCTATGTAGTTGATACAGTCCCGAAAGATCTGCTTGATGTATGCCAATGCAATTCTGGTGAGTTTCTCATCAGCACCGCATTGATGTTTTATAACTATATATTTCTGGAAGCACCATGCGGTCCTTAAAGAGTTGACCTTTTAAGGACCGCATGTCGCTAAAAGATGACATTTGTTGTCATGATGAACAGCATGATGCTGCATTGGTGCATCATGCCAACCGTTTGGAATGTCTCAATCCTATAGGGTCGATATGATGGTTCAATGCAGCACTGGTGGGTCGCTCGCCAGGACTGCATTCATGCATCATGACGACCAAGGGTATGAAGCATTAAGGCATCATGCGGACCTTAACGAGTTAACTGACAAGGGCGTGTTTTAGCAAGGACAGGCCACGACACTCACGGAAGTCCCGACGGCCTGGAGAGGAAGTGTAAAGTTTTCAGCTGGTGAATTAGTTGTCAGGGATGATATACTTATAACCTACTGGTTCTAGCCTTACTATGGAGGCCTACACTATTATAAATACTTACTTGTTTGATTTTCATTATGATACTATATCATAGAGTTGAAATCACATACTGTGTGAACATGACATTTTGTTTGTATATAATTACCCCATAATTATATAAGTATAATGCTGCCGGTATGATTAGTTACTGTTGGTTATTATGTATTACTCAGGTTTATACTAAGCGTTTTCCCGGCCTGGTCAAGGTTGTCCTTGTGCACTGGACCATTACCAACTACAGGGATCCACACCCGTGTTTTATTTTACATTAATAAATAAGGGGTGGTTAAAATGTACCCAAATTGGTCAATCAATTATCTATCTCGTTGTTGTTTATCATCGTTTCAGTGAGGTCAGCTTTATAGCTAAATGGATCTTTCATGTGTAGGACCTGTGTATACCCCCCCCCCCGTCCCCCCTTCAGTCTACCATCCCAAGTTGCACCACAGTTGCCCGAGAGAACTGGAAAAATGTCCTGACTGTATTTTAAATGTATGTTGATGCGGTCCATTGACCACCATTTCCTACTGTGGGTGTGAGTCAGATATGGATATGCGTGAGTAGCTGCATAAGTGGCCTTGGCTTATACAACCTATACAGTAACTGACTTGAACCATATCTCCTTCATATTAACCTAAGCAGTGCTAGGCGTTATTCCCCTCCTGGACTCTATAGGCCCTTATTGATATGGGCCCCCATGGGTGGCACCCCCCGGGGTCCTGACCACGGACTGAGAGTGCTGCTGGGTACCAGGGCCTCTGTTCTGTACCAAAGGTGGCACCACCTGAGCTGACTACATATCTGTACGGATACAGCCATTTTTAGGCACCGGTGGCTAATGTATGATAATGTATGCACCTGGGATTGAGTCTAGACAAAGAATGTGTTAGGAGAGTGTCGTCTTTGTTACATCACTCTCCCAGCAGAGTCTGCAAGTAGAGCTGACTCTGCCTGGATTCTGCCATTTTTCACATCAGGTCCCTTTTTGCAGATCAACTTTTGTAATGTTACCATGGTAACTTACCGATAAAACCTTACCAATCCAGGCAGACGCAGAGGCTATTTCTGAACGTGGCATGCCTCTGCTAGGAGAGTATTTTTACAGATGTGAATCTCCTCAGAGAGGGACTCCCTAAGTCGACGTCTTTCCCAGAGTGTCCATCCCCCACCCCCTGGTCCCGGCTCGCCACGTGTTTACATGATTGATTTTCTGGCAGGAGGCCCCTTACCCCAACAATAATCTGTCCAGTCCCATCTCCCTCTCCCTGCAGAGCCCCCGGTGCCCTTATCATGCCCCGACGCCTCTCCCCACAGCCACTAGCTAGTCAGCAGGTCGGCATGGTCGTCTGTACTGGCACCGCCCTATGGTGTAGGTATGGGAGAATACCCCTAATATCGCCTTAGATTCTAGCTCTATACCTAATGGTGTAAATAATTGTCATCGGTTTCATTCATCCTTGTATTAATGTCTTACCCGATAGATAGATAAGTTGGTGTCTTCTAGTTCTAGTAATTCAATTCTGCACATCTGCAGAAATGAAGATAATACATCTCAAAACCTCAAAGACATAGACAGAGGTCCACGGTGATCTGTCTGAATGACAGGTTTCTCCACGAGTGGTGCCTTGGATCATATAATATCGCATGAGGCGGAGTCAAGTGTGATTAGAGTGGATCTCTATGTTTATTTCATGTAATGTCTGATAAATTATATCTAAGAACAGCATTTAAAAATAGGTTTCATAGCTATTTTAGTGACATCATCATGGAGAAACACCCCATGGAGAATGAGGAACAGTTTCCCCACAGGGGTGTGGAGAATGAGCATTCTAGTACTTAAGCATAAAACATTTGTTTCTCCACATGAATTAAATAGTCTAAGCTCCCCGTGGTTGCTACTTTACCACTGCTCTATGTATAGACGAGGGGATATTGTCTGTATAGGGGTAAGAATGGCCGATATACAGCACCTTAAGACGTACCTTATAAAGGTCACACTGACTATTAGAATGCTGCTCACGTTCTGACCGTGCCTACCTCCGTACCCTAGGGGGCAGGTAGGGAGTCTCTACTAGGCACCCACCCAGGCTGCTTAATGCCTTAACCCTTATAAATAGACAAAGGTGCACGAGTAGAGTTCCTCGGCTTTGCCTAGTGAAATCACCCTCAGTGGGGAACTCTGAGAGTGCTCCTTTGTGTTTATGTCATGTCCTTATTAACAATATTTGTCAAAATTCCACTTAGTTGCTCTGGAAAAGCTACTTTATAGTGGTTAAATCAACAATTTTGATGATTTGACAGGCCGTTAAATACGGGCAAGGGTTATTTCAGGGGGGGGGGGGGTGTTAAATACGGCCTTCCTTGGTTAAGTCAATGGGAGTGCCGTATTCACCATGAAATAAGGTATAATGCCTCACCATATGATATCCATTTCTCATTACGATGCAGCAACCCAGCGTAGGGATGTAAGTCGCTGGTACTGCAACTGGCAGATACCTATGATAACGGCAAAACCCTATGATGTAGGTATGGTAGAATACCCCTATTATCACCCTAGATTCTAGGTCTTTACCTCACGGTAAATAGTCGCTGGTACTGCATTGGTGCATCATGCCGAGTGCATCAACTTTCTAGGCCCAGCATGATGCATGCATGAAGGCAGCCCTGGCGAGTAGCTCGCCAAATGGTTAAATTGGCAGAAAAAGCATTAACGCACTAGGCGGTCCTTAAAGGGTTACTGTTGGCATCGGTGCCTGTGGATCAGCGTCTATTCCTAGCGCCCTGCAAGCCTGTAATCCTAATGACTTCTATTTATGGTTGTTCGCTATATCTTACATACCACCCACACTCCCCTCAAGCTACAGTCTTTATCTTTTATTTTGTTGTCTATTTATTAAACTGGTACAGACACAATCTTAGGTAAAGAAATGCTGGTCCGTCTTTCACCGTTATCTAAAGATGGATGATTATAGAGGAAGAAGTCAAGGTAAATCAATGCTACTCTATGCCCTTATTATCTACCATTCTGGAGTAGTGCCCGACTGAGAGAATCTCTCTCTGTGAGGTTCAGACCATCAGCACATACATCACTCTCCTAACACATCTCAGATCTAGATCTAGACTCAAATCTGAGTCCTAGATCTAGACTCAAATCTAAGTCCTAGATCTAGCCTTAGATCTAAGTCCTAGAACAAGACTAAGATCTAGGTCCATGGATTAGCATACATTAGCTGTCACTGACTAAACATGGCCGTATTCATACAGAGAGGTGTCGGTTCAAGTAGCGCTATGACTCGCTATACAGAAAGCTAGTTTACATGAGTTTGAGTTTGAAAAGGATTTTATTGACCAAATGCCACAACAAGTTGCGCCTCTCAAAGATATAATATAACAAAATATTCACACATTTTTGAGTATTACAGGTTATACCACGACTATAACATACAAATCAATGGATGAAAAGATACATACACATAGACATACTTCACGGAGGTCTACACATTAAACACAGGACAAACAGGACCGGTAGTGAAGTCTGGCAGGTAGACAGACTAGGTACAGAACTGACTCATTTACAACACCATCATTCTAGCAACATATCATAATAAACATAAGTATAATCATAGCTTACACAAGAGTTAATAGGTATAACACACAAACGCAGATACCAACAATGGGTAGTAAGACCATATCTGAAAGGATGGTTTTCCGAGCATCTATAAAAGATGCAGTGAAGTAGTTGAGCCGACAAAAATGATTGCAAAACTGATTGTTCCCTAGTCTGCCATCACTCATGTAATATAGAAGCCCTTAGAGCCTGCCCTCCTACAAATTGTACCGTTGTTTGTGTATCGTGTATATCCCCTAGTCTAGCCCTAGATATGTCAGTCCCCATACATTGTAAATCATAGTCAGAGCACCATCCCCTCACCCAGTAGGTCCATGGGGTACCCCCTCCCCCCAACCCCTCTTCCCCCAGCACCACCAACACACCACCCTACCCACTCTCCCAGCACAGTCTCAAATAAGACTCTGCCAAAAGGCCCGGACTCTCAGAGCTCTTCTGTGGAAAAAGGGATGAAAGCTGTACTACTTCCCTGCTCTCCAATGGCCTTCACACACAGCAGTCTGCCTACACGAAAAATAGTTCCCAGGGATATGTCCAATTTCCCCCATAAAAACATGATCAATAATTCTATAATTTTAAACAATTCGGTAGTTGTCCACACCTTCCTTTAGATATATAATTGAATCAAATCATAGTAGTATAAATGCATATCTTAAAAGCATGGCGAAGGTAAGTGTTCAGGAAATCCGCTGCCTTTTGGCAGAGAAGGAAGTAGTGCCGGCAGAAATGGATGGGAGACTCTGCTGGGAGATTGCACCCTGCCATCGTTCAGGCTGTCAGCAGATGTAATAAACACTACTGCGTCACCCACAACCTATAGGACAACAGACAGCCCCTGTCAACACACATACCCTGTAACACTGTACCAGGGGGAGGGGGGGGGGGAGAATAGCAAAACCAATTTGGGTAGATTACCAGAAAATTCTGCATCTTGGCAGAATTTTTCCGATGAAAACAAAAGAGAGAAGGCTGATTAGTGTCCTTTACAAGATTGATGGACTTTATTATAAAACCTAAAAAGAATTATTTTGAGACATGAAGAAAAAAGTTTTCAGAACATCTTTTTATTTCAAAGTCAACTCAGCCATGAAACTTTATTTCAGTAATTACATTGTAGCTAACCTCCATCCACCCTCCAAAAAAGAATTAAGGGGAAAGGGGTGCATGTTCTTTGAAAAGGGAGTTGCGAAAACAGGAAAGCCCTCTCACTCGAGGAGAGGAAATCTCATAACAGTTTATCAAATTGATTCCTTCGCAGCTGCTACAATAACAAATCTCCTCCGGTGTCGTCTCCGAGAAAAACTCAAATCTTTTCGGGTTTTTGGAGGCGGGTTTGGGTTAGCCTGTCGGTACGCTGTGCAGGCAGCTAATGAGCGCACCAATTATTTGCCCGTCTCCAGACACCCACTGCCCATTGGGGACCCGCTCCCTCCTCCACCCTTCCTGCTCCAGTAGGTATTGATTATTATCCAGTGGTTGTTGGGTGTCATGGGAGGGGTGGGGTGGCTGGTGGGGTTTCCAATACCATGCAGGACTACTGGAGGTATATAAGGACTAGGAGGTAGTAGCCATTATCAGCAAAGACTGATATGACATATAATGTGACACTTATCACAGTTTTTCAAAAGTCACCCATTGGCCATAGACAGTTATTTGACAAGGCTGCATTATAAATTGTATTTCAGTATAAGGTGGTTCTATGCAAATTGGACAGTTTACCAAACTTTGGCATGATTACTAGTATTCTACAAACACCTCCAATATTTCGATGACTACTGCCTCCTATACCCTGTGAGATGTGCTTACTGTACCTCAGAAAACTGTATTTTAGATAATCATTTCATGAATAAAAAACATGATAATTTAAAAAATCAAAGCTTTTATCTATCAAGCAGATGTGAAACGTCCACACCATCCACCCCCAGCCACCACCAGGACCCTAACCTACATACAATACAATACAATAGACCGGATATAACTAGGGGATATACGATATAGAGAGGACAGAGGAGGAAGGGGGAGGGAGGAGCGATGAAGCGGGAGTGGCAGGGGAGGAGGGATAGTAGAGAGGTCCCCCCTACAGGCATGGTGCTGACAGTGAGGGGGTAGTGTGACAACCACCGTACCCCCTACTGCTGTTATTGTTGTCACAGCATGTATTTTTTTCTGGTCATGCAAGAAAGTGTTGTGAGCTGGAAAAAGATAATACATGGTGGGAGTGTTTTGACACGGAAATACAGATAAGGGATACATGGGTAGAGTGTGCTATATCATCATGAGATGTCTGATTTTTAAGTTTTAATCTTTTACTGTTGGTAATACAATGGACTAAACAGGACAAGGAGAGAGGGGGGGATAAGGGAGGATGGAGTAGGGGGAAGGGGGAGGAAGAGGAGGAGGGGGGGTAAGGGGGGATTAGGAGGAGGAGAAGGGGGGAGGGGGAGGAGGAAGAGAGGCAGGAGAAAGAGAGGGAGGGATAGTAGAGGAGTCCCCTGTGAACCTGATGGTGACAGGGTAGAGGATGATGTGACTGCCACAATACTTGTTATTGTAGTCACAGTGTGTTTTTATTTCTGGTCATGCAAGACAGTGATGTGAGCTGGAAAGAGACAATAACACTAAATGGGAATGCTGTTGATCAAAATAAAGATGAGGGCCTAGAGTGTGTTTATATTATCATGCATTTGTGAGCTATCTGATCTGATGATTCTGATTTGATTTAAGTGTATTCTTACTGTTAGTTGTCTTGTACAAGTGATCAATACATAAATACAATAATACTGTAACGTTTCTCTTTATTGTACTTTTCAGGTGAGACACTTTTCCTCTTGGAGTACCATTGGGCAGAGGCATAAGGTAACGTGAGGCGTTATTACCAGTATTGGGTCATGTTGAGATACAACACAACAACATTTTCTAGTGGCAAGACATCTGACAGAAAGATTGTACCAGTTCTAGTCCTCTCAAGAACCCTTCCAGCACTAGATAAGGTAGCCCTGGCGAGTTATTACTTGCCAGGGCTACATTCATGCATCATCTAGACTCTTTGGGGTTAATACGCTTTAATGATATCATAGCACATTAAACAGTTAAAACACTACCTTTAAGGAGCTGAGGAGTACGATAGCCAGAAAAGTAATATTTAACAAAGGGCCTGGTATCACTTCCATGGGGAATATCCACCAAAATGGCAGCATACCAGTCTAGACCCTCTATGACAGAGACAGAGCCTGCTGTGTGAATGGGTAACTCCTACCCCAATGTCCCACCATTATGGCCCTACACAATACCTACCTGGGCCGAGACACCCTCAGACAATGATGTCTTTCAGCCATGCAGCCCAAGTGTCTCAGAATCTGTATTGTCTCATGATAGATAGCAACAATCATGGGTTCCCGATTCATTGAAGCTGCAAGCGAAGCAGATCTAGCAGTGAGGAAATGAAGGGAAAGTGCTGAATTTACTTTTGCCGATCTATTGTTTTGCCCCACTCTGTGAACCACTATTTTTAGGAATAGTGCATTCCTCATGCTATTGCATCGTCCTATATAGTGAAGTTATTGGATAATGGAAAGGAGCATTTGTTGTGAGCTCTGCTCTAGTAAGCTGTCCTATGTGCTGCTCTGCAAGCTGCTCTATGATTTGCTGTATGAGCTGCTGTGTGAATTATTATGTCAGCTGCTGTGTGAGCTGCTGTATGAACTGCTCTGTGAGCTGCTGTATGAGCTGCTCTGTGGGCTGCTGTGTGAGCTGCTGTGTGAGCTGCTGTGTGAGCTGCTGTGTGAGCTGCTGTGTGAGCTGGTTTGTGAGCTGCTGTGTGAGCTGCTGTGTGAGCTGCTGTGTGAGCTGCTCTGTGAGCTGCTCTGTGAGCTGATGTGTGAGCTGCTCTGCTCTGTGAGCTGCTGTGTTAGCTGCTCTGTGGACTGATCACCAATTGGCCTGGGGCATGTTCCAGTGGCTGGTTAATCTTGTCCTAACGGGGTTGTGGACGGTAGAATTGATTTGGTCATCAGCAGCAGCAGTCAGCTTCAGAATAGAAGCGGCTTAACCCTTTAACGACTCATTTGTTGTCATTCAGCCCCGGCGAGTTACTCGCCTGGTCTGCATTAGTGCATCATGCCAACCCTTTGGGAATGTCTCAACCCCGTAGGGTCGGCATGATGCTTTAATGCAGCCCTGGTAAGTTACTCGCCAGGGCTGAATTCATGCATCATGTCGACAAAGGGCATGGGGGGATGCATTAAAGCACCATACCGTCCTTACGGGGTTAAATTAGCTACACCAGGGAGAGGGCACTGACGGTGTCTATCACTCAGTCCGGGTCCACCCTGAGATCACGTCGAAATCACGTCTAAGAATTAGATGATGCCAAGAGTAGCTAAAAGTAAAAACGAATTATGTTGTCTTATAAATAGACTTTACTTCTAACTAAATCAAGGGAAGGGTTTTAGGCTCTGAATCGAATCACCAGCCATAGCCCACTGTAGGCTGTGTCTCACGAACATGGGCCAATGTTTTCGTCTATGACCGGGTGCAATCTCTGACTGGCTAGCAAGGAAAGGGCAAATATAGGGTGGACAAACGTTGTGCCAATCATATAAGGACTGCCATTTTCATTTTTGGCCCCCTAACATATCACAGAATAAAAAAAAAGATTACACTTTTTCTGATACTTGGTCAAAGATGGCACCCGGTCAAATATTGCACCCGGTCAAAGATTGCACCCGGTCAAAGATTGCACCCAGTCAAAGATGGCACCCGGTCAAAGATGACAACAATAGCCCAATCTCATGAGACACAGCCAGTACCTAGGCAGGAAAAAGAGAGGTATTATCTTTTTGATTCACTATTTAAATTAGACTCGGCCTGAGACTATTGAGATATGTAGAGAGTGCCGTCACTACCCCCCTACCTCTAGGTAACTAGCACTGGGTGACTGACTGCTGTGACAGTCGGTGTGTGGAGATACTAGCAGTTGTGCTGACAACAGGCCTGCCCTTTTCTACATACATGTCAGGCTGCTGTCCTACCCTAGGGGGGAAGGGGAGTACATGGGGGGGGGGGATACATGGGGGTGGGGGGGTACATGGGGTAGGGGAGAGTAGAAGCAGCCAGGAGGACACAGTAGTCTGTAAGGCCAAATAAGAAAATGTTTGTTTTACATGCCAGCCTAAATTTGACCAAAAATGTGTAAAAATGTGAAGTTTTCATCAGAATTTCATGAATTTGCATTTACCATGCCGCATTCCGATTTCACATCAAATATTAAACATGTAAATAGAACCAGCCTCTTTTTTAACTTTAAATTGACCAAAAAAGTGTAAATATATAAGAATTTCTCCAGAATTGCATTAAAAAAGTAGGGTCGGCCCTGTTTTGATAGGGTCGGTCGGGTGACCTGAAACAAACCTTTTTTGGCCTAAGGAACTGCTGGGGTGATGCCAGTGATGGCTCAGTATTAGCAGAATTACTTAAAACCACAGACATAGAAAACGAGGGATTGATTCACGACATATGTCTCTGTGATCTGAGTAGCTATACCATGCTTGGCTTTCCTGAACGCCGTGAATAAGCATAGAATAAGCTACGAGACCCATGGTCCTTGCTGGTCACTGTACACCATAACATACACTGTATTTGAGGCAAAAAAACACCTTTTAAAAACGTGTTTTTTTTTATTTGATCCTTATCAATACAGATGGTCTTCCTGAGAAAATAAAAGCTGAGAGAAAATATTTCATTGCTGCTATTTACGCTGCCCCTGGAATGTATACGCGCTGTGAAGAGAAAGTGTGAAATATCAGAAGGCAATACAGGATAGAGGTAGGTCCCCTCTCAACTCCCCCCTCCAGCATCTCCCGACCCTGTCCCCTGTAATTTCCGGACCCTACAGACGCCCGCCATCTTTCTTCTCGTCTCCAGGCGACCGGCAGGTGTGACCTTGCTCTCTTTTCCAGTGACCTTGACCTTGCTCCAGTGACCTCTACCTTCATCTTGTGACCCTCCCCTCCTCCAGGGTTGTCTGTCACCCTGCAGGGTGATCGGTCTGTGCGGGGTGGGGCCATCGCCACATGGTGAAAGCACCTTAGTGCCCACTACGTTATACTAATAAGATAGGAAGGTAGGCGTTTACAGGTCGGTTAATGGGTTCTAAGCTGTTTTGTTAATGGTAATCAGTTTGCTGCAGTATTAATTGTCAACTCATGTACTATTCACTATGGGGACTCAATAGCTGTCTGATATAACGGAATATAACCCAGAAAGTAAGGTTAAGTCAGTCACATGATGTTTACTATGTACAGGTCCGGGAAATGAAGGGAAACTCTCCCCAGAGCCATTATGTACACCAGTGTTAATTTTCACAACGCAGGTAGGTGTGAAAACACTGCAGGGCTAGAATAAGCAATGGTTTTGCTTGTAGCATAAACACTACAGGGCTAAAATTAGCAATGTTTTTCTTTTAACCCATTTGCTGAATTATCTATCAATTTGTTGTTAAATGTATATATCCCATAAGATAGGTTAGTGTAGGCTCTTGAATCATACATGCGGAATAGTGAATCATACATGGGATTGCCATGAAATCACATACAAATAAGCTTTTTCTATAGAATTTTCCTCTGTGCTCCTCCACTTCACCCAGTAGGCAGTGAGCCCTGCAGTGTTTTCACACCTACCTGCGTTGTTAAAATTAACACTGGTGTAAATAATGGCTCTGGGGAGGGTTTTCCTCCATTTCCCGGACCTGATGTATAGCATAGGCCGTATTTGGAATAGGATGTGTGATGATTTGACATGTGTAGGCCTAATGTTGTGAAAGCCTTCACATAATCCTTGCCTCAATAGTAAAAGATTCTCTTCAGGATTCCTCAGACATCACACCTCTCCCTTTCCTCCACTATACGCCACATTCAGCGCCCTAGTACGGCCGCCACCCACCAGAGGGCGTTACTGCAGTCTCTTCCCGTCCTCGTCACGTGACCTGGGGCTGCCCCCTGGCGGTAGGCTTTGTCATTATTGACAGAGACGCCGCGCCGTATTTCCTAAACCTTTAAGGGTCGCATAGTGCTTTAATGCATCATGCCCTTTGGTCGGCATGATGCATGAATGCAGCTCTGGTGATTAAAGTGCTGCATTTAAGCATCATGCCGACCCTACAGGATTGATGCACTCCCAAAGGGTCGGCATGGTGCAGAAATGCAGCACTGGTGAGTTATTCACAAGGGCGGTATAGCAATATTTATAATGATAAATGGCATGTCACATTATTAAAGCACTATGCGGCCGTTAAAGGGTTAATGGGGGGCGGGGTACTCACGGGGAGTCGGGGCCTATCTAGGGGCGCCATGTGTTAGCGGGAAGACAGCACGCGAGGTGGTGTTAGGGGGAGCCCGGGTCAGGGTCCACATTGTATGTACTACTCACATAGGGACAGATTGCATGTACCGTAAATTCCAGCGTATTTCCCGCATCTCGCGTATAACCCGCACCCCCAACTCAGGAGAATCCTATAACCCGCTTTTTGGATCTGAAAATCTCGATTTTATTACTGTTGTATAATAATAAGAACCCTTGTATAGCCCGCACCCTATATAGGCATGTTTGGTATCAAAAGAAAGCTGGGTCTGATTCGCGTACAACCCGCCTCAAAGCGTTTCTTAGTAGGGAGGCCTGAATGGTCTGAACTCTTTGAGGTTGGCATGTTGTCATCATGATGCACCAATGCAGCCCAGGTGAGTAACTCGCCGGTGCTGCATTAGTGCATCGTGCCAACCCTTCTGGAGTGTCTCAACCCCTTACTCACCAGGGCTGCATTCATGCATCATGACGACCAATGGCATCACGCATCAATGCATTATCTCTCCCTTAAAGGGTTAATTAAGGAAGATTCCATATGATTAGATATCAATCTCTATAGACCCTTTCAGTGTCATGATAGTATACCTGGGGGCTAAGTCCCATGTTACCTGTATTATATAAAATAGGACGTTACCGAGATCTACAGATCTAAGGGCCAGGAGCAAAGGCCACTTTGTCTATACTTCTCACATACACTACTACTTGGGGCGGTGGGAGCCAGGGACAGGGCGCTGAGTATATATACTACTCACATACACTGTGAGAACCAGGGACAGGGCGCTGAGTATATAACTACTACTCACAGGGCCAGGGCCCTAAGTACATGTACTACATACATACTGGTGGGAAGCACTGGGATATAACACTCACATGAATACTTTAGTAATATAGTGTCATAGTGTACATGGATAACCTCAAAGTTCACCTGCCGTCTCAGGGTATGTTTCCGAGTCATGGTGAATCCTCTTTATTATGTAGTAACGCATCTCTATACTACTAACTGACCTCCACCCTTTATTCCCCATATACTTAATAGTATACCTATATGATGTAACCACTAATAGTATTATATAAGGCATCTAATCACACCCACACTGCCCATGTATGCTTAATAATGCGTGATCTAACCATGTCTAACAGCATCCTCTAACCTTGGCATCTTAATGATAATACATGCCTTGACTCCCCACAGTATAACAATATCGGTTATCATCATTACCCCCTGAGTCACTATAGTTGATGTCAGGTATAAACCATATCAGCAAAACTAAATATGACTAAGGCCTTACTAAGAAAGGAATGGAAGGTGGGTTGGTCACTACTGGCTATACACGATAGTATTAATTAACCATGGTTGGTCGTATAGGGACCCAAAGAATGACTAAGACGGTTCGTCGTTATTGACTAAGTTCTGGAGACTAACGATTATCTGTGTAGTTTCCCCATGATGTAAATATAATGAGTCCCTCCCCTCTGTGTGTACACACTGACTCCCCGTGGGACGCACGTGGGGTGATCGATAATAGGGGGTTTTACTGACGGGTTATGGCACTGTTACTACAGGAGGGGCACAGAGGGGGAGGGGGGTGAGGTGGGGGGGGGGGTGTCATGAGGGGGTGCTCACAGGGGGAGGTGTTACCCCACATGTTGTTAATGGGAAGTGTTGTTACAACATGCCTTTGTAGTATATAGCACACTTGTAACACATCAACCTGAGGAGGCGGCCATTTTGTTTTTTTGGCTGATATAGGTACAATAAATTGTCTCAGCTAGTACCCGAGTCAGATCGCCAGTGCGGCTTATGGGATCGGTACAGGGTTTTAAGGCAAGTTCTTGCTTCTATAGTACAGTACTAAAGTCACTGTAAATCAAATCGCCAGTGCGGCTTTTAGGATCGGCTCAAAGTCAGGGTGCGGCCTATACACGAGAATTCATGGTAAACATTGTTTTCTGCTGAATAGGTTATAGGGTAGTTAGATAGTGGTCATTTTTTAACAACGTGGGGGGGTTGGTGGATTTGGGGGGGGACCAAAAAAATTGGACCCCTCTTGAGGGAGGCACCCCTTTTTAGCGAAAAAGCCCGCGCGCTACTATAGCTCAAAGGGGTCAGCCGCGCTCAATTTCAACTTGTCTGAGGGGGGGACCAAAGAAATTTCGACCCCTCCCGTGGGGGGACCAAAAAATATTCAACCCGCTTGCGCGAAAATCCACCGACCCCCCCCCTGTTGTTAAAATATGACCACTACCTTACAGGCTCCTATTAAATAGGGGCATTTATCACATGATGCCTTTGTAATTGGTAGTGAGTGTATTTGTGTTTAGAGTCCCCATGTGATAGATAGGATGGTTTTACTGAAGGGGTTATGGTATTGTTACTGCAGGGATGGGGCCTGGGGGAGGGGACTATTTGCCGGAGGGTACTCCTAGGGAGATGGTACCATCCTCTCAGGGATCGTTACGGGAAGAGATAGGGGAGAAGTCATTATAGCATGCTTCTGTTTAATATGTATCACACCTACTGGTTCTCCCATGGAAGCAGCCATCTTGGTTTTTGGGCAACCAGCTTCCCCGGCTGGCCCATCTAGGGGCTCTGGATGGGGGTCCCCATGTCGATTGTCCATCTTAAAAATTGGCCATGTCGCATGTCAATGTCGCTTAATCATGCCCATATCCCATGTCGATTTTAAGAATTGCTCATGTCGCCTGTCACTATGTTTTTTGGGCCTCATGTCACATGTCACTAGGCCTCATGTCGTTTGTCGATTGTGAGAAATGGCCATGTCGCCATGTGGAATTTGGTGGTCCACACCCATCATCTAGACTTTCCTTGAGAATATGAAAAAATGCGACCCCAATATAAAATAATGAAATAATGGTGGTATTCTTCAGCTGGGAGTCCAGGCAAGAGGAATGCCAATGTTACAAGAAATACATAAGTAATTTCTCAGACGACAACCTACTTATGTATAAGTACATGTATGACGGTAGTGAGCGATAATCAGGGTAATTGAGGGACACAGAGGACACCCGTCTCATTAGCAGCTGAATCCCCGCCTACTGTTACACACCGCTACACGGCTCATATGTGTACTGAGGCCCTTTAAGGACGGCATGTCGCTAAAAGATGACATTTGTCATCATGATACACCAATGCAGCACCGGTAAGCAACTCGCTGGTGCTGCATTGGTGCATCATGGTCTACAATAGGTCTACAAACGTCACACTCACTTTAAGTAGAACCTTACTGTACATGAACTTTGTACAGATTGATCCATTCAGAGGCATCTCTGCCTTCTAATCCCCCTAAATAGTCTCTCTCTCTCGTGCAAGGATATAGGTAGATGATATCTAGGTAGGGGTTCCTGGTACATTGTATTTCTGGGGTAATGTCCCTGTATTGGTGTCTGCCACCATACACAAGGCCCTGGTATTGCAGTTTAAGGCCCCTTTGTCGTCATGATGCATCGCTGCAGCCCTGGCAGGTAATTCGCCAGAGCAGTATTCAGGTATCACGACAACATAAGGTCATTAAAAAGGGCATTTAAAGGGCTATACAGTTGGGTGGGGATAGTAATAGGACCCCACCTACACACTGGGAGTCTATTGCCCTTCCCCCAGGGTCCATCCCTGCAGGCTAACAGAGGGAAGCAGTACCTGATCGGTACAACACCTTATCAACCTTATTTACCATTACACAGAGAAGCCCCTCTGACCTAAATACATTGCAAAAACGTGCATGTATAGAACCCCCCCCCCCTCCCACCAACCACCCCCAACACACACGCTCACACAACGTGAGCATCGCCCCATATAGAAAAGCCATATTGTTAACTATGCTCAATGAGAGCCCAACACCATTGGATAAACTATAGAAGGGAGGGGTATGCTGTATGTGGACAGATGGATGGATAGGGCAGGAGTTGAATGGAGTGGTGTGGTGTAGGGGTAGGGTAGGGGTGAGTGGAGGGTAGGGGTAATTCATACTAATTCATACTGGTCCCTGTGCCTCTACATGGTGATGTAAATGCTATAGTTCCCCTTCCCCTCTATACATTACCTAGCATACATCAGAGCACAGAGGAGCCTTTACACCAGCGCCACCCACCGGTAAATGATCAAAAGGATGGGCTAACTGCTGCTGGCATATACACCCCCCCCCCCCCCACACACACACCCTATACAGGCATCAATGCTATACACCGCGGGCTCTAAGAGAGCTCTGTCCGCGTGTGTGCTGGTAGTTTGTGTATCTCTGCCCTAACTTGTCTGTTTACAACTGAAATAAATTCTGCCCCACAGGTCCGGTGCTCGTCTACTTTTCGATAATAGGGCTATTCTCTCCTTCGAATAGTAGGTCAAAAAGGGGGTCTCCGCCTGTTCGGATGGTGGTGATCCAATCTGGTCTCAGTACTTACATGAAAGTTAATCATGTTCACAATAGGAGATTTCTCATATTTTCCTTTGGATCTAGCCTTCAATACATGACTAGGTAGTGTATGATTTGGTTAAGGAGGTGCACAAAGTAATTCGGAATCATCCCCTGTTTCAACCTCCTTCCACAGGAGAGTTCCCCGTGGGACAGAGACACAGTAGGAGAGATGGAGTAAAGCTCTGTACAGAGAGTACACACTGCCTCATATCGGCTGCACCTCTCCATAGATAGTCCCCCCCTCCCCCTCACTACTCTGTCTCCCTCTGTATTCATACGCTGAATGTGGGTATAACGAAGGCCTTTCAAAAAGCCACATTCAGTAATGGTGGCGATAAAAGCACAGGGAGCTATCATACAGCCTTGGGGAACCCCTCACTACGGTACCCCCCCTACCCTACCCCTACCACTACTATAGCCCCCACCCCCTACTCTACTCCTACCCCCACCCCACCCCAAACATCGCTTCCCATGTACACAAGCCGTACATAGCATGCCTGGAAGTAGGCGGCAGGGCAGGAGATGGGGCCGGGGATGGGGTGGGTTGTAAGGGAGAGAATAGAATAAAGGGGAATAAAGTACCTAGGAGGCAGTAAGGGAAGAAAGGGAGAAGAGGGAGAGAGAAGGAGGAAAGGGCAGGAGGGGAGAGGGTTAGCTGGGAAGGTAAGTGTAGTGAGGTATGTAGGAGGAGAGAAAATAACAATTTTCTAGACAGACATGAGTGAGAGGGAGGGAGAGACAGATCGATCCAAGGGGATAATGGTGAGGATGACACAGTTAAATGGAATTAGAGATGGGTGAAGACTGAGGAGAGAGGAAAGGGCCGGGTACACATAGGTAATATTGTGAAGCCCCCGGTGAAGCCCCTAGGCCTCCCACACCCCACCCCTGCACCCCTCACCCCTGTGTCTATAATAGTACAGCCTCCAGCTGCCTTCAGGGCAGACTGCCTCAGTGTCTGGTCACGGCCAGCACCTGAAGTAGGTCAAGGTGCACCCTGGAGGAAGGAAGGAGGTGTGTGAGGCCTGTGGGAGGGGTAGAGGCCTATAGGGGGTGGATGGGGGAATTGATGGGGTTGTAGGGAAAAGGGAGGTCGGAGTAGGACCCAGGGTAGGACAGGGTTGGGGTTAGGGAATGGGGGAAATGATGGATTGGGGAGGAGTGAACATACCCATGGGGTGAGGCAGGGGAAGGGGGTCAGGGAGAGAGGGGCGTGGTAGGGAGGGAGACAAAGCCAGAGAGGGGGAGGGGGGATAGAGAGCTAAATAGGAACAGGGGACTGGGTGGTTATGGAGGGGATGGGAAGGGAAGCCCCAGGTAGGTGCCATAGACATGAAAGGACCACCCCCTGAACATCAACAACATGAATGTTCAACATGCAGTTGATTAGGTCACCTTCTTTTGGATAATCTGGATTACGGGCTTTTGGCTCCAACTTTTTGGTAGGGCAGAGGGGAAAAAGCTGCCCTACCAGGGGAGTCAGATGACAAAATTTCCCAAGGGACAGAGGGGAAGAAATGTATGGAAAAGCGCATTTTTGACTAATCAAATGAAGATATGTTGAGAAATATTCCCAATCTGAATTTCAAAAAATCTCGGAGGGGAAAGGTGAAATCAAATTAAAATCAAACATCCTTAGCTGTGAATCTAAGCAGGTCATCCTCCTGACCTTTCTGTTCCTCACATTCAAATTAGTCATTATCGGAACCCAGGCAAATTATAACCTATGGACGATTTCCTACTGCACCCTGAAGTCGAACTGTAGTAGAAGAGGCTTATTCAGAAGTACCAGGAAGCCCTAACCAGTACCATGAAGTCCCCCCGTGAGTCAGACTGGCTGTGTTAGTGCGTCTAGGTGCCAGGCTATGTCCCCTGTATGAACACTGGGTCTGGAATATGTAGTTAGCCAATCAAAGATGGCGGATGGTTGTGTTTATAAGCAAAACTACAAAGGGTGATTGCACAGTATTTATAGGGAGTTGAATATTGTAAAGTTATGTCTTGGTGGCTATGGCCATGTATTATGTAATGCTCTAATGGCTTTGGATATAATGGTCTGTAGGAGCAGGAAATAATGTTTTTATGATATGGATAACTAGGCTAATTACATACTGAGTTGGCCTAGTCACATCAACAGAGTCAGCCTAGTCTTCAATCGTTATTTCAGGCTGATTTCTCTATTATTGCATTGATCTAATGAGGCTAGCAATTGCCTACATGACCACATATATACTTAAACTAAGATTCTACCGACTATCATGCAAGAAATTCAAGTATCTACATTACAAATAGACAAAATCTGTTAAGCATTGTTTGCTTACCATCCGCCATCTTTGATTGGCTAACTACAGATTCCAGGCCCAGTGTTTTTACACTGATTGAGTGTGCCGTGACGGTGGAGGAAGGCTCCCTCTGATCTAGCCACTACATCTACACTACACTCTCATTAGCATGGCCAACACAGTGAGGGACCCTGGAGAGGGCGGCTAGGGGTGGTATACTGAATCTGGGACCTGATGGTGAGGACCCCAGCTGTGAGGTCATTATGGTCCACCTTGATAATATCATTTAAAACATAGACAACACCTAACCTAAGTGTCATTTACAGACACCATCAGTAAACTTTCCATCCTCCTGGATGCCACATTTACCACTAGTTTTACAACCCACAGTGGTGTCTTTGAAGAAAGCACCAACCCCTCCCAACATTTTATTGCCCTGCTAATTTGTCAGAGACACTGGGTATCCTATCCAGCTGTGAGCTTATTAGGCAAGCCCTTTGTCGGCCTCGCCAGCAGGTCCCAGATTCAGTATAGGGGTGGTAACTAGAGGTCGGGGCAGTGGCTGGAGGAAGGAGTAGGGGGTTGGGTGGTCGGACACACGTCAATATTGAGTTAGAAAATTCCCAACAAGGCTTTTATCTTTGGTAATCTGATGCAGACACAGCCCTGTTAGAACTAGAATGGGGGCCTGGTCACTACAGTCTATAGATCCAAGCATCAAGAAAGGGTGACTTTTCAGAAAAGATTTTGATAAATTTTTTGATAAATTTTGTCACTTTGACCTACAAATTCATCACATAATCTCAGAATCCTGTATTTTAATGTACGCTGTTTGAAAGGGAATTGTCCTGTGAGTCTCCTGATACGAGACGTTTGCAAACAAACAATGTTGTGAGGATTCTGTTGAAACCAACGTAAACACAACTTTATTTTGAAAAAGTCACCCTTTCTTGCTGCATTGGTCTTTAGTGAGGATATGAGGGTGTGTAACAACTGCATTGGTGTATACAGGCATCGTCATATTCAGGATAAAACAAGCATATTACGATTAAATATGCGACAACTTTACTGAATCTGGGACCTGCTGGCGAGGCCAACAGAGAGCTTCCTTAACGAGCTCACAGCTGGACTGGATACTCAATGTCTTTGAGAAATTAGCAGGGCAATAAAAAGTGGGGTGGGGCTGGTGATATGTTCAACAGTGTCCACTGTGAGTTGTAAAACTGGTGGTAAATGTGGTAACCAGGGGGATGCAACGTTTATTGATAGTGCCTGTAAATGATACTTAAGTGAGGTGTTGTCTAAATTTTAATTGATATTATCAATGTGGACCATAATGACTTCACAGTTAGGGGCCAAGCCAGCAGGCCCCAGATTCAGTATAGTTATAAAACGGGCCCCAGGGGCTGTCATAATGGGTAATAATAAGGCAGTGCTCCATCATGATAAGGGAGTGGTCATATTTTAACAACAGGGGGGGTCGGTGGTTTTTCGCGCAAGCGGGTCGGAATTATTTTGGTCCCCCCCATGGGAGGGGTCAAAATTCTTTTGGTCCCCCCCTTAGACAAGTTGAAATTGAGCACGGCCGACCCCTTTGAGCTATAGTACCGCGCAGGCTTTTTCACTAAAAAGGGGCGCAATTCTTTTGGTTCCCCCCTCAAGAGGGGTCCAAATTTTTTAGGTCCCCCCCTTCAAGGGGTCCAAATTTTTTGGCCCCCCCCAAAAATCCACCAACCCCCCCATGTTGTTAAAAAATGACCACTCCCTAAGGACTGGCTGACCCTGTCATTGCATGGTGTAGTACTCAGGCCACTCAGGTAGTAGGGGTTGTGTGCACTCATTACATGTTTAGGGAGACTACTTATTCTCTAGCAGTAAAGCACACTTCAATTTTCTCGGAAATATTTTCTTATCTTAGGTATAATTTTTTATCATCTTAAACATAAAATTACCGGTACACAGAAAAAAGAAACAGCGTCAAAAGGGAGTCCAGGTTACCTGCAGAATGACTCTCCTCATCAATGGAGCCAAGGCTGCACAAGGGCGACTAGGTGACTCTCTGGCTGGCATAAGGGAGTCACGTGGGGGAGTCACATATCTCCCTGACTCACCTAAGGGAGTCACATGATGACCTGGGCTCCTGGGGAGTCATTCTGGATGCAACCTGGCCTCCCTTTTGACGCTGTTTCTTTTCTCTGTGTAGTTTTAGAAAAAAAAAAGAAGTTTTTTTTAAGAAAAATTATTTCGTAAAATGGTCTTTCTTGAAGCTAGCCTGTCTGCAAATCAATATTTCATTTAAAATAAGAAATAGTTTATGACAATAAAACTTTACTCTGGACCGTCAGAAAAACAGTTGACACAGGGAGAAAAAGCACAATGCTCACTATACACAGTGGGCCGGGTGGCACTGTTAGGACGACTGGCGGTCAATACCAGAATTAAAAATCAATGTCTTGGCACCTCAAGAGGTGTTTCCTATTTATAACTCTGTGAGTCAAAAATAGCAACCTCCAATCAGGTTTATTAACCCGTGCTGAACAGCCACCCAGTCTAGATGCTCCTCCTTCTCCCATTTCCTTGATGTTGTATTGACGGGTCCCCCATTGACTGGTACAGGGGGTGCATCCATCTTGTCCTGTAGCAGGGAATGGGTCACTGAATCTGGTCCGCCCTCCGCTCTCAGCCAATCAAATGCGGCCAAGTTTGGGGAGCAGGGTATGGTTCTCTCTATAGTTTCCATATAAAAAACGTGACATTTGTAGAAATGTTTTTATCATGTTGTTGTTTTTCTACAAAAATAGGACAATAATAATTAAATGTGGCTCGACACACACAGAGTATATTCTCCCTAACGTTTACTTATAAGACTATGAGATTTATATAAATGTTGTTATTGTAACATTTAGTGTTTATTTGTACACCTTGTCCATATATAACACGTTATTGAGGACCTACCATTATCGTTCACATTCATTGTATTTTCTTTGGTTTAAGAATATGGGTACGAAAATAACAGAAAAGCTCCTGAGGTTACCCCCAAATTGATTTTTAAATCCTGGTATCGATTCCATGTGAGGCACTGTTGCCGCCTGGCCCATGACAGTCACCCTCATAGAGAAAATAAACAGAGTCAAAAGGGAGTCCAGGTTGTCTCTGGGGGAGTCCAGGTCACACAGGAGAGTCTATGTGACTCTGTGGCTGACCTAAGGGAGTCACCTGGGGGAGTCATATAGCTCTCAGGGTCATATGACTCCCCCAGGTCAGCCAGAGAGTCACCTAGACTTCCCTGTGCGATCTGGGCTCCCCCAAAGTGGGGAGTCATTCTGGAGGCAACCTGGACTCCCTTTTGACGCTGTTTCCTTTCTCTGTACTCATCAGGGAGACTAAGGTTCTGTGCACCCGGAATAAGTCAATAATGGGATTCTATACCGACAAGGCGGCCATTCTGTCTGCCTCAAGGTTCAGAAGGGGAATAAAGGTAATGGATATGTGAAAGACTGTTTGAGGTGCCCTAGTGATTGATTTCAGCCATTTTGAAAGACAGCCTGGTACTTTTAATACACCATGCCCTTTAGTCGGCATGATACATGACTTCAGCCCTGGTGAGTAACTCACCATGCATCCATCCCACTGTGTCGAAGTATTATGTCTATATTATCGACCAATCAGAAGCCAGCATTGTCTACTGCTGCTGAACCCTTACTGAATAAACAGAGATGACTTGCACTTCATGGAGTCCAGTATGTGTCTATATCCGCTTGATATTTTAGTCGAAAATTCCCTAACTTTACACACTGGCTAAAGAGCATTGAATCAATATTGATAACTGGTTGTCAATGTTCATTCAAAATTGAACGTTTTTTCAAAATTTAACTGAATGTTGTACCCACTGCATAGTATCATGCTGACCGTACATGGCTGATACACCCCTGAAGTAGATGCACCAATGCAGCACTGACGAGTAAGTCTCTAATACTACATTGGTACATCATGAACAAATGCACATGAATATCAATTCATTTTATGGTGAAGAATCCTACTAATGCCTTCTACTATTAGCCTGCATGTACCTGATTGGTGTATATCTGGTGCAGTAGCATAAGGAGTGAATGGTACCCCTGTCCACAGCCGTGTATTGACTCTACACCAGTCGTATTAATCATGTAGAGTGCTTATAGCCCAGGGCCCCCTACTCCGCTGGTTGCCGAGTGGTGTCGCTGCTTGTCCCCACAAGGTGAGAGACGGTTGTATATTGACAACTGGGTACCAGCGAAACACAGCGCGAGCAGCTCAATCATTCATGGCCGCCATTTTGTGTCCATGAGCTCCTGGCGCTACTTCTGGCTGACTGCCCTTACTATATAAAACAGTGTGCTGGCATTTCTATTGCAAGCAACAACTAAACATAAGTATAATGCAGTACTATCCCTTCAACGACGGCATAATGCATTAATGCATCATGCCCTTAATCATGATGATGCACGAATAAGCCCTTCTGAGTAACTGCATTCAAACACCATGCTAACCCTATGGGGTTAAGACACTCCTGAAGGGTCAGCATAATGCATCAATGTTGCACTGGCAAGTTACTCGCCGGGACTGCATTGGAAAATTATGGTATCATATACCTTGCACTAAAACTTTTGACATTTCTATTGATGGCAATAATCAGGCTCCTATCAATGATGTTTCTGCATATCATACCCTCCAAACCATGTTCCCATACGGCCCCCATTATATATATACTGCCTGATTGTTCAAACCTTGTCAACTGAACAGTTGTTGAAAGGGATGCAACATCAAGGATGGCAGTAGACATAGGCTATGTGTACACTGGTGACCTTTGCCACATCACACATTGATTTATCACCACCAGAACTGGTCCTCAGTGGTGGAGATGCTCTGGGATCTGATGTACCCAGAGCTAATAGGTAACACCGCCAGCAGCAAAACCTGTACACTGCCCCCCTGTGCATGGATGACTTCCTATACTTAACACATTGATTAACCAGGCCATGAGTGTAGTACTGGTTCTTTATGGTGGAGCTACTCTGGGAATTTCTCACTTAACACTACTAGATCTCACAGGAGTCTCTGAACACTCTACACGTACACTGGCGCCCTTTGCCCTGGTGACCTCCCATACATAACACATTGATCCCCCACAGCAGGCCCTGAGCTGGTTCTCTGTGCTGGCGCTGCTCTGGGAGCTGCTCATTGATCGGTGTGTGATACAGACAAACAGACAGACGGAGCCGCGGGGGGAGGTGTCTGAGAGGTGTCGGCTAACCCTCTAAGGATGACATGTCACTAAAAGGTGACATTTGTCTTCGCGATTCACCAATGCAGCCCTGGTGAGTAACTCGCTGGTTCTGCACTGTTGCATTAAATCCAGAGTGTCTCAACCCCATAGGGTTGTCATGATGCTTGAATGCAGCACTGGCGAGTCACTCAACTGGGCTGAATTCATGCATCTTGATGGCAGAGCGCATGAAACATTAAGACATTATGCGTCCTTAAGGGGTTAACCCTTTAAGGATGGCATGTCGCTAAAAGATGACATTTGTCGTCATGATGCACCAATGCAGCTCCAGTGAGTGATTCGCTGGTTCTGCATTGGTACATTAAACCAACCTGATCGAGAGTGTCTCAACCCCATAGGGTTGGCATGGTGCTTGAATGCAGCATTGGCGAGTTACTCACCAGGGCTGCATTCATGCACTGTGCCGACCAAGGGCATGGTGCATTATTGCATTATACCATCCTTAAAGTGTTAAGGGGGAGGGGAGAGGGGGGGTCAGTGTAGAGCACCGTGGTATGGGATAGAGGTGGTCCTGTTGACACTGTACAGGTAATGATGGGTAAGGGCTGTTTGCCAAGGGAGATAGCCAGATTGGTGATTTCTGTGAGGTGTTCGTGAAGGGAGATAGCCAGATTGGTGATTTCTGTGAGGTGTTCGTGAAGGGAGATATCCAGATTGGTGATTTCTGTGAGGTGTTCGTGAAGGGAGATATCCAGATTGGTGATTTCTGTGAGGTGTTTGTGAAAGGAGATATCCAGATTGGTGATTTCTGTAAGGTGTTTGTGAAAGGAGATATCCAGATTGGTGATTTCTGTGAGGCGTTTGTGAAAGGAGATAGCCAGATTGGTGATTTCTGTGAGGTGTTTGTGAAAGGAGATATCCAGATTGGTGATTTCTGTAAGGTGTGGGAGATTGCAGGGGAGGAGAGGGGTGCTTAGTACATGGATATACCGTGCTACGGGAAAGGTAAGACATGGGGTGGTAGGGGTACACAATGTTATAGTAATAAAACAGTAAAGTTACAGAGAAAAGTGGATAGATTATGTCAGGAATAGGTGTGACGGGGTATGGGTGGTGGATGCGTGTTGTAGGGCATGACTTGGACTGTGGGAAAGGTAGGAATGTCGATTTCTAAGACATAAGGGTGTATTGATATCTACAGATAGCAACCCAAGGACAGTCTTGTCAGAAGTGTCTGTGAAAGGAGGATATATATATATATATATATATATATATATATATATATATATATATATATATATATATATATATATATATATATAAATAAATAAATATATAAATATATATATATATATATATATATATATATATATATATATATATATATATATATATATATATATATAAATATATGTATGTATGTATGTAGATATAAAGATTGTGCATCCCTGAACAGATGACATCGCTAAATGCAGCCCAGCGAATAATTCGCCAGGGCAAAATGCTGATCCTTTGCGGGTGTCTGAATCCCGTAAGATCGGCATGATGCATGAATGCAGCACTGGCGAGTTACTCGCCAGGGCTGCATTCATGCATCATGACGACTAAGGGCATGATGCATTATTGTATTATGCCGCCCTTAAAGGGTTAGGTGTGTTAGGGGCAGGTGTGGATGTGAGGGATGGGGCATCCAGGGGCGCACAGACCGGCTCAGACCTGCCGGTGGGGGAAAGGTGAAAAGGCAGGATGGCACAGGGTGGTATGTATGATACATCAAATATACATCCCTGACTGTGGCACGGACAAACACAGGCTCAGGGACATGGCTACCTGTGGGGTGGGGCTGGGGGGGGGGCGGGGGGGGGAGGCATTCTGAAGCAGATGTAGGTATCAGAAGGCCTCTCTGTGAGGGGTAAACTCTAGCAGAGGCATCAATATCAGAGAAGATTCTTGTTTGAGACTTGAATCCGATTGCTTAAAATCGACATGTAATATCCATAGGTGGAAAAAATGGCCGATTCTGTAGAGAGAGATAACTGACCTCTGCAGGTCAACTATTAGGTTCATCATGTATAAAATGTTAGGTAAGGGTCAATGTAAACTTTGGTATTTGGTGAATAAAGCAGCTTTGGTCTGGTACCATTTGAGATGGATGTGTGAGTCACTGCACCTGGTGGGTAAAGGTAGAGCAGGGATTAAAGTCCGCTCAATATAATCATGTGCACACTTTCAGTGCCTGACTTTCAGGCGAGAGTGGTTTTAGCGACAATGACGCTGACTTTTCCGAGTGTGTGTATCGTCCAGGGTGGGTTGTGAAGGAACTAAATGGTCGTATAGAGGCCTGAGAGTGAGAACATGGTAGGGATGGGATTAATAGCACATGTTTAGTCAGCCTTTTGAGCTAGTCAAGGCATTGGGAATCATAATAGCAATATGCAAAAAGATCATTAAGATACCCATAGTATCCTCCCAGTACTTGAAATCACCAGTCAGCACCCCTCTATGGTCCCCCCCCCCCCACCCCCTCAGTGTGTCCTTGATCCTGCAGTGACATTGACCACAAAGGGGGTTGTCCACAGCCACAGATTGGTCTGTCAATACATCACAGGGGTGTCACACATAGGTGTCACACGAGGTGTCATAGAAGGTGACAGTCAATACAAAGACAAAGCTGTCACACACAGAGCTGTCAATACACCGGGACAGGCCCATACAGGGTGTCACAATGATTGACAGCAACACAAACAGAATCGATGACAACACAACCTCATTTCCCGCAGTTCTCCCTGCTCTAGCTGGAAACTCTCAGTACCATTCATAACATATTCTCTGCTGAACACTTTGCTCGAAGCAGAGATTTCATAAAGTAAATAATAAGTACATTCTATAAAATGATTTGTCAACGATTGAGATTAAATGTCTCTCTCATTCCCTCTCATCCACCTTCCCTCCCTCTCTCTGTATCCTTATGACCCTAGATTCTGACAATTATTCAGGCCGTTGAGTTCAGTTTGAGATCTTAAGAAGGTATGAGCTTTTCCGCGACCAAAAATTTTGAAAAATATTTAATTCCAAGAAATTAGATAGAGTTACTGCTAGGGTTGGCCCTGTTAGGGCCGGATTGCCTGAAACACTATATTTCTTGTCCCTGGCCCAATAAAGGTAAATGCAGGGTGGCCCAGAACTGTCAAAGATTCATCTCAGAAGCTTCTAGTGACCTATCCCACCATATTGCACTTAAATCTGTCTCTCCTCTGTCAGGCTACTTAACTCCATGGGGTGAGTTAAGAAGATCTCAGCTGTTCTAGGAAGCACTCGCCGCATAATTAGCCTGCAGCGCTGAAGGTGGCCCTTAGTGGGAGCAGTAGGAGGCTGATAGAGGCCATCTCTGAGCTGCTGTAACGATGTGTGTGTGTGTGGGGGGGGGGGGGGGTGACTGTCCTATCCTTCTAGCCCTGCATGTCACTGCAGATGGAGAGAGGGAGAGAGGGGGAGAGGGGGAGAGAGAGAGAGAGAGAGAGAGAGAGAGAGAGAGAGAGAAAGGGAAAGGGAAAGAGAGAGAGAGGGAGGGAGAGGGAGAGGGAGAGAGGGGGGGTAGAAGGCTTGGCGTGGAGAGAGGGGGAGAGGGAGAGAGGGGGAGAGGGAGAGAGGGGGAGAGGGAGAGAGGGGGAGAGGGAGAGAGAGAGAGGGAGAGAGAGAGAGAGAGAGAGAGAGAGAGAGAGAGAGAGAGAGAGAGAAAGGGAAAGGGAAAGAGAGAGAGAGGGAGGGAGAGGGAGAGGGAGAGGGAGAGAGGGGGGGTAGAAGGCTTGGCGTGGAGAGAGGGGGAGAGGGAGAGAGGGAGAGAGGGGGAGAGGGAGAGGGAGAGAGGGGGGGTAGAAGGCTTGGCGTGGAGCAGTAGATAGAATGACATGATCTTAACTCTAGCTTAAGGACAGTATTACCGTACTGCACCATGCAAGAATACAGCACTGGCATGTAACTAGCTGATGCCGTACTCTGACGAGTAAATTGCCAATGCAGATGGTTGTCATGATGCACCAGTGGCAGGGAGTTCATTGGTGCATCATGACACTGAAAGAAACTGCCGCCTTTATGCATCATGCCATACTGAAAGTGTGAAGCCCCCATCCCTACCAGCATGCCAGTGGGCTGGGAATGGGAGGGGGAGGTGGTTGTAGGAGGGTGGTCGGAGGGAGGAGGATGAGGGAGTGGCTGGGTCATCGATAAAAAGATAGCAATCCAATTACTTTAATCCGTCTCATTTCTCACAGCCCTGACCCCCTCCATTACCAGCTGCCACCAGGGGAGGGGGGGTAGGAGGGGGTAGGAAGGGAGGGGTTGTGAAAGTGGGGGAGGGGGGAGAAGGAGGAAGGGGAAGAGCAGTGATAGCATGCAGGGACGGCATGGATGAAGAGTTGAGGAAAGGGGTCGGAACAAAGGGTGAGGGAGCGGTCAGGGTGAAGGGGATAGGTAACCCAGGTAAAAAAATACCATGGTATCCACCATGGTAAACCATGGTAAATTTACCAGGGTTATTTGGCCAAACCAGGGTATAATTACTATGATATACTATGATATTTACTATGGTATATAATGATATCAACTATCGGGAAATGTCATGTTTAACTCTGATATACTGCTGTATATCATTATATACCATGGTTGATATCATAGTATATCATAATTATTATATCATGGTTTGGCCAAATAACCAGGGTAAATTAATCATGGTTTACTATGGTAAGTACTATGATAAACTATACTTTATTTTATGATAATTACCATGATATACCATGGTCTAAATATCATGGTTTGGCCAAATAACCAGGGTAATTTGACCATGGTTTACTATGGTGAATACCATGATGTACTATACAACGTACATAAGAGTTTACTAAAGTATGTACCATGATATATACCATAGTTAATACCATGATAAACCATGGTCCACATACTACAGCTTGGCCAAGATACCAAGGCTTACTAACCACAGTGTGGTTTCACATCCATTCATCTTATTTACAAGATGCATTTATTATCAAAACACATAGAATGTGTTTGAACATTTTATTATGGTACACCATGCGTGAGGGTCACTCTGAGAATGTTTCAAGTGGACACCTGCACCAGTGTGGCTATATGTAAACCCTACTAACCACAAATGGGTGTCTACATCTTTTTACCCATTTTTCTAAGTATATTATTAACATATTAGGTGTATTCTATCAAAAATATCTTTAGATTAGACTGTTTGTTCTTGATAATTAGAGTTAAATTAAAATTATGATTAATCTATCCTTTATAAACATTAGTAACGATTAGCACCCCCTAAGAAAAATCTTCTGAGGAACCGACCTGCCACCTGGTGGGAAAGGGTTGAACTATGTACAGTGATAAACCATGATTATCTTACCATAGTTCACCATGGTGTATCATGATGTTATCATGGTATTTCAATCAGGCCTTTATTTAAGTATCACAATGGAGGTGTTATATCAATATGGTATATCTAGTACTGCATATCTAATATTATAATTATATACCTAAGTTGATTATAATAAACATAAACTATAATATGAAAACAATGGTAAAAGGTATGACCAAGATATTTGGAGGAAGTTCGATGCTGTAATGAATTCCCCTGTCACAGAGTATTGTGCATTATTTTTTTATGTCTTATTGACACATGACATGTTCTAACCGGTAATACATTGTATACATCAGAATAACATATCAAATGTGAGTGCATGGCGCCTATACAACTCACTACCTGCAGCTCCAGCCCCACGTACCTCTCAGGCCGCACACACCTCTGTAGGTGTGAGTGCTCGCAGCATGGCACCTATAGCTCACCAATTGCGGCTCCAGGCACCTCCCAGGCCGCCCCAACCTCTGTAGGTGTGAGTGCTCGCAGCATGGCACCTATAGCTCACCAATTGCGGCTCCAGGCACCTCCCAGGCCGCCCCAACCTCTGTAGGTGTGAGTGCTCGCAGCATGGCACCTATAGCTCACCAATTGCGGCTCCAGGCACCTCCCAGGCCGCCCCAACCTCTGTAGGTGTGAGTGCTCGCAGCATGGCACCTATAGCTCACCAATTGCGGCTCCAGGCACCTCCCAGGCCGCCCCAACCTCTGTAGGTGTGAGTGCTCGCAGCATGGCACCTATAGCTCACCAATTGCGGCTCCAGGCACCTCCCAGGCCGCCCCCACCCCTGTAGGTGTGAGTGCTCGGTGTATGACACTTATAGCTGACTACCTACACCCCCATGTACCTCTCAGGCCGCCAACACCTCTATAGGGGTGAGTACTCGGAAAATGGCACCTATAGCTCACCACCTACATGCCTAGGTACTTCCCAAGACCTCCACACCTCTTTAGGTGTGGGTGAACGGAGCATGACACAACAGCACACTTTTAATATAGACACCAGTTGTTTACAAGATAAATAGAGAAAACAATGACTATTATTTACCATCATCAAACTTATTGTGGTATATCATAGTATGGTAAATTCACAGTACACTATACTTGGATAATAATAGGTGTAAAGATATGCCAAAAGGAACAATGGTAAACCACAATATCAAGACCAGAGTTTACCATGATTAAACAACACTCTGGTAAACTGTAGTGAAATAAAACAATAGTATACCATAGTTCCATATAGTAGGTGTAACTACTCTAGTATGCCCAACTAAACTCTGGTAAACTCTGGTAAACTCTGGTTTTAATACTATAGTTTACTATTATTCAAACGCATTGTGGTATACAACAGTGAAAATAATACTGTAGTATACCATAGTTGCATATATTAAGCATAATCATCCTAGTATACCTGAGTTAACCATGATATACTATGATATATAAACCACTGTTTTTCAAAGTTTTGATATACAATAGTAAATCATAGTAAAGACGACCATTGTATACCATGGTAAAATATATTACCATTATATATCAGAATAAATCATGGTTAACACTTATACAATAAGCATGATAAATTACGAGTCTCATGCTTGCAGAAATACTTGCGGTAAACTATGATATCAAAAAGTGTTATTCTAATCATCTAACTACCATTTTCAATAGTGGCAAATGCAACTATAGTTTACCACGGTGTACAATGGTAAATTATAGTTGTCCCTACACTGGTTTACAATAGTTTACTATAGTACATTGTGGTAAACCATGGTATACCATGGTGCGGAATTGTAAACCATGGTTTTGACCATGGTATTTTTTTACCTGGGAAGACATTATGGGGAGGGGGAAGTGTACAGGTGGAGAGGGGAAGGGAGTAGGAAGGAGATCAGGAACAAAATAGGGCAAGGTGAGTGAGAGCAAGCTGGGATGAGCGAAGGGAGGGGTGGTTGAGTTATTCACATTGTTCGCTGAAAATTGTCATTCTTTTTTGGCTGTAATGAAAAGCGCTCCTCCTGAAGAGGCAGAACATTTAGTGAAAAGGACGTTGAGCGAAGGAACATGCGTATTAGAGAGGCAATGCACCATTAACTGAATGGCCCTGACACTTACACAGCCCTATTCAGTGTGTAGACTGGCAGTTAGTAATGGTGATCTAAAGTGAACTTTTCATTTAAGTCCATCGTGGAATTTGTGAAGATTTTGGAGGTCTTTAAAAATAGATTGCTGATATTTGGATTATAAGCTGTTATATACGCATAGGCCTAATGTTTTATAGATTTCATCAAGATGTCTTGTGGCCTCGTTCTGAAAAAGCCTTCAGGTGTGTTTCCTTTTTCAAAGTTGGCCAATAACATAAAAATGACGTTTCAGGAAGTGTCACCTTAATATGGTAAATATTCAGGTGACTAAGAGAAGTGATGGCCAGGGATAGTGGATGGGTAAGCTTGTAGAGCGGTAATTGAAAGTGGGGAGGTGGGTTGGTGGCAGGCAGTCAGGCAGGTGGAGGCTGAACCCTGGGCTGGGTCCGAGGAGATCAGCCTGAATCCTGCTGCACCAAATAAGGGTTTAAATAAGGATGTAGCCTGATCCCCCAGATCCCACCTACCCAGGCACTCAGCCACTACCACATACCCCAATTTACAGCGGACATGGAGGTGCCTGGATGCCCAGTGCTACTGTACCACTGCTGCCATGTGTAAGGTCTAGCAGGTAACAGCGCCATCACTGCACAAACTATCCGATTTAAGCAACGTTAAGCAAAGCTTGAATTTGATTTATTGCCGATTAATGATAAATGAAGTAGCTTTTAGTAACTATTTTTATCAGGTTAAAGTTCCTTAAAGTGACATGGTCCGATTTTTTCCATATATTAAATCCTACTTGAATGTGTTCTGAATGTTATTGCAGTATCATATTTGGAGGATGGGACACAATAAAATATCTGTGATGGGCAATAAGATCCAGTTTAAAGGGTCCCAAGAGCACAGAGTTAGTCCTCTACAGTGTATTTTCAGTGGGTGGACTAATAGCATGCACTAGCTGAATTCTAAGCTGACTTCTGGGGAATAATGGTTAATAAAGTAGGTAGGACATGAAGTATGGCCATATTGAACATTCTGGTTCATTTTTAAAGAAATTAATTTTTGAGTCTTAATCATCGGACCATGTCACTTTAATGTTGGTTCAGGCTGCTAGAAATTCGCCTTTTAATCAAACTTCACTTTTTGCTTAAATCAGATGGTTCATGCAGTGTATCTTGTTACTGGTGGTACCAGTCCCACTAGATGGGATTACTAGCGGGAAACAGCACAGATTATGAATAACATGACTATAAATTGTCTTTAACATGACTATAAATTGTCTTTAACATAACTATAAATTGTCTTTAACATGACTATAAATTGTCTTTAACATGACTATAAATTGTCTTTAACTTGACTATAAATTGTCTTTAGCTTGACTATAAATTGTCTTTAACTTGGCTATAAATTGTCTTTAACATGACTATAAATTATCTTTAACATGACTATAAATTGTGTTTAACATGACAATAAATTGTCTTTAACATGACTATAAATTGTGTTAAACATGACTATAAATTGTGTTTAAACATGACTATAAATTGTGTTAAACATGACCATAAATTGTGTTTAACATGACTATAAATTGTCTTAAACATGACTTTAAATTGTCTTTAACATGACTATAAATTGCGGACTAACCGAGTAACTGGTTTCCTGTACTCGATAATAACAACTGACTGCAGTGTCATCAAGTCATTAGGACACTACACTAACCAAAGAAGATGATTGCCATACCACGAGGACCCTATATGACCTACCTGTGGAGGACCGAGGCAGGCCTACACCGGAGCAGGCAGCCCTACAAGTGGTGGGACGTGGGGATGTAGGCCGTAGATTGGATCATGGGTAGGTAGGAGAGGGGAGGAGTGGGAGTGAGATATGGGGATTTGGTGCGGATGTAGCACTGGTGTAGGAGGGGGGGATGTTTTAACCCATTTGAGGCTACATACCCACTGCGTGAACGTTGGCATTTAAGGTTGATCGCTACTCATTGAATATGGACTCCTGCGCAGCTTTCTGCGCATATAGCTTCAAACTGTCAGAATGGGCTAATATTTGAAACATAGATACATATATATGCACATGAAGTCATTTTCAAAAATTGGACAATTCTGAACAAAATTGAGCATTTTATTCCACTTTAAAAATTTGATATATTTTGAGCTAGTGATATTTGCTATTTTTAACATAAATCAGAATATTGGAATCATTTACCAATAAATCATTATCGAGGTTGATATAGATCTCATCACTGTACTTAAGACAACCAAGGGTATAGGATATATACACTTTTTACCCCGATCCTTGGCCTTTTACCCATTGTTTTGGCCTTTAAATATGAGATTTTGACCATTTTTGCACTATTTTTTAAATTCAAAGGCCCAAAACCATAAAAATATGCCCGGGACCACCTATCAAAAGTCCTTTTGAATGTAAGCTATTGTTCTGAACAATTTTTTTTAAAAATAAAAAAAGAAGTTCATGGATTTTTTTCAGTGATATTTAGATATTACTGAAGAATTATGCATTAAATTTGAATAATCGTCATAAAACCATCACGTTTTTTCATACGAAGGTACATTTTTGGACCATCATTCTATTTTTCCCATTAAAAGACATAACCTAGAATTATTCATGTGCAATACAAAATTAATGTGGGCATTGGTTCACTAAGAAAAAAAATCATGAAAATTTCCCTTTTTTTTGTATTTTTTGGCAAAAATAGAGAATACTTTTTTTTTTCAAAAATCTGTAACAAAAAAAGTAGCTCGGGACCCCCCCTATATTTTTGCATTTTCCCTTTCTTAATGATCTAAACTACCCTGCTGCAAAAAATTAGGAAATTCTATGGATGAAAAGTTAAGAGTAGCGATCAACCTTAAGTACACTCTTCATTGCTTAACATCTTTGATTGACTTTAAATGCAACACTTGTAATGTAAATGTCAAAGAAATGAGTGCACAGTGAGATTTAAGTGAATTTAAGTGGCATTTACTTGAATTTACGATGTTTAAAGAGTGACTTTAACCAAAAGAAAGTTTGCCTAAATACCAATGTTTATGCAGTGACTTTATTATATTACACACTTTATCATGATTATGTATGAATGCAGCCTTTACGAGTTATTCTCTAGTGTTGCATTTGTGCATCATACCGAACCTTAGGGAGTGTATGAACCCTCTTGGCCCCGTGACTATTGCGCCCCTTTCATTTACCATGCTCGCTCGTTGCCATGATGCATGTATGCAATAGTGCCGCACCCGAGAGTAACATTGCTGCATTCCTGCATCATGCCTACCCTATGATACTGCTACACTTCTGAAGTGTTGGTGTGATGCACCAATCTAATGCTGGCTATACTGCTATACTGAATCTTGGACCTGCTGGGGAGCCCCCCAACTGTGAGGTCATTATGGTCCACGTTGATAATATCAATTAAAACATAGACAACACCTAACCTAAGTATCATTTACAGGCACCATCAATAAACTTTGCATCCTCCTCGTTACCACATTCACCACCAGTTTTACAACGCACAGTGGATACCCTTGGAGTTCCACCAGATCCACCCCAGATTTTATTGTCCTGCTATTTTCCCAAAGACATGGCCTATCCTGTCCAGCTGTGAGCTCATTAGGGAAGCCCCTTTGTCAGCCTCGCCTGCAGGTCCCAGATTCAGTATACCATGGTGCCTCGTGATGACACGCCGCCCCTAAAGGTTTAGACTGCGGGTAGGAGATGGAAGATCCGTGTGGCGTTTTTAGTAAGAGGTGAGGAGTATGAGTGGGTAGGGGGGGGGGGGGTGATTGGTAAGGTGGTGTGTCCTCAGTGAAGAAGGCATGAGAGGCAGAACAGGATGACTATAGGGGCATTGAGTCATAGGTACTGTATTATGGAGACATCGGGGAGGAAAAAACGCTTCATATCTACAGGGAATTCTGAGCGTAGGACATAATGAAATAGTAAACTGATCTGAGAAAATGTAAACAGATTTGATGAAAACTATCTCAAATAAATGTTATATGATATTAAAAAAAACGCAAAGCAGCTGTGGAATTCTCACCCTACCCGTCAGATTTGAGAATAATAGCACTGTGTGTACATCGTCTTTCTAACAACTAACTGAAATTAAGACATAAACATGACACACGAAGTGCAGGGAAGCAGGGGGGGGGGGGGTTTCCCTCCAGGCCAGTGCTTCAAGTAAAGTGAGGAATACCAACCAGGGGTAGGGGAGGCTGGATCTCCATAGTAACTGCCGCTCTCCCCTCACCCCTGACCAGGGCCCATCCATCAGTCCTATACTCACCAGTACTAACAGTGACACCATGCCGCCACCAGCTGTCTCCTCACTATATTATCGCCCAATAACACTTCTACCCTGAATTCATCATATTATCGCCCACCACCATGAGTCAGCAGTATCATGTAAGGGTGTAAAGCTCACTTAGTACCTTGTTTATAGATGTGCGTATTGAGGTATATCTTTTCAGGATGCATGCCACTCACAAGATGAGGATCTATGGCCATGTGCCCACCGGTTCTGTTAGAGATATAAATGCAAAATGTCGCTGAGTCATGGTGTGGATCATATGCGGTCAGATACATTTGGGCAACTTTCCCTTTTTTATGGCACTACTTTTCTTGGTATAATTGACATAGATCTGTATTAAGCCTTGAAAGTAGGAGCTCTTCACACCTGGTACCATGTTAGTGCATGGCAGTAACATTATGCCGTTTGGCTGAGTACTTTGCAGACTGGCAGTTGTTTCATTTCAGCAAATGGTCTGAACATGTGTCTGAAATAGGATGGAATGGTAAATTACATTGTCATGCTGGTGTACAATGTGTAATGCTCTGGCAAAAACTCCTTAAACCATATGTATGATTTTTGCCTGGGAATTGGAGAGCATCCGGTATCCTTAATGACTCCCTAATGTTGCCATGGTTACGAAAATGAGAGGCAGCGTGACCCTGAGAGAAATTCTAGGCTTGTCCTAGTCACATTGGCGACATGTCGACGACTTGTA
This sequence comes from Harmothoe impar, assembly GCA_947462335.1. Classification (NCBI taxonomy): domain Eukaryota; kingdom Metazoa; phylum Annelida; class Polychaeta; order Phyllodocida; family Polynoidae; genus Harmothoe; species Harmothoe impar. The sequence goes on from OX381708.1 coordinate 82,133,125, forward strand.
AACCCAACATTAAATCAATACATGTCTACGCTTATGTCTAACTGAACAGAACAAACTCATTTCAATTGGTAAGAAAACATGGAGCCCTTTCCCCAATACAACCAGCCCTTGTCAAGCATCCAGTTGAAAAAATAAGAGCGAGGACTGATTTTTTTTTCAATTGGGAAAATGTGGTCGCTGTTTTCTTTTCCTGCACGACACTAAAATCATTATGAGATCGATACATCAAGATCTCTAACTGAATAGGACCTGTTCAAACAGGGGGAAAAACCAACAGACTCTCTCTTTTTGCCGACACACCAGCCCTAACCAATACAAACCAAATAGCAAAAACTACGAAGAAGAACGAAGAACCACCAACCCTTTTAGGGCTGCATAGTGCTTCAAAACATGTCCTCTCTCTTCCTGATATAATAATGCAGCCCTGGCGAGTAACTCAGTGGAGCCGCATTCAAGCATCATGCTGACCCTTCGAGGTTGAGACCCTCCCATAGGGTTGTCATGATGCACCAATGCAGTACCGGTGTGTTACTCGCCAGGTTTGCATCGGTGCTTCAAATGTCATCTCGCCATGGGTCCTTAAAGGGTTGAATAGTTATAAAGAGAGGAAGGACACATCCTCTAGTAGCACCTCTGTAGCTTCCTCCAGCAGCTCATTAAATATTCATGAGGCGTCCCGGACACGTGACCAGGGTGAGTGTCGCTGGTACCTGCTGTAAGCTTAACGCCGGGTTCAGCATTCTGGGAACCAGCAGCAATCCATCATGGCGGCCGGAAGCTGGCACCACGTGGTTCTCCATACTGCCACCAGGGGGTGTGGGTGGTTGGTGTGGTGAGGGAAGAGACTACAGCACAGCCATCTTCTCCACCAGTGACATCAGTAACTACACTAAGGGAGTGGTCATTTATACAACAGAGGGGGTTGGTGGTTTGGGGGGGGGGGGCAAAAGAAAATTTGGATCCCTTGAAGGCCCTCTTGAGGGGGGGGACCAAAAAGGTTTCACCCCTTTTTAGTGGAAAAGCCTATGCGTTATTATAGCCCAAAGCAGTCGGCCGCGCTCAATTCCAACCTGCCTGTGGGAGGACTGAAATAATTTAGACCCCTCCCACAGGCGGGACCAACAATTTTTTGACCCCCTCGCAGGAAAATTCCCTGACCCCCCACTGTTGCTAAAGAATTACCACTCCCTAATGTATCAAATGTGATTCAGTATTGGTCATATAGACTATATATTCTACCGACCTGACTGCCTAGTATTGTCATCTTCTAATCTGGGTCAGGAACAGTCAGGTTTCCTACTTGTCTCTGTGTGTGGTGCTGGTGTGTTTTCTTTTCTGCACCTGGTGAAAGGCTCTATGTGTAGTGTTATCTTTTTCCAGATGAAAATTTCCAAAACTCAAAATCGTTATTACCAAAGTTGCCATCCTGTGTAACCATTTAACTTGTAAAGGACCACCTAAAGGCAACATTTGCCATACCTCAACCTCATATAAAGGCAAGGCACATTCAAGCGATATGGCACCATCAAAGGGTTAATGGCTGCATATATATCCATATTGTTAGAATGCATTAAGTCATCAAGATGCATAAATGCAGCCCTGGTGGGTTATCGATAACCGCAGTACAATACCATCAGGACCTCCAGCTAGGGAGGAGTCCGGGTACGATAAGCCAACACCTCGTGCGGTGTCACACGTAATAGTCGCCACTGCTGCTGGTATGGGAGAGGTGTCTACGGAATAAATAACTACCTGCCGCTGGTCTTTAAGCTAGATTGATAGGTGTCAAAGGAGCGATTATAAGAAAAGTAAGCCGCCATCTTGAATGAAAATAAGGAGATCATGAGCCGTTGACGACACCAAATATCTCTTAGAGGTGATCTATTACTATGTTCTATATAGGAAGGGGTGAGATCATGTTTACCAACATTTGTTAGCCTCCATTTAAACATGTAATTCTTACTGTCCATGTACATATATTATTACTTTTAGATACGTTTGAGTAATGATCTCCATTAAACTCCATTCTCTTTTTATAATTAATGCTAACATTAGGTGCCCATTAAGCCCATTTACAGTGTAATGAACGACCACTCCATGTCTTAACAACACAAACTTACACGAAGCCCTTTAGGCACTGCATCCTGCATATGGGCACGGTGCGTAACTCGCCGCCCTGTTTGGTGCATCATACCGACCCTTTGGGAGTGTATCAATGCTGCAGGTCGGCATGGTGCAAGAATGTATTGATGAGGCAAGGGCGAGTTACTCACCTGGACTTTTTCTACCCATCATGCCAAGAAAATGGCATAATGCGTTGTAGCAGTATGATGCCCTTAAAGGGTTTAAACACTATACCACTTTGTGTTACGTATATACCAGATATACATCATATTAATGTGTGTTTTTCTATATTCCAGGTACGTAACACTGACTATGGTTGACTGCTACTTCCGCCATTAGGGGTAAGGCATAGATTCAAATAACCCGTTAGCGACGGCATTATGCTTTAATGTTCTCTGTCCTTTGATATCATGATGCTACCATAGCGAGTCTACACTAGGACTACATCTATGCATCATGCTGACACTTTGGGAGTGTATCAATCGGAGGGACGGCATGATGCTTGAATGCAGCCCTGGCGATTTATTCACTAAGGCTGCATTTATTTATCATGATGACAAGGAACATGACACATCAAAAACGATTCCGACCTTAAAGTGTTAATCCTTTATAGCCGTAAATTAAGCATTAGCCACCAGGGACTTTATACTTTATATGCCCCACTCTGTTCATTCAGGCATGCCCTATATGTATCAATATGTTTTACCGAGGTAATATATATATATATGATCCAGGGATCTTCATAGTTTTCCAGTATCACATTTGTTGTTAGAGGGAAATGGACCTGATTAGAAACAGTTACCTTTTCAGTGGGCAATAGGCGACTACATTAGATTTATAAATTGCGACATGCTGTTTGAACTGGGAATTTGCCATAGCTTACAGGATCGAAAATAGCTGATCTTAAATATATCTACTCTGAGGCTTAGGCCATCCAATAGAACCTCGCTATCAGCGGAAAATAGTGGCATCGAGAAGTGTATTTTAATAGGGTGTGGAAAACAAATGACACAGCATTAGATTTGCAAGAGATTAGTCCACAGAGACTGGAGGAAAGGGGTGTAGGGGAAGCTTGGGTGGCGACAATATCCAGGACCGTCTCAGACGGGAGGGGTGGGGCTGAGGGGGGGGGGGGTCTTATTGTGAAGTGAATTTCAAATCGCTTACGGAATGAAAAGATAGTGTGGATAAGATCTAATTGTGTCGGTAATTATTTAAATTCCACAGGTCTAGTAGCCGCGTATTGAAAAGGGCTCCGTTTTCAAATTAATGGGGACCAATAGAAGCTCATATATCTCCACAGGAAGCATTTAGTGTGTAATAATTGTAATTAAGGATGTGTCATCAGGTTTCACCTCCATTCTACAAAATGGGAATTAGGTGACATATTCCAAGGAGCTCTGATATAAATGGCATTTATCAAAGGCAGAGCCGATATTCCTACTAGTACGCTGCCATGCTATTATTAATCCTTTAAGGACGGCCTGGTGCTAAAATGTGACATTTGTTGTCATATCGCACCCTGGCGAGTAACTCGCCAGTGCTGCATTCAGGACCTTCAGGCGTGTATCAATCCCATAGGGCTGGCATGATGCTTGAATGCAGCTGTGGTGAGTTACTCGCCAAGGCTGCATTCATCCATCATACTGACTTAGGGTGTGAAGCATTAATGCATTATGCCATCCTTAATTAAAGGGTGAAACACAACCTGTGAACAGCAATGAATATTCATAGGGTTTCTGGCTATTGGTTTCAAACTGCTGAAGTGAAATTGAAAAGTTATAAATGGAAATGGGTTTGGGCAGGAGGAGAGAAGCCAGTAAGGACGGCTGATCCCAGCCTGCCACTGCCACCCATGTAGCTTCCAGATCCTCAACCACACTCTCTGAACAGGGCCTGGACCCTGCCTATGCCTCTGCTCATGATATGAGCCGACTACCCCTCTCTACTGCTATATAGAGCTAGACGGGGTCGGCTGTAAACAATTTGAGCCCACCTAGGCAAGGGTATGGTCTATGGACAATTAAGTTTTGCACGCCTCTCTTGGAGAGGACCGAAAACATTTCGGCTCGCTCATGGCGAAATTTACCGACCGCCCTCCCTATTTTTAAATGATAACCCCACCCCCGCCAAATGTGTGTATCTAGGTCAGGTCCTTGTTCCATAGATGCCCTTGTTGGGAGGGTATACCTCTGCTACAGGCTGGAAGCAGTCAGAGCGTTGGTGTCACAATCTGAAATACCCCATTGGTGTGGAGGCACAGTTTCACCACATTCCCTACCAGTGCCTCATTCCCTCAGCACCTGTCGTGGAGCTGGCGGCTTTTTGCTTTGAACTCATAGACTCTAGGTCTAAACCAATTTTAGACGTATTTTGTAGACTTGATGCCCCAGGATGAAAACCCCTGTTGTAGCAGAGGTACAATAATTACCCCCCCCCCCCCCCCAGCATCTCTCGTGAAGTTTGCAGCTTTTTGCTTTGAACTCATCAGAGACGTATTTTGTTGCCCCGTGATGAAAACCCCTGTTGGGGCAGAGACACAATTACCACCACCTAATCAGGTTGTGCTGTCCCTTCTCACCACCCACTGTAAACCCTTTACTTTGCCTATCTTGGAGCATATTTTGTAGACTTGGTGGCCCAGGATGAAAACCCCTATTGGATGAAAACCCCTGATGGGGCAGAGACACAATTACCAACACCAAATCAGGCTGTGCGGAAACTCTCCCCCCCCCCGCCTCAGCAGCTGTCTTGGAGCTGGCAGTTTTTTGCCTTCAACTCATTACATTGGGTTGACAGCAGTGCTAGGGTACCAGTCAGCAGTAAGGTGAGCGGACCTGATGGAGGTAACTAATGGGGTTTGTGGGGAATTCCTTAGTCTGAAGAAGTCTGTAATTATACACTGGGACTGGCACTAAGTAAGGAGATCACTAAGAAGGAACTACTGTACTGTAAGATCGAGGTACCCTGCCAGGTACCGATATCTTCTAGTAGTGAGGTCTTCCTACTATTCTTATATTACGTAGAACCTCACATGTCGGGTGGTATTTGTTTTAAGTTATATATCAGAGCCAATAAAAATCGAGATTATTGCTTGTAGCCTGGTCTTACCCCTTGTTTTACATCTATACAGTATATATAATAAATACCTACAGAAATAAATGGAAAATAAAACCCAAAGAAATAAATGGGAATTAGTTTCCCTGTACCACTGATATCATCAAGTATGGGGCATGTTCCCTAATCAAAGCTATTTCACAGAAAACCCCTCCCACGCCCTCAAAGTTGAAGCCCCAGCAGCTCCTCCATAGGAGATATTTCATATCTACCTTGAAGCCAAAACACACCCCAGCCACCGATAATCTTAGGCTGAACATGACATCAATGCCTAGTCTCAGAAATCAACTTTCTAGAGGGTAAAGGCGATTGCTAAGAAGAGAGTCCGTATGTCATTGTGGGTTCCCTGACACTATGAGATGTGTTGGTAGTGTAGCGCATGAACAAGGCATTAGGCATACATATATCTAGTTCTCAAGGGTACTGTGCTCTAGTTCTGAGGGTTTCAACGATCCCCTCTCAATGGCAGGAGAGCTTATTACCTGCCTTAACAGAATGGGGTGGGAACATTGAGTGTCAGACCCTGCTGCTGTATACCATGTAGCAGACTAAGCTAAGAAGCTGTACCTCACTGGTGGTGCTCAATCGTGACCTAATTAATGGATAATAGCCTAATGGTTTTAAGTATGATAGTATCTGTGCCCATGGCCCGGGCTTCTAATCCCTCCTGCCCCTACCCCTTGTATTGTGAACTTTTATTACAATAGTCATACTAATACTAATGAAATGGAATCATGACTGAAACACCTTAACATTTGAGCTACCTGTGGAATTTTGTACTACCCTGTTGCTGAAACTGCATCGATAAACGGATGTAATCATATCATATTAAGGTAATCTACGATAAATGAATATCTCCGACTAGCTGTACAAACCATAATACAGGAAATTTTCCTGATTGCTGCAGTAAAAATCTAAATCTTTGAATTCAATTGAATCGAA